>CM062820.1:118887347-119297200 GCA_031772625.1 Pinus tabuliformis | reverse complement strand
AGATGATACCAATTTGAGTCAGCAAGACATAGCCTGGGCATGTCTCTCGCCTTCAAATCAGGCCAGCAGAAAAAAAGAGCCTATTAATAAATACTGGCAGCTAAGGAATCAAAGTGATATGCAAAGCTGGATAAAATGAAAAATCACTCCCTCTTTTTTGATGGGCTGCAAAGAACAACCCGGGCAAAGCAGGAGCTGGAGAATCGTGCTAACTCCAAAAGGAGAAAAAGTCCAGACCTTTGCCTGGGGCCTTGGCTATGCCTCCAGCATCCAAGCGGAGGCTTTAGCCCTCTTCCAAGGTCTCCAATGTCTAAAAGAATTAAATATAAAGAAGCCAATATAATTGGAGATTCCCAGATCATCATCAACTCCATGATTCCAACTCCCCTGTCAAGGATCTCAAGTTAGCAAGAATGATAACCCAATTAAAGGATTGGAAAGGCACTTTCAGAAGCTAAGATATTATCATGTGCTGCGAATGCACAACAAAGCGACGGACAGCGAAGCCAATAAAGCAGTCCTCCTCCCTGTAGGAACTAAGATGAAGGACGGAGAAGAAACTTGGGAACCAATCCCATAATCAGATTGCGCCATGTTTTATTGTTGGCTATTAAACCAATTTGTCTGCACCTTCAAGTGGGGGAAAATTTCAGACTTGGAATTCTTGGTATCTTTAACAATTAGGAAATCGGCAAGCTTTAACTGTACTCTTTATCTCTGCGGAAAGCAGCAACAAAGCATGGAGCTATCAATTGTAACAGCTATTACGGCATTCACGCCAAGAGGAATATAACTAATCCATAACCGTTTCTGTTAAAAAAAAAAAAACTAATTATTACCAACGGCTAACTCTGGACAATGATGCATCCATGCTATTTTTTTTTTTTCCGTGGAGAAAATTCGTAATATTCATTTAAGAAGATTACATATTGTAGATGCTTAAAGCATATGCAGAAACGTGGGCAATGCCACTTACAATAATACTCCAAAAGAAGTATCCTGAAAAGCCCTCAAACAGGGCAGCAAACAAAAAGGTATGTAAACCCCAGCAAATCTGCTACAAAAAACAGACCTGTAGAGGATACCCAAACCCAATACAAAAATACAACAAAAAAGAGCAGAGGTGCAGCACCCAGAAGAAGATCCAGCGCCAATGCACCACAAGCAAGAAAAAAGCTCCTGTGGAGATCAATAAACAGAAGGTGCTAAAACTGGCTGCAGAAACAAGAAGGAGAGGCACGAAATGAGGAAGAGAGCAGCCAGAGGTAGCCACTCTTCCTCACCCCCTCAAAACTCTCCATCCGAAGCAGACGAAACCAGAGGTAGAACAACTGCCCCAAACATCCACAGCAGCCTGCAGAAACCCCACGAAATCAGCCATTGTTGCGGCACGAAATAGTGCTGAGTCAGAACTCAACGCCCCTGTTCCCTCAACGCATCAAAAGGATAAGCTCGCGAGCGGCCAAAACAACACCAACTGTCGCCGCGAAGGAGAAACACCAACCGAGCAGAGGCGGCAAGGGCAGCCACCTCGCCCCCGCTCAGAGGAAAAACAAAAGACCAGGTACGAGATATTTCCGCACCCGCGCCGCTGCCAAGCTACTTTGCCTGCGGGTCGTGAACAGAGGAAGCTCTGCGGCGATGCTTGGTGGAAACCCTAGGCCCTGCGGCGTCTTCCTTGCCGCTCCTTCGCTCAGCTTCGGCTCACCTGACCTCCGTAAAGTTGTCTCATTACCCTTCCAATCCATGCTATTTATTCCTACAGATCGATTGATTTCTCATCTTGTCATGAGAAAGAACCACATTAGTTGGTTTGAAACGTCGACCAAATCCTAATAATGTGATTAATCCGAAAGACTTATATCTAGATATCATCTTCTCTAATAAAAGCTAACTTCTTGCTTTAATTAGAATTAAAAGCATGAAAAATTTGAATTGACTGAAATCTTATTGACCCAAAATCATCATTTATTAAATCTAAACTAAAGTAAGTAGACAACTAAAAGGAAACAATGTTTCATGTTCAAGGAATTGGAAGTAAACCAAATCCACAAAAATGAGAATGAAGCGATGATTCTTTATGAATTGCAGCGACGATTGTTCTCTTTCTTTTTCTCCATTTTGAACTTATATCAGCCCCAAAAGATTGAAATTGATTCAAAATCCTAAACAATGTAACAATTAAGAGGACTTGAATCTTTAGATAATAAGTACAAATGATATATAAAAATTTCAAATAAAAGAGAATTCAAACATGAATTAACCATGTTCCATTACCTTTACTTGTTCCAAATTCCTTGTCAATTGTTGCATTACCATAGTGATTGTTCAAGAGTGTCTTGAAAAGCAAATGAAGATGCTCACTAAAAGATGATTGAGATGATAAAATGTCCATGTAATAATGAATCAAAGGCAAAAATGTAAACAAGCCACATGTGATGAAATTTCTCATTAGCCAAGCATATTGCCAAAAAGAGTAAAAGAAGCCCATGTGCATACACCAAGAAGAATGTATATCCCTATGGGCACAAAGTCATCCTGATGAATGAACACTTAGATTTGATGAAATTATGATTAAAATACATCCAAGCTCTCGACCACCATGAAAACAATATATAATATATATATATATATATATAATCAAACAAGACTTCATGTGAACATAGTGAAAGATCAGAATGAATTGATGAGAGACCTATGAAGATTCTTAACCTAATATTCTGAAGTTCTGAGTTTCCGAGAGAATCAAAGTGAAAGGTAAGAGCTTCAGTTTTCCAAAACTTATTAATGAGAAAAACTCTGATAAATAAAATCCTTGCTTTATAACATTTCCTACGACATTTGTTTTTGGAAGTTGAATTAAATTTCACCTCCAATACAATAAGTCCCGATATTTAGAATATTAAGGGAAGCAAGGTCTTGTAACAATTTCTTTTTTGTAACTTTCACAAACAAAACTTACGATATTGATCATGTCCGATAACGAATGATTTTTTAAATGTATAATGTGGGAACATTGCCTTTCTAGTACATCAAACATTCACATATCGAAGGTAAAAGTTTCGTAAGAGTTTATAAAGTAGTTCTGATGACTTTCATTCCGATAATGAGATAACTTTGAAGTTTTGTAAAAGATAATTGCAAGAGCACTTACATTTACCTGTAAAATAATCTTTCGAGGAGAGGAGTTCAAGATTTAATAAATATGAGAATAAATCAGATATCAAAGATCTTGAAAACCTTTTCTGAAGTCTAATCAATTGACAAGACTTTGAGACCACAGGATTCTAGCGAAGAAAATGAAATAAGGGCCATTTCCTTTGCTAAGTATAATGGACATGATAGTGAAAGAAAATGAAATGTGGATCTCAAAGAGGTAAATCTCATAATTCGTTTTAAATGCTTTTGAAATAATACAAACCCAAGAGTCCAATAAGCCAACAAATTTGAAATTCTGAGGAAATATTTCGGAAAAATGAAAAGTAGAGGATCGGGTTTTAAAATTCACAAATTAGAGGCTCCGATTCCCTTCAGAAGAAAGGAATATGACTAAAGGGAAAGCAATATGAGTGAGTGTGATGCAATGGTTCTACTCAACTTGCAATTTTAAGATTCAGAACAAGCATAGATAAAATCATGGATAAGATCATTCGCTGCAAGAGTTTTCTGTGAATATTCCTCTGTTTGTAGCAAATTTGAGCAACAAAGAGTGTTGGCATCTTATTTCAGCTGCATCGATGAGAGGTAGAACATGATTATTGACTCATATTGCTAAGTGAAAAACATGAATTCACATGGGTCTACACACATGAGCGTATTGAAAGAAAAATATCGGAGAAATCTTATGGTTGTATCTTTGAAACATGTGATATTCTTACCTTCTGATAGGCTTTTATTATTAAAATGTAATGGCTAAAAATATAAGCAGGAAGGGATATTAGAGGTCTTGTATCGGAGATTTGATATTAGGGGTTGAAAATAGTGACAACCGATAGGAAGTTCTGATACGGATAGGAGGGGTTTATTAGAGAATCAGAGGATTGGGATTATCGAAGATCGGTGATATGAGGATATCAAAGTATCGAAGATGTCATATATCAGAGGATGGGGATATCAAAGTATTTTGAGTGATGCTTATATGAAAAGTTCTGATATTTAGAAGCTCTGATAATGCTACGTGGAAATCCTGTGGGGTCAGGCCTTTTATTATTATATTCGCAAAGAAGTGCTTAGCTCAACTTTGCCTTTTAACAAAAACCCCTTTAATAATTATATTAACTATCAGAAATATTTGATCGGAGAATGATTTTATCAGAACTTTCTTATGAGGAGAGTTACGATATTATAATGATCTGATATGAATCTTCTGATAATGTATTAAAGACCTATCGAGGTTTTAATGAATAGAAGCAAAACTTAAAGAATACCCAAATTCTGATGAAACAACAAATACTTCCCTGAACATGTTGCAGATTTAGAAATGGTTGGCTGCTTTCTTATCTCAAGTCTCCAAAATCAAGCCAATGAAGACCTAAAAAAGAAACAAAACAAAAATAAGAAGTAAACTATGAAAAAGAGAAACTAACAATAGATGAAGATGAACATGTTAATACATACCTGGAAGAATATTGACTATAAATTTACCTCATGAATCTTCAAGTTCTCCCATGTTTTTCTCAAAATTCGCATATGTTCAAGATCATCTACTTATTTAATCTAAAATGCTAAGTAATGAATTTTCAAATTGCATCCACCTCAAATTTACATTGGAGGACAAGAGTGGTGAAAATGAGCTTTTTAGAAATACTCGTGAATCAAAGATTGCCAAGCCATAGCAATTCCTTGGAATTTCTTCATACATGATTTTATCACAAAAAAAACATTTTTTAACAATGTGATGAAGTTTTGCAAAAGCAATGCAATCAAGTGCATCACAAGTGTATATAATCCGACTATATAAGAACATTGATATGTTCTAAGCCACTTTTCCAGAAAATGAAAAGGGGATGCTAAAAAAAAAAACTCAGATTCATTACTTGCTTATTAATAATCTGAAATAATAAATAAATGCAGATAGAAAAAGAATCCAATCTAATTAATCTATTCCTATTGCTCACTAAATGGATGGAAACATGACTAGGTATAGTCATATTTCTAATGTAACCATTCTCTCATCCTAACTCCTACATTTATATACATATCGAACATTAGTAACAAAAATATAAATATAATTAAACTAAGAGAACTAAACCTAAATGCAGAATATACATTTATTGCTAACATACTTACAGAAAGCAACTTATTTACAATTACCTTCCCTCGAAATGTCCCTTCCAGCTGAATTTCAATTGGATTTCCATTAATGATTGGGAGAGGTTAGAAAGAGAAGATAGCAGGCCATATTATGGAAATACATTTTTAAATACAATGGATTGCATGAGTTTGTCAGCCTTATATACACATGTTAAATTATTAATAATCTTCTGAAAGAAAACTTTCCAAATGTATTTCAAATGGGTAAATGAAAAATGGATGGAAATTTGATAGTTTCAAGGAAAGATCATTAATTGAATTAGATTGCTGGTCATATTGTGAAAACACACTCTCTTGTTGGCACCGATTTGGAGAAGAAAGAAGCAAGTGATAAGAGATGAACATCAATTGAAATTGGAAAAGTAATAGCCCTTGCCGTTCATGATTATGATTTGAAACTTCATTTTCTCATTCAGGCAATGCACCAATTGAGTGTTCAATACTAAGCCACTAAATATGTCATTATAAGATATCTAAAAACTAAAAATGAAAACAAAAAACAAATTTGAAATCGATTAAAATAAGTGAATGAACAATAATGAAATCAAATCATAATTTACAATATTGTTACAACTAAAGTTACAACACAATTGGGAGTGATTCAAAGTGATTTCCTCTTCACAATAATTGATCATAATAATGGAATTAAAATGATCACCAATACCAATTTTTGAATTAGAGAGAGGGTTAGGATTATGAATAGAAGTGAGAATTTGATCATCATAAAAATCATAGATTGGAATGGGCTCTTGAATGTTGAAATCATGAATATGGTTAATTGTTTGAAAATGAGAACTAGTTGAAACAATTTTTGAGTTAGAGTGTTTCTCATTTTCACATGTGATTTGACTTTGATCATGAAGGTTCAATTGAGAACAAGACAAATCAATATCTTCAATGTTAGAGTAATCATCATAAATAATTTCACAACATTCTCCAGAATTCTCTTCATTCACATCCAAAGTATCAGAACAAGAAGGAATGTGGAGCACATGTTCATTAATGCCAGAGGAATCTCTTTTTTGTGCAATATCATTAATGCAAAGAGGAGATAAATTGCTATCGACAAAAATATTAGGATAGAAGGAAAATTGAGAGCTTAAAGAAATGAATATGAAACTATTTCTATTTGTGAATTCTTGTGCATTTTCTTCATTGCAAATTTCATATTTATGATCATTCATTTGTTTATTAATGCTTTCTTGAAGAATATTGCTTGACTGCCCTGAATTTGTCTTTTGATCAACATGATCAAATTCATAAATTTGTACAACATATCACATATTATTGGAAATTTCAATTTCTGCTTGTACTTGCTGATTTATAATCTGATTTTCTGAATTTAATTCATAGTGATTTTCAGATTTCGTGGCAGATGGTCCTTCAAGTTTATTATTGATTTCTTCTTGTAGTTTTTTATCAAATTCTTGCAAGCTTTGTGATAATGGTTCATCAACATGATTATCATTAACATTGTAATAGGTGTGTACTAAATTTAGGAATTTATCATACATGGCTAAGGCCACTTCATCATGATTAATATGCACCTCTATATCATAATTTTTTTATAATATTATGAGCAGTTAAAGGAGAGTCGTAAAAGCTTGCAATTATTTTATATGGATTTGAAATGGGAGGAAGAGAACAAATATACTCAAACCAATCGATCAATTCAATTTTTGAAGGTTTATCTTCAGCTTTGAATCTCAAGCAAATTAATTGAAATCTAACAGTAAAATCTAAGAGAGATTCATTTTCAAATCTTCGTAGATCTTCAAATTCATCACATACCCATTCATAATCATAATCATCAAATTGATAAAGGAACATTGTGATAAATTGATCCCAACTGTGAATAGAGGCAACTAGAAGAGATTAACACCAGTTTCTGGCTTTTCCTGAGAATGTAAGAGTAAAAATCATGCATAGAATACCATCACTAATATCATGAAAAGTGGAATTTTTGAATGAACTGTAAAGCATGATTAAACGCAGAAAAACTCTTCTTACCGTTAAACTTTACCTTTAACAAGTGTATTACTATTTCTAGTGGAGTATAGGAAGATGCACGTCCAGAGATACAACTCCAAATGGGAAGTTTAAGATGAGCCATGTGATTAAAATAAAACATTAGAATACAAAAACTCCAATAGACAACAAGTCTTCAGGCCCTCATTCTAGCGCAAAAAAAGAGTTGAAGTCTTGAATTTCTCTGCCTCAACATTATAAGGGAGACCACCTGGTCAAGACCTTAGAACAACTCCTTTTACGTTTAGAATGGTGGTTCCAACTGGTTAAACTAGGTCTAGTTACCTTCTCTCTATCTCTACTGGCTTAAAGTATGAATTTCACTTACCAATAGAGAAGAGACATCAGATCAACCCTCTTGCTGATCAAGCAAGAAAGTGATCCTTAAGCTGATATGGGGCTCAACCAAGCCACAACTAAATTTTTCCTCTTTGATAAGAGGACTTCTAGAAATGTAGAATTAAATCTAAATGTGAATTAATCCTAGAATGCAAGCAAAAGGAAAAAGATCCTAAGCCTATCTTGATTAGGAAGATGTAGATCTAACCCAACCGAGAGCAAAGTATTTAAATGATTGGGATTTAAATATGTCTAGCTTATAATGAATATCAAGCTAAAAAAGTAGTTCAATTAACTGATATTATGAATACAAAAACACATTATGTTCAGAGATCTATTAACAAAAATAATTAATCAACAACATTTAGGAAGTAGTTCATAAAATGATGATGATTATTAAATCAATAACTTGAATGATTAAACAATAATATAAGGAAATAGTTCACAAAATATTATTGTTTGTTAAATCATAATTAAAAGATTGATTTCTGAGTAAATAGTTACTCAGGAGTCAGAGTTCAGCTCGCAAGAGCAGAGATAAATAATAACAGATTATTGAGGAAAATCACTCACATTGACTCCAATGCACAAATATGAATAAAATGACATATTTATGCTATTATAAAATTAAATCAGTATAAAAAAAATAGTATTTTAAATACCAATTTATTGAAACCGTTTCTCCGGCTCTCATCTCCAACAGTCCTTTACAATGCTTGAACTTCTGATGTTAAAACAAGAGTTGCAATAGTGAAAGCTCTACTCCCCATACATAATTCATAATGCAAAAGAAAAATCCTCAATAATCCCCCAGATCTGATATTTAGTCTCCTCTCCCTTACAACTATAAATCCCGTTACAATAGTGCTTTTTAGAATTCCAAAATTGCAAAGAAGAGAAGCCCTTTGCTCATTCTACAAACCACTATTTATAATTTACAAAATGAATTCCAAATAGGAGAGTTGTTGAAGAGTAATTTTGCTCCAACAATTTTCATTGGTCCAAATTTCTATTCTTCTATTGCTCGAGTCATTACATTGATTGAAATTTGTTCCTCCTCATCTCTTTAACTATTTTCCTGTCAAAACCAACTAAAATTTAATTAAAATACAAGTTAAAATCAAAATACTAAATCTGGAACACAAAATATCTCCAATTAAAACTTAAATAGATAAAAAGAAATCTGGGCTTTTCATTGATCCCTATAAAGATCTAATTTGTCAAGAAGAACATAGTTGAATGGACCTGTATTCAGCAGAGGTTATGAGCAAATGAAAATGCAAAAAAATTATACTCATAAAAATAATTTTGTTTAAAAATTCAGAGCTTGATCTTCTGCTAAATTTTAGACTCATTAAATGATGAAGTTTGGTTATGCAACAACTTTAGAAATATTCTCCATAATTTTATCTATCCAACGAGCTGTGTCCTAAGCCTCATTTGGCCAAGTAAAACTCAACTTATGAGCTTCCAAAGTTGAAAAATCAAAACTGCCAGAATTCTGGAAAATTTGTTCCATAAGCCAAAAATAGGAATTTTTTTATTAAAATCTAGTCCTAAATTAAATTACAATTATTTCTTAATTAGTATTAATTTAATTGTAATTGCAATATTAAACTAGATTAATTATAAACAAATTATATATAACAAAATAAATTTTAATTTAAAAATTAAAATGAAATTAAAAGTTAATTAAAAATATAATATAATTATATTAATATTATAATTAAATTAATTTTCCCAAGGAAAAATCACAATTTTATTCATAATGAGCAAAATTACATGTTGTAGATGCTAAAGAGCATATGCATAATAACCCATTCCTGATTTCTTGGGATCTATAGTAAAACATCCAGAAAACTGATCTACTATTTTCTGCCTTTATTTTTTCCCACTTTTCGGCAACCACCATTGTTGGGTGTGGATATTACAATAGTCATTTGATGCTCTTTTGTAGTTGTTGGGAGTTCTTTGTCAAAATCAGAGCCTTCTGATCCATGTATTCATTTGTTGCCGCTTACCTCTTTCCCAGGGGTGTGCTACTCACTCTGCTGTTGTGGGATGGTTGGCCTCAGAATTAATGCGGAGCTGTGCTCGATCTCGTCCTTCTGTGAGGCGTTCTAGGTGGTCTGATCATTGTTATCTATGGTGTTTTTTGGGTGGTCTTCTTCATCTTCTGCCTCTTCCGGGGATATAGTGCATTGCCAACCTTTTGGCTTTTGAGATTGTTTCTTATTTCTTTTGGGATATTTTTTAGCTTGTGGGCATGCACTTTGAAGGTGGCTTGTTTGTAGACATCCACGACAATGGAATGTCATATTTTCATAATCTAGTGGTTGTGTCCACTGAATGTTGTTGTGAACCAACATAATGTGATCAGGTAAACCTTGGATAAGATCTACTTCAATGCAGATTCTGGAAAAGGTAAAAATTCCTTTTGAAACTCTATCTACATCAATCTTAAGAAATTTCCCCAAGGAGTTCCCAATTCCTTCTAATACTTTGTGGTGCCAAAAATGCAGTGGTAGATTATGTATCCTGACCCATACAGACATTTTGGATACCACCATGGTGGTAGCATCAAAACTTGGGAACCAAGGTATCATGAAGAGCCCTGCATTGCCCCAAAACCATGGTCCCTCATTTAGAACATAGTCCTTATCTTTTACTGTTTCAAATTTGACAATAAAAAACCCTCTTGGAAGATAGATGAATATCATATTTCATTGTCCATGTAGAGAATATCCACTGATGTAGAGCGTCTTATTTAGGACAGAAACTATCAACTCTACACATAACTGATTTGGTGTGGAAATCTGCATAAAGCTCATTTACCTCTCGCAAGGTGATTGTCAAGGCTGGTATATGGGATTTCTACTCCACGATATAGGGCCCAAGTAAATCTAGAAACGGTGCTGGATTGATTTGGGATTACTCCTTCCTTTTGACTACATTTTTGAAAGTTCCTGAACCCTTTGAGCTAGAACTGAAGCATCCTCCACACAATCTCAGGTTGAGGATGATGGTCAAATCAGTAGCAATGCCATAGTCCTGTAGCGTGAGGTTCTCCTGTAGTAATTATCCTGCATGAATCAAATTTAATATACTTATTGAATTACCCAGTTGTTTTTTAATCTTGTATTTTAGGTCTTGAGTCCGCAGTCCATTCCAAATCCTCTTGCAGATAATCTTCCCTTGCAATTTATAATTAAATTATATATCTATATATATATACCTTTTAAAAAACTCAACAAAAACCAAAAATACATGGCCTTTTAATGGATCAACGAAAATGGAGGATGTAATGTATGTGAGGTGGAGAGTATAGGGATGTCGCCATGGCATATGGAGGAGGAGCGGGAGTCATAAGGAGAAGAAACTTTATAATGATAAAAAAAATGGTCATGACATAAACTCGTATCGGAGGTCAGAGGCCGATACATATCAGAAGATTTTATATGCGCACAAACAAAAAACACCGATATGTCGATATTCCGATATTGGGATATCAAAGCTTTTGAATTTCAAAGGAATAAAATCAGAAGTTTTAAATTTCGGAAGAATTAAATCGGAAGGGAGGAGGTGAGGTGAAGTGGGGTCCACTTGGAGTGGAATTAAAAATTCTACAAAATGAACTACAACCACTTTGCAATTTTGAGATTTTGGGTCTCATATAATTTTCAAATTAGGAATTGGAATAAATTACCGAGATCTCGAAAAGCATTTTTTTAACTATCTACAATTTGGCTGGGTGGTTTTGTAGGACCGTTAGTGAAAATGAAGAAATTAGTAAAAACTAACCAGGGATTAATATTTACAATGAATCATTGATTTAATTACAAAAATTAAAATAATATACATTTTGTACCATTTTCAACCCAGGCAGTAAAAATGATCGAACTTCGGATGAGCACCATTTGCAAACCGTGTAACCAAATGAGACGAAACAAGTATCGATGGAAAGCTAGCGAAAAGTCAAACTCAATGAAGCGATCAAAATAGAAATTCAATGAAAATGAAAAAATGGCAAAATTGTAGGACACTTAACCAAAAGAAAATAATAAAAGTGATTTAGCCAAAAATTTATGGAAAGGGTCCCCATCATTTGAAGTAAATGAGTAAAAAATCGGGGGTGTTGGGTTTTCCCTACAACGCAGCCTCAAGAAGAAAGGCTGCTCAGGAAATGAAAGGTTTGCGTATTGGGTGAAATACCCCTATTTCATTTAAGTTGTGAGTTTGATTATGCCTAGTGATCTTGTGTTCATGAAACACAATTGGTAAAAGCTTCGCATGTCTATTAACCTTCAATTGGTATTGCTATGTCAATTGGTGGTCTGGGTTTGTATGGAGAAACCTTTTGTGCAAATGGGCATTTCTTTTTGAGAAAAATCTATTAGAATTTGCGTGGTACATTGTCCAATTTGTATCAACTTTTTGGTGCAATTGGTATCTGTTAAGAAACAATCCATATTTGAGGTATCATGATCTCAGGTGAGCAAAGTTAGTTAATGATGATGCTCAAATGAAGTGAGCACAGTCTCGGAAACAAGAACAATGGTGAAGAGCAAGCTGAAATGCATCACTAATGATTGATATTTGTAGCAACAACAATACCATGAGAAGTTTAAGTGGTATTAATTCCTTTTAATTGATACAAAAGATGCATTAGTGGAGAGAGTGCTTATCTAGCAGCCTAAGACATTCAGAACTAGAGAAAGTCAAAGAAGAGGTAGTGTATGTTTAGAGGGAGCATATCACACAAGTCCAGTTTATAGAGTAGCAACAACTAGTTCCTCAGTCTTGACAGCCAGTGATTGCATGGGGGAGAAAAAGGCAACTTGTAGCCTTTTTCCATTGATGTGAAAGGAGGAGAGAATTACTAGAGAATTTGGGATGGTCCATGTAGAGAAGAGAAAGCCATTGGTGGCTTATGCTAGGAGAAGTGTGGAAGCAACATGTGGAGTGGCCATCAAAGTGAATATGAGGTTGAGGTGTTGCCATCAATGCCAAAGGGGGAGATTGTTGGACAATTTGTATTGTATGACAGTTGGAAAGAGTGTTGGTATTGACGTCAATAGTCATGTTGGGTGATGTGTTGGGCAGTCAGTGTTATCTGATAGTTAGCAAGAGTGTTGGCATTGATGTCAACTAGAACAGCATGATAGTTTGTGGTAGCAGACGTCGGTTTTGATGTCCCCTATCCTATCTAAGATGGTGATTGGGCTAGCATTGATGTGCTTGTGCTTGATTTGTCAAGCTCAGGGGGATTCCTATGGTTGTTGCAGTCTCCGGTAGAGAATCACCATAGTAGCAAGCTTATTGGAGAAGCCATAAAATGATGACTATGGTGGTTGGGAGTCCCATAATGCCTCCGAAGAGCAGGTTCTAGGAAGAAGAAGAAGAGCCAAGGTGGAAAGAATGACAAAGAGTTTGCAGCCATTTTTTAGGTGGCAGATGGGCTCAAAGCCTACATCGGACCTTCTCCATTGGAAATTGCTCTAAAATAGCTTTCCAAAGATATGAGGAAGTTTGCAAATGGCCTCCTGGATCAAGAGTTATTCCCAGTCAAATTTTGGTGACTTAACCCATGAAAGTAGAGTTAAAAGGTGCTTGGAGAAGTCTTGGTGCATAGCCAGAGTTTGCATCACTACCAAATTCAACAGAGATCATGGTTGAACCTCATAACTTCGGAAGGCTCGGAACCTCGAAACTTCGTAACCGCAATGTAATTCCCTTTAAGAAAGTTCTGATTCAATACCAGGGCAGTGGGGCTGAATTTTGGGACTTGATATCGAAAGGACGAAGTAGGAATCATATCAGAGGTCGGAACCTCGAGACCTCGGGAGGTCAGAACATCGGGACCTCGAAGAAGGCAGATATCAGAATATCGAAGCGGGCTCAGCATATCGGAAGGTCGACATCTAGGAGGTTTGGAAGCTCGAAACCTCGTAACAATTGAATTTTGAGAAAGTTACGATACATGGAGCTTCCAATATTGTTGAAGTCATTTTTAAAAGTGTTGAGGGATGCAAAGCAGGATTAACAAAGGTTTTCGTTGCAAAACTAAAGGTTTGAGGGACCCTTTCTATCTCCTTAAGACATGACACATGGGAGCAATTGATTGGTCTCAAAAGTTGATGAGGCAGATGTCGTCAGCATGCCATGGCTGTACTATGGACACATGGTAGTCAAATTCGGCAAAATTGGGTGGCCTAATAGTGAAAATCTAGATGAAACGTGTCACCACTAAGGAGATGTCACGTGGAGTTAATGACATCAGAATGATGTCATCTCAGAGATCGGAAATTCAGAGGTTGGAGTTTTCGTGACTCCCTCGTAATTGCATTTGAAGAAAATTTTCGATACCAAGGGCTTCAATGTCGTGTTGTGATCCAGACTTATGCAAGAATGCAACATAATACAAATATAAACATAAAGAAAATATGCAATACGAATAAAACTTCATTTCATTAATATCAAAGAACTGAAATATACTTACATATAGAATGGAAATAAATTAGCTCGGGGCGATGGTAGCTTATCTCTAAGAAGATATGTGGTAGCTACATTCCTATGAACTATGTTACAATGAGGCTTAAAGGCCTATTTATTATTGAGAAACAATGGAAAACCCAAAAATCCAAAAACCTAACCCTAGGAGAGGAAGTGCCAAAACTATGGGCCCCATTGGGGTAAATTCGTACATCAACTTCCCAGGGTTGTAAATTTGGCATACGATCTCTGTTTTGATGCGCACGATACATTGTTATAAAGATCTATCCAAGGACTATAATTTTTTACTTTAAATGAATGTTAAAGACTCACGTTTTCTCGTTTTCCAAAAAAGTGAAGTTTAGGACCCGAAAAACTACCAAAAATAGTAAATTGTGCTACAATTAAGGAAACTAAAAAACTGAAAGAAAAAGTGGTGGGGGTCCAAGTGGAATAGGCAGGTGGCCACCAATATCCACCTGGATCATTCCTCCCCCCTTAGGAAGCAATGATCCCCATTGCATTGAGTGCCTCCATGAGATGGGGAAACTTCCACTGATATTGGTCCCTAGTGAACCATTTGCCTTGGTGCAGGAGTCGACCAACTTTGACAACAAGATAAAGTTTGATCTTATGCTGGTAATAATTCATGATATGTGTGTCCATGATCTAATCATTTGTGGCCTGTTCCATGCCATCTAGGTTTAACTCTGTTGGTGTGAGTTGTTTTGTAATGTTTGATGTGTCTAGTAATGGTGGAAAGTATGGTCGAAGGCAGTCCACATTGAACACTGGCTGTAGGACAAGGAATGGGGGAATGTTGAGCTCAAAATCATTTTCTCCCATAACCTTGGTAATGGTGTAAGGCCCATATCAGAGTGGTCTGAGCTTCTGATGGACTCTGTTAAGGTGTTCTTTCTGCAAATGCAACCAAACTTTATTGCCCACCTCAAAATTGTGTGGCACTCGAAGTTGATCATGTCGTTGCTTATACTTGGCATTGGACTTCTCCAAGATTTCATGAACCTATTGACATATGTGTTGGATGTGTTCAATCAATCTGGTTGCTTTATCAACCTCAGACAATACATGTGTGGATTATGTATGTGTAGTCGCATGAGGCATGGCAACATCAATTAGACACAATGGTTGAAATCCTAGACCCACTTGAAAGGGATTGTGACTAGTTGAGCTATGGAGAGCTTTATTATAACTATGTTACACATAGGGAAGGCTCTCATCCCAGGTTCATGGATTCTTAGAGTTGTACATGCAAAGTATGTGCACTATCATCTTGTTGACGACCTCTATCTAGCCATCATTCTGGGGATGGAATACAATCGAATTGGTGAGCTTGGTTTCCAATAGTGACTAGAGGCTTGACTAGAACCTACTATCCCGATCTGATATAATGGTCTGTGAGATCCCAAAATGTACCCATACTCGTTCAAAGAATAGTTTGGCAGTGTTCTTTGTTGTGATACTTTTCTTGCAGGCCACTAATATAGGCATCTTAGAAAATATGTCCACAACCACAAATACAAAGTCATTACCATGCTTGGTCGAAGGGAGGCTAGACAGATAATCCATGGATATGGATTCCCATGGCTGACTAGGAGTAGGAAGATGAGTGTACATGCCTTGCTTCTTGATGGTTGGTTTGGCGATGACACAAGAAGTTCAGGATATGATATATCTCCCAACGCCTTGTCAGAGTTTTGGCCAATAAAAGTACTTTACAGACACAATTTTCTCCACACCAAAGTGTCCTATGACCCGAATATAGTGCGCCTCCAAAATTAGCTTGGCATGCTCGCTTGAAGGAACATAAAGGTGGCCCAGGTAGCATAATAATGCATCATAGAGGTGGAAATCAGAAACTTTCTTTCCATATACTAGCATCTGGTATGTGGAGGTGAACTCTAGATCATTTTTGTATAGTTGCGGCCATCTAGAGGTCTCGTGGCCACAAGAGTTGAGAACAATAGTCAGTGTTGTAACCGGAGGCTAGCTTAGGCAATCTGCAACATGATTGGTGTTGCCCTTTTAGTATTTAATGTTCAAGTGGAATTTTTGCATATATGTAGACCACTTTTGATAATGATCATTCATAAACTTCCCTTATGTATATATAAACTGAAGAGGTCAGTGATCAGTGTCAATGACCATCTCCTTCCCCATAATGTAATGCTTCCATTGTGGGCAAGCCTGCACGATGCAATACATCTCTTTATCATATGTGGAGTACTTCTAAATTGTGTTGGAAAGTGTGTCACTATGATAGGCCATTGGATGCCTGTGCTGGGTGAGGACTGCACCAATAGCATAGTTAGAGGCGTCTATCTCAATTCCAAATGGATATTGCAGGTCTGGAAATGTGAGCACCAGTGCAAAGCAGAGGTGACACTTCAACTCAACGAATGCCTTTTGTTGGGACTTAGACTAGGAAAAATTTGCTTTCTCTTCATCCTTGGTAATATGATTCAAAGGCCAAGTGATATGGGAGAATCCCAACACAAACCTCCCATAAAAATTTGCAAGGCCCAAAAAGTTGTGACGCTCTGTTAGAGTGGTTGGTGCTGGCCAATCCCGAATGACTTGGATCTAGTCAGATTCACATGCACACCTCACTCATCTATGATGTAACCCAGATATTGGACCTCGCTAATGCCAAAGGTACATTTCTCCAAGTTGGCACATAGTTTGTGTTGTCGCAGATTTTGAAGGACTTGCCGAATATGTTGCAAGTGTTCCTCCCAACTCTTGTTGAAGATGAGGATGTCATCTATATAAACAACCACGAATGAGTTGGTGAAGGGCTGCAAGATGTCATCCATTATCCTCATAAAAGTAGCAAGGGCATTTTTCAACCCGAAGGGCATAACCAACCATTCAAAAAGGCCTTCCTTGGATTTGAAGGTGGTCTTCCATACATTTGTGGGCTCTATTGGAACCTGGTGATAACCAGACTTTAGATTGATCTTGCTGAAATACTTGGCCCCTTTGAATTGGTCTAATAGGTCATCAATCCATGGGATTGGATACCTATTCCTGACAATGATTTTGTTTAGTGCCTGATAATCAATGCAGAGCCTTTAGGTCCCATCCTTCTTCTACACAAGTAAAATTAGATTCCCACAAGGCGAGAAACTTGGTCAAATGTACCCCTTTTTGCAACAACTCCTGGATTTTTTGCCTGATCTATTAATTTTCCATAATGGAGCAATGATATATCAGCTCGTTAGGTAGAGGTGCTCTGGGAGTTAGATCGATTGAATGCTTGACCTGACAGTGCAAGGGTACCCCTGTGGGTGAGGAGAAGATGTCCTTGCATTCTTCCATGATCTTATCCACCTACTTCTACTACATGGAGGAACCCTTCCCAGGGGCCATGGACGTGGCCATGATTTTCCCCTTACTTTGAGAGCGAATCAGAAAGAAAAAAAAAACTTCTCAGTCTGGGAGATGATTTTACTGCATAGCTTAGCAACGATCAAAGAGATGGTGGTAGGTGGGGCTATCTCCAGTATCCTGTATAACTTATTCCCCAAATAAATAATAACAGTGTGAGGCCTCAACTCATATACAACATGACGCTTCCACAAGTATGGTTGGCCTAATAATACATCACAAACTTCAATAGGAGCAACATCACACAATACCTCATCTGTGAAGGGCTTGATTTTGTAGGGAAGGAGGCACTACAGGCCGACGTGGAGATCTCGTCCTTAGTGAAGCCACCCGATGGTGTACGTTGCAGGTGTGGTGTGGTCAGTAGGCCCAATCAATTCATGACCTATTTTTAAATGAAGTTCTTTTGGCTCCCATTGTCGACAATGAATTGTAGCAATGAACCTTTCACTCACATTTGTGAGAAGAAGAGACGCTCCCCCTCCTTTGGATCTTCAGGCTCAATCTTCTAGATCTTGGTGGTGGCAACAGTGGCGCTATGATCCGCATTAATAATATGATTCCCTTTTTAATATCCATTTTCGGGTTTTGACTCAAGGTCAGAACATGCATTTGATTCTGAAGCCTTCATCTCGGCCACCTGTGACTGCTTGGCCCGACACTCACTTGTGTTGTGAGTGGGTCTCTTATGGAACTCACACCACCTTCATGTGTCCTTCTTTGTCTTTGTGGTGTTGTTCTTTGTTTGTATATTTGATAGGTTTTCCTTGATCACCTCGCCTTGGATTTGTCCTTTATTATGTGATTTGGGGGCGCCTTTCCCTTGCTTCAGATCCGCAGATCCAAAGTCTCATTTTTTTCTGTTTAAACTTTTGCTCGATCTTGATAGTGTATCGGTAGGGGACACTAAGCACGTAGATGTCTAGGAACTCCATCTCGTCCTTGATGTATTTTTGCAGACAAACACGGTATTTGAGTACCAGATGCTGCTCATTATCCTTGATACCCAAATTTGTGTGAAGGGTATGAAAAATATTTGTGAACTCTGGTACATCTTGGTCCCTCCTATGCGGTAGTGTAGTCCACTTTATGTACTTATATTCATATCTCCCGACAGGGTAATACTACTCCTTGATGGCATCTCAGAAAGAGTTCCAAGTGGGTGCAACTGAAAATAGTGAGGGTTCCCCCTCATCCTTCTGCTCACAACAGGTTTCCCACCAGTCCTTGACGTGGGGGGAAACTTTGAAGAGTGAAAAAGTAATCTTTTCCTTATTGGAAAAATTATGAACTGAAAAATACCCTTCCAACAAATTTAACCATCTATCTACGACATATGCATCGATCTAGCCTTCAAATATGAGAATATCAAAGTTGATTTGTACCTTAAAGGGAGTGGTGTCTCCAGAGTGGCTTCCAGATGAAGATGCATCATCTATGGGTATCCGCCGAAGGATTTGGGTGAAGTTGTCCATCATCGCGTTCCTCTGTCGCTTGAGGGCTTCTTCCAAAAATATTTTGAAGGGATCTCCTGCTCTCTTTTCTTTATTTTCTTCCACCATAGGAGGTCGTCGTCGTTTGTGAGGCTGGTCTTGCGAAGGTTCAACCAGTTCGAGCCCTAACTCCTTATACCCTGACCTCATTGGGGACAAGCAAAGAAAAACAGAGAAAGAGCAGACTGCTTTGATACCATTGATCCAGAATTATGCAGAAATGCAACAAAATACAAATATAAACATAAACACAGAGATGCAACAAGAATAAATCTTCATTTCATTAATATCAAAGAACTAAAATATGCTTATATACAGAATATAAATAAATTAGCTCGAGTGATGGTAGCTTATTTTTTAGAAGAGATGTGGCGGCTACATGCCTCTGAAATGCATTACAATGAGGTTAGAAGGCCTACTTATTTTTGAGAAACAATGGAAAACCATAAACATCCAAAAAACTAACCCTAGGAGATGAAGTGCGAAAACTATGGGCCCCGTTGGGGTAAATTGGTACATCAACTTCACGGGGTCGTAACTTTGGCATACGATCTCCATTTGATGCACACGATACCTTGTTAGAAATATCTATCTGGGGACTATTACTTTCAACTACAAATGTCAATCATAATCTTATGTTTTCCCGTTTTCCAAAAAAAACGACGTTTAGGGCCTCAAAACGACTCTGAAAGTTCAAAACCCAAAGAACTTCAAAAAATAGTAAATTGTGCTACAATTAAGGAAACTGAAAAACTAAAAGAAACAATGGTGGGGGTCCAAGTGGAATAGGCTGGTGGCCACCAATATACACTGGATTATGTTGGCACTTGGTAGTGGAGTTCAAAGAACCGAGGGCGAGGAGTAGGTCTAGCACCCAAGTGCTATGAGTATTTCGGAGGTCGGAATTTCGGAACTCCTCCAAAATTGAATTAAGAGGAAGTCCTCATACAGGGATCTTCGATGTGGTAGCGCTTGGTAATAGAAGCTAGAGAACCAAAGGCACAGTGTTAGAATACAAGGAGATAGGCCCCCAACAGGTCCTAAATGGATTAGCACCTAAAAGCTATGAAGCTGGTCATGACACCCAGTCTCATGGTGAAAAACAAGAAAGGCTAGCCAAGAGGGGCTCAGAATATTATAATCTTTCATTTTCGTCACAACAAAATAATAAGAAGTTACGATGTGTGGGGAGCCTCGAAATTGCAACACGATGGAATATGAAGCCACTTGTCATAGGTAGCGGTCTTATGGAGGGGAAACAGGAAAAGGTGCTAAGAAAGAAGGAGCTAAAGGCACTTTGGAATATTGTAATATCATAACATTGTTTTAGTAAAAGTTATGATGAGTAGAGCTCTGATAGTGTAGCACTGAGTGTATGCAGATGGATGAGTCAGAAACTAAATAAGTGTGTGCAGGAGAGTTGGTTGCAAAAGTAATGGCGACTGTAGAGATTGTTTGGTCAAGACAAAAAGGACCATGATTTTGCAGGGAAGAGTGTTAGGCCTACCTTAAGATGAGAAAGATACCTTTGATCTTCCTGTGCACGCCTCATAACTTAAATGAAGAACAAAGAAGCCATGTCGAAGTACAATCAAGCTCTTTCAAGCCATCAATAAACATGGAGAGCCTTGGGGACAGGAGATTTGTTCATAGAGAGGACAATGCCTGGTTGAAGTGTGCCAGTGGCATGAGAATTAATTATCAGTATGGAGAAACACTCAGGTACCCATTCTTAGTGGTTATGGCAACAACAGTGTCCAAGACATACGCAACAATAAAATGAAGAGGCCATGCAAAGATACACTCAGGCAGTGTGGAAACAAACAATAAAGGAAACATCAAGCAAAGTGCAACAAAGGAACACAACCCAAGATTTCCATTGAGCAAGATGGGGGGGGTATGCAACATTGTTGTGAGAGATAAAAGCAGAGAGCTCTATGGGTGTAAGTGCGGTGTTGTGTGAGGAAAAGTGAGCCAGTTCTGCAAAGAGGAGGCTGAGAGCACCTATGCACAGAAAAGAGACCCCGAGAGAGAGTGTTGTTGTGTGAGAAATGCCAAAGGTGCCTATGCAGAGGGAGAAGGTCGAGAGAGGTTGTGCTGATGTGAGAGGCCATGAGAGAGAGAGTATGTGTGTTATGTGAAAGGTTGAGTGTTGATTGTATGTATTGAGAGTAGAGGGCCGAGAGAAAAGATCCTGGATGAGTAAGTTGCTGCAGAGTGGGATAATTGCTGAGAGAGCTACGATGAGTGACTATTGTTGAGCAGAACAGTAGGTTGCTACAGAATGAGCAGAGTGATCAGAGGACAAATAACATAACTGAAAACAGGTAGAGTAGCTGCCATAAACAAATAACATCTAGTTCCTTATTGAGTGTGGGTTGGAGCCTACATATAGGAAGTTGGTGCTTCCATATCTAGTGGGTGCTTGAGAAGGCTTGGGGCTTGGTGCTTCCTGCAAATTGGTGCTTGCAAAAATCCAAGGAGATACAAGTTATTGCTTGCAAAAATCCAAGGAGATACAAGTTGGTGCTTGCAACAAATCCATGAATTTTGTGCTTCACATGGTGCTTCTGTTAAGTTGGACAAGTGTCTACAAACAAAGGGAGTTGGTGCTTCCTGCTAGTGGGTGCTAGCAAACAATTAAAGGGGGTTGGTGCTTCTTGTGAGTGGTGGCTTACAAACAGATTGATGTAATAGAGTAGGCGCTCTTGTTATTACATCAATAACAAGAACAAGCTTTGGTGGTTTTTGTGGTGCCACATATATGTTGTTGTTGGATGGTTGCCAAGTTTGAATGAAAATTAAATTGGCATAAAATAATTAAACGTTAGCCTTAATACTGATTCACCCCCCCTCTCAGTATTAACATTGTTCCCAACAACATTTACATGCTTGATTGGAAGCACGCAGAGTTAAAATTCCAAGAATAGAAAAAATAAACAAAAATTAGTGGAACTTTAGAGGGTCATATTTTGTAGCCCATAAGTCATATTTTGGCAAATGACCAATAAAAGAAAGGATTTTTTGAGTTGCAGGATTATTGTATGTAGGAGTTAAATGCGGGAAACTATATACAGGGATAATATACATTATTGGCATGTAGGAACAACATTTCCTCATGGTTGAGGCACAATAATTCCAACGTGGCATGAATTTGTGCATATTTTCTACGTTTCATGAGAAATTGCAATTAATGTTTGTGTATTTAGATGAATGCTTGCCTGCATATGATTGATGTTGTTCTTTTTAAATTAAGAACATGTGTATATGAATAAAGGCTAATTGATGCTAATATTAATGTTATTTGATTGATATCCTCTAGATATCATGTTAGTGGAGTTGTTAGTGCATGCTCATTGGCATGGAGCAAGGACCTCTTGATCTAGTTGTTGTGCAGAGGGCACCAAAAGTATGGAGGAAGCCCATGAGGAAGCCAAGGAAGAGGACATCGATTGCGAAAGTCTGCATTGGCATATACGAATTGTAGATATATCATGCACTGAGGACGGTGCATAAAATAAGAGGGGAGGAATGGAATACCCCCATCGTTCATATTGTAATTAAATATTATTATTTAGGTTGGTGAGCCAAAATGATATTATGAGGCCTGTGTGCCCATGCAATGAAATTAAATATATTGTGGGGTCAACGTGCCTAGATATTTATAAGCCTGTAAAGGTTGTGAGGCCTTAGAGCTTGAATTGTAATTGATGTAGTAAAATATTATAAATAATAATAATAAAATAAGGTTAGTTGCAGATCCCACTCCATGAAAGGAGTATGGGGGCACAACTCCATAGAAAAAGATAACAATTGTGACCTTTCGGTGAAAGGTACGCCTTGGGGCCCATGCAGCTCTAGTGAGTGCTACTTGGTTAGTTAAGACAAAGCAGTTATAAAAAGGGATTATTACTCATTATTCATTATTCAGTCAGTGATGGCTAGAGGGGGGATTAGACAGTGAGTCCTGGGGTGGACTCTGAGACTAACTAAGGGCTAGTGAGTCTTAGGGTTGGTCTCTCGACTAGCCGAGGTGCGGTTATTAAGTTAATTGTGTCGTATGGATGCATCTTGTTATGATGGGAGTCCCTATGTTGGCTCCTGGAGCCTGATGCTTTGAGAGTTTTTTTGGCCTTATTTATGGCTTGGCGGCCATGAAGTTCTGCTGTGAACTGAATGTCAGTTTATGGCCTGAAGCCTTGAAGCAACACGATTGTTGGGTTGGTACCTTGGTAATTATCATGGAGGGTGCCTAGAGCCCTGGAGCAGTGTGAATGTTGGGTTGGAACCTTAGCCATAGATGTGTGGATATTTTCAATTACTAATGCCTTTGGAATTGTCGTACCAGCTCAAGGGTGACCCAACAATTGAGTTCATGAAACATCAAATATATGGCTGGGTGGAACATGGAGAGCCCATAGCCAGTTGGTTTTCCATTACAGATAAGTGATCATCTTTATGTGTATTATTCTCTTAATTATGTGTTATGATATATGAATATTGAGTTCAATGGTTTAAACCCTAGATTTGGGGTTATTTGTTAAACGTCGTTAATTAATTATGTATTTCACTCTGCAATGTATTTGTGTGCCATCTCTTACAATTGAATGCTTTTTTGTAATGTAAACACTAGATGTTGAGTGGGAATTGGTATTGTGTTTATGAGTTCTTGCTAATTAGGGATTTTGGGTGCTAAATGTGATTATTAAGTATACATTGTATTATGACTTGTATAAAAAGCCTAAAGCTGTGTAAAATTCAGTGGATGAAGTACTGTGATGATTGATTATTAATTATACATGTTCAATGAATTCAAAGTTGGGGTTAACACCCAGGTGGTTGAATTACGATGAGCTCTATCCATGAGTAAAGGGTAATGGAAATTATTAAGAACGAGCTTCTGTAATAATATTGGTGAATTTATGGATGAGGTTGCGTAGTGTTGCCTGGCGGGAGGTTGGGGACATTACATCTCCTTTAAGACTTCATTTATAGATTTTAAAGAGGAGTTTTATATTCAAAACATGCACATGTCTAATATATTGAACCTTATATTGAGGTTTCTTAAGCTCTTGACTGGTGCACTAGTTGAATAACTTGTCATTTATGATTAACTATTCTTTGTAAAGATAAACTCAAGTGTAGTAGATATGATTATTATGGGTCATGTCTATATCGGGTATAACTATAGTTTGTTGAGAGTAGCGAGTAGAAATTACACTGATGGAAATTCAATAATAGAATTTGTTGGACACAATATGTGTCTAGCACAAATTGTCCTTCTAAACATATACAATAGGAAATATTAATACATATACAAGAGGAAATATAAGGTAGAAAGAAAATTAATTTGCAAAGAAACCACTACAAATTAGTTCTAATTATTTATATATCTATTAATATTCTAATTACTTAGATATTTGTTTTATGCATTTTATTTAAGCATGCAAATTTTGTATGCCAATCTTTTTATTTTGATACTTTAATGTTGGTGGGTTCAAAAGTTGTAGGAAGATGCAATATGGAGAGAAACAATTAAACAGTGATATGGAGAGAAATAGTTGGACACTTCTATTTTAAAGGTATGTTTCCCTCTAGTTGCAATCACATTTAACACATTCGATAGGAGGAAGCATGGCTTTATGAACACCTTCATAGTTAAATTAGGATTTTTTATAGTTTTTTCCATTACTTTATCTCAAAATTGCCATTGATGTTGAACATGCAAGCCTGAAGAAACCTTCAAAAGGACTGATGATTTCTTGACGAGTAGGGAGAGTTATGAGCTAAATGATTCATTTAGGATAAGTATTTTGGTGATTCTCTTCACCTCTCCATATAAAGATTTGCTTTTCCACTAGATTTGTTTTTTTATACTAGTGGAAGAATCTTCAAAGTGAAGTGAAAGTAATATATCCAAAAAGTACAATGCAAAAGGTAGTAAGGTGAATAGATGAGCAAAGGTTCTACCATGCATGGAATGGATTATATCACTAGGGAAGATAACTTAGTTGAGAAAATATTGGTTTGGTAGTGATGAGAAATGATAAATAAATAGTTAAGCATTGAATGCGGTGGGCTTTATGGAGGAGATAATGTTGTTCTCTCAATGAAAAGCTGGCCAACATATGAAAAGCCACACAAAGAAACAATTTAAATTACACATAACACTTATGTTACGTTGAAAAATAAAAATAAATTACTTTTATAAAAAAATTAATAACATAATATGGATTAATGTTAGAGTTGAACTTCAATTTAATGTAATGTAAATATATAATAACTTTTGTAAGTTTATTTATTTCATCACAAAAATGATTCATGGCTTTAATATGAGTTGAAATAAAACATGAGATTGGTGAAACAAAATCCACAAAATCCATATAAATATTTGATAATTTTAATTAAACAAAAAAAATAGACAATAAAATATAAAGATAAACTTTGACTTAAACACCCTATTTTGTGTAAAAAATGATTCATTGCTTTAATATGAATTGAAATAAAATATGAAATTGGTAAAACAAAATCCATAAAATCCAAGTAAATATGTGATAATTTTAATTAAACAAAAACACAAACAATAAAATACGGAGATAAACTTTCACGTAAACACCCTATTTTGTTTGCAAAAGTTACTTGGAAAATTAATCTAATTAAATATAAATATATAATAATTTTGATAATATAACTTTGATATATTTATATTTGATAATATAAATATATAATAACTTTCATAAGTTTATTTATTTCAACACAAAGATGGTTCATTGCTTTTGCTTTAATATAAGTGAAATAAACACCAATTTTGATGGTTGGGAAAACAATATTTATGTAAATATTTGATAATTGTAATTTAGGAAAAAAAAGAGAAAATATGGAGAAAAGCTTTGGATTAAACACCCTAACACAAAATGAAATGCAAGGGATATTTGTATAGTGTCAGAGTATTAAGCTGGTCAATACTTTGTCCCTCTCCCTAAGCATCAAGTACCAAGTATCACGAAATATACTTTAATAATTGTATTTTTTTAAAAATATTTTTACCACTTAGCATTATTCTATATTTAAGTTCCTGCATGCTTTAACTTTGATGACAAATTATCATTCAAATCCTCAAAACATTCAATCTTTAATATATGTTACAGATATTACCATTCTAAAGACTCCTCGGAATTGGGGATGCATACTGAACGGAACGGAATCAAGGAGGGACGATCATAACGATTTGTTTTAGGGCATCTATTTGAAGACAAGGAAGGCAAGTGGACATGTCAATACTCCTTCCATTTTCATATTTCCTGCCGATCAACAATATGATTACTATGCTAAGGTATGGAGGCTACACATTCAATGGCTTCCCCCACCCATGGTCTAATTCGTAGACGACGAATTTCGGAGAGCCCGCTACAACAACATTGTAACGACAAACTCGAAGTGTATTAACATTATATAGACCTACATATTTCTTGAAATAGGTTGGACAACAAATGCATTCAAACATGACAAAGGAATAAGAAATTTCGGAATATGTGGAGACAAATTATTTAGGACAAGTGAAAATTGTCTCATCTGCCAAAGCTCGGAAGTGGGTTTGGGTCAATGCCAAACAATATCGGGGCATTTTAAAATGAAGAATAGCCCATCTAAAATGCGAGAAAACAAGGAAGAAACGGTCTAAAAAGAAAAGTACTCGAGCCCTTCGCAAAAAGCAGTCAAACAAGTCTCCTCTACAAGCACGTGGCAACAAGAAGTCCAAAGGAAAAGTCATTGATGATTCTGCCTTATATAGTCCCACATCCACACCTCTCACATGGTCATCTGATCTTTATGTGAAAGAATTGTTAAATGCAAAACAAAGGTTGGAGGTTTTAGAAGCTAAAGGGCAGGAAAGAGATCATAACATATAATAACAGCTGAGAACAAGGCTTTAGCAGAAAGCAATAAAGTTTTAAAAGAACAAGTGACATTGCTATAGAAAGCTCTCCTGGTAGGGAAGACAGAATGACAACGCATGAAGGCGGATGTGAAAAACATAAAGAAATCTGTAGTGGAAAGTACAGAGGTGGTGAGTGTGAAATCATCCCAGGATAAAGGGAAAATGATTGCCCAAATAAAAAACCATGAAGAGAACGCCAGAGAAGAAACAAAAGGAGATTCCACCAAAGCTTCCAAAACTTTGGCTCAAGTTATTAGCAATTATGCTAATAAGCAAGGAGAAACAAATATTCAGGTTGACAACATGCAATATAGTGAAGGCAAGGAAAGACAAAATAGGGCAACAAACATAACTATTAAAGGGGTGAAAGACTATGGGAAAAATGAATGTACTCTTAACCTTACAAGAGACTTCTTAAAAGACAAGTTGCTATGGAAAGGACAAATATGCCAAGCATGGAGGGTGGGTAAGTTTAACGAGCAGAGAGCCAGGCCCATAAAAGTCATTATGCCTAGCTTGCGTGATAAATATATCATTCTAAGCAAGAAACATCTCTTGAGGAGTTCTCATTTTTTCCTAGAAGAAGATTTAACTATAAAACAACAGGAGGAAAGAAGGGAGGAAATTTTAAAGGTTAGGGCAGCAAGAGATGAAGGAAAGAGAGCATGGATTTATAAAGGCAAAGCTGTGATAGTGCGATTTGGACCTCCTTCCAAAACAGAGCAACAAGATGGTAATAAAGAAGAGGCAACAAACTCTTCAACAGGAAATCAAAAAGCAAGGTCAGTATGGGAAAGAAGGAACAAAGACTCAAATGTGAGTCTTTCATGTCAAAATAAATAGCAATCAATCCATACCCAGGTTTCCTTAAGATTAGTTTGTTGGAATTGTAGAGGTTACCCATGGAGACGAGGACCTGGGTCAGGTCCTATTGCGGAAGACAGAGACATAATTTTCCTCATAGAAACACATGAGCATGAAGGGTGCAAGACACCTCTGTTTGAAGGATACTGGAAGATGGCAGTGTGGAACAAGGCAGCAGGGAATGGAAAAGGGCATGGGGGTATCATGGTTTCAGTAGGGGAGAAAGAAGGTCGTCTCATTTAGTTAGAAAAAGAAGACTCAAATAAGCAATTCATTTGGTTTAAAATATTAGAAAATGGAAACCACACTAGAATTGCAACATTCTATTTTGCGCCGCAAGTTTCAAAAATCTACAAAGGTAGAGGGCTTGACCACAAAGATCCATTTGTAGCCTTAAAAGCGGATATTGCAACATATTCGTAGCTAGGTGAAGTCCTTATATTGGGTGATTTCAATGCTAGGATTGCAAGTGAGCAAGCTAGCATTCTTTGTTGTAAAGATTATTGTGACCCTATTTGGCTTACAGAAGAAAGTAATCATCTGTGTGGAAAGAATTTCAGAGGACCAGGGATACAATCTCTTTGGTGAACAATTGCTTACTCTATGTGGGGCCTTTGATTTAGTCATTTGTAATGGATTGACTAGATGGGCAAAGTTCGATAATTTCGCTTGCAATACTTACAATGGAGCAAGTGTGGTAGATTATGTAATTTTCTCGCATGGTTTATGTGAGAAAATGGAGGAAGTTTTGATTGGAGATCAGTGGTGGATTGGAAAGAAACAATTAGAGTAAAAAATTCAGAATGTCTATTGGGGGTTTTAATTAATGATTAAACCTCTTACAATTAATTGTCAACCCGGATTTGTAAACATGAGTCGTACTATGTTTTGGTGCAAGATTTAAATGTAGAGTATAGGATTTCCTTCTTATCATTAAGTACAGAACGACTACTTAAGCATTCATCTTATAAGAAAAGTGAAAGCATTGAACACAATCCACTCTATGTTTATTCTAATTGACTGAAACTAAAAACTTAAATGAAATTCACCTTAACTACAAAACTGAAGTGAGAATGCAAACTTTTGAAATCAAACACCTCTATAATGAAACAGAATAAAGATACTAATCTAAGTTTCTGAAATCAAATCCTAAACTGTTACTTCTAATTCACACAAGTCACACTGCTTCTTAAAATGAAAACACTTCATGACCATACTTGAAATGACTGCAAGCTAACACTACAGGGATAAGATCTCAACCAAAAGTATCTAAGTTATCAAATCCTGGACTACAATACTGGAATATAAACTTACTCTATGATTGCATTCAATCACTCAAAACAAGGTAAGAGGAATCATACTGCAACTTAAATCACTCATTCGAAAGCAATCTAAAAACTTTAGTAAATAAAATAAGAATCAATCCTTCATCAATTAAATGAGAAACAAGACTAAACTATCCTATGATAATTTAAGCTATTTCAATTGACAGTTGTAAAGAAATGCTCCTATGGTAACACACATTCATGAAAATGACTAAAGGAAAATCAAACGATTTGATAATGAAAAATAAGCAATGCAATTTGTATTTGTAATTAACTAAAATTCACTTAACGCACACTATCAATCAGGCTTCCTATTCTACACAACGAAATCCACATGATATCAACCTTGCTGCAACAATGAATTACATCGACTTCAACATATGAAGATTGCATTCAGCATTTTCAATAATGGACCAACTCATCATAGGCATTCGACTCACAACGCAATTGAACGAGTTTCCAGATGACTGCAAACAACACAATTAAGACAAAATACAACTCATTGTTTTGGGGAAAACAGAGCATGACTCTGTATCAAAGGTAGGCACACAAATCTTTGTGATTCACACAAGAACTACACATTCAGATTGCTGAATCGATGGGTTTGAAAGTAAATACAAGGTCAGCGCACTGAAATCGTTTCGAGCCAATGAAAATCTTCACGTAATGTATAAAATATTTAACAGACAAACCAGAAGTAATTGAAAACTAGTTATGATGAATTGACACACAACTATGTTTCCTAACAACTAATACAGAGCTATTCCCAGATGATGGTGGGCCTGACCACACTTGGGGAAGCTTAAATACTTATAGAAAAAGAAGAGATTAACACATTTAATTCAAGAACTCACAACAAACCATCAAGTGAATCAATCTGAGCTTAATGCATGGCCATAATCACAGTCTTCAATTTATAAACAATATGTCTTGAAACAATACTTCGATGATAGTTTTGCAATGACTAACTAACTCATAGCTATTATAAATCAGGCATTTATATGCATCGATTTGAGTTTAAAACAATAATATACCATACATGGCATGTCCAACGACTTGGATAAATTAATCTTTCAAATCAGATCGCTGGAACGACTCTGTTCTTCTTAGCATAACAAATCCTTAACTAATCCCAATATTGGCATAGGCTTAGTTCAACGAGGATGGTGAAGATCTCCATCATGGTAGATATCAAACTCGTTCGATCACAGTTGTAGGTGGCCCGATCATCTAAAAGCATGAGGCCTATGCATCCTTTATAGCATTAAGTACCGATCCTGAAGTGGTTGTTAAGTACATAAATGGTAGAACATGGCTTGTGGACAAGCACTCCCCTGATCTTAACCTGCTCATGCTGCTGCAATACTCACACTCAATCATATTGATTAGTTAGCTCATTAGGAACAACTTAAATTCACTTCAAACTTAACCAATAAATAGTAAAATGATACAAATGAAATGCTTTACCTCATGTCAGGGTTTTGACAATTTTAGGACAATGAAAGTAATAGGAGAGTGAGTAGGTATAGGAGTACAAAAATGAAAAAAATGGAGGTGGGGAATAGTGAAATTGGGGACAAAACAGGTCACCAACATCCTCCCATGCCTATTTGGATGCATGTCCTCATGCATCTATTACATCAGCCAAAAGGAAAAGTGTGCCAAATAAGAGGAACTGTGGTCAAAGACCAGCAGTTTTAACCAGCACTTCTATCCCATGTTTAACCAGTGGGGAACATTTCTTGAACTAGAGGGCTAACCCTTGTGCACTCAACTTTTTAGTGGGCCTATACCTCGATGCTTTCCAATGCAACAACTACCTGTTCTTCCTCTTCAGTTCATCATTGTGGGCATACAACCTCAGATTGGAGTCTCTCACCTTGTGATTGACCTCCTGTTGTGGCCAGCAACAACCCCCCTTCTTATTTAGTGTTATTCCTAATACTAAATAAGTGGGGACCCTTAGTTAAAAATTAAAAAAATCAAAGTAGTGCTTAGATTTCCTTTTCGAATAAGCTTACCATCATAAGCTTAGGAAGATCCCCTTGAAAAATCTAAAAATCTAAGTTTTATGATAAGGTAAGACAAAATCTTTCCTTAGGAAATATCGCATCGCAAAAAGATGACGGGATACCACCTTACAAGCCAAATTCCAACATTGCGAGATCGCGATATGCGATAATAAACAAATATCGCATTGCATACATCAAGCACAACTTACATTGAAACACTTTAATTTGCCGATATGCGATGACGCCGATCGCAGATCGCATTTCGCAAAAAACAGGTTAACAAAGATTGTCATATATTGAGTTCCTGTGATCTGCGATATGGTGATATTGTGATTTTGCGATACAGCGACAATGCGATAATGCGATGTCACGAGCGATCAACCTTGCGATGTTATGATTCTGCGATTTCGCGATATTACGATCTGCAATATTGCGAAGCAAATCGCAAAATCGCTTCATCGCAGATCTTTCGGGATCGTTATTCAAGAAAAGTATTTTCCATAAACTGACACCTGGTTATGCGCTTTAATGCTAATAAATGAATTAGTTGCCAGTTATTAATGGAATATGGTTCGTGCTTATCGAAAAATCATCTCACGTAAGGTGGTATATTTGATGTGTCTTCGGCATTTAAAACTTTCCCATCACCCTTCCTTGTCATTATTTTCACTTCACTTGTGAATTGCAGGAACGGAGAACAGAGAACGATACAAAGCAATACACAGGATAAAATGGGAAAGAAAAGCAAAGCTCCGAGCTCTGAAGAAAAAGAAATGGCACCCTTGTATACAGACATGACCTGTAATAGAGACGCAGGAATTGCTACATGGGAAGGCATGTATAATCTGCTTGAAGAGGAGAATCCCAGAGTAATGGAAGTTACTGCTATTGTGGGCTCAAATAGTTCTTCTGAGGCATCCATCACAGAGCTAGCTTGCTCATTCTTGCACCGGATAGCAGCAAGACCTAAAATTTTCCCATACACGGACATAGTCAAGTGGATACTGGACAACGTTGATATCAGAAATAGGCAGTTTAAAACTCAGGGTCAAGAGCTTATGGAATCATTATTTTCACAAAATTTGAACTTTATATCCGCTAGAAGAAAAAAGCGCAAAGGGCGAAAAACGCATCAAGGAAACCCGAATCAAGAAACGGAGGCAGTTTCCGATGCGTGGCATCGCTGAGAAAAATTTCTCAAAAAGGAAAGATTCTAATTGCTCAGTCGCCTGCAAGCTACGAAAATTGCAAGAAAGCAACAATACAAACAGATTGGAAGTAGAAGGCCCAAGAAAAGGCATAAGCAATCCAAGGGTTAACCAAGTTGAACTGGGATTATTACTAGGCATACTTGGTAAAGCCACATAGCTAGTGGATGACTCTTAAGTGTATCATAAATTCGGCTGAAAAGATGGCGCTAGCTCTTGTCGATTTTGTTTTCTTAGCTCAGCTAAAATCGGAAGTCGGCCAGCTGACTCTTCTCAAACAGATGCTGAATGCATGCGATTTCAAGGACCAGATACAGAAGTAGTTTTAATTTTAGTTCAATTTTAGTTTTAATTTTGTTCTATTTTCCTGAAATAAGGACGGTCATTTAAACCGCATCCTACATTTTTGTAATAATTTATTTTTAGATTTAGTTAGTAGTATTTAAACCCTTCTCATGCATTTAGAGAAGGGTCCTGAAATTTATCAAAAACTTATCCCTAGAACATGCACTTCTGTACCCTCTGAGGAGGTTTTGATGAATGAATGGAATAGGATTTATTGATGTTTGCATTTGATATCTACTACTGATGTTGCACTTTTGTACTCTTAGTGGATGTTAGATCAAGAAGAGATAAATCATTATCGCTTGAAGCTCATGAGTAGGACTAGTTATAAATGGTATTTGTATCTCTTAACTATTTCTGCCCTTGAGTTAAAGTGATTTTCATGTTCAGTTATTTATATATTGATGTATGAATGCTTGAGTTATCATTTGGCACTTTTGTACGGTGATAGCTATTTATTTATGCTTGATGTATGAGTAGCTTATTATGCGATATGTTTCTCACAACTGTTTCGTCTAACTTTTTATACGAAGTGGTTCATCCTTGTTGAATTCTTTTCTCATAACAGTTGAATGATCTTTATTACCAGTTGTTATTTGAAATCATTTTAGATCGCATAAAAGAAAGGTTACACCCCGGGTTAGTGTAGACTTAGATATTTCTGCTTATTAGAATACAATTTTTATATTATTAGATTAGAATTAGAGTAGAAGTATTCCATTTAGAAACTGTTAGAAAGAGAAATATCAGTCCATCACACACACACACACATAAATTGGGAAACTGGTCCCATATCCCTAGTTGGACCTACTATACCAAACGGAAAAGGTGCTGCTAACCAAGGTCCGGACCGGGTGGGTATCCCCCTTGTTGTAGACCCGATTTTTGGGGCTTCAACATATTTGGCGCTAGAAGGAGGGCCTCAAACTATGAATGGCAAGTAAATCTAAATCTAAATACCATTCTGAGAGTAAATCGCCCTCACCATCTCCTCCGACTTCTCCATTGCATTTAGAATCTTTAAATCCAGAGTCAGAAGTCGCTGGAGCAACAGCCGCTGCTACAAACCCTGACATTTCAGAACAATCTACTATTGAACCTCCTGAAGTTGAATCTTTGATTCACAAACTTCAGCGATTTTCTATATCTCCTCAAAAATCTAATAAATCTCAAGGCAGCGTGACTTCGAAATATAACCCTATTCATCCTCTTACTAGGTTAAAAAGCGAAAAGTTTGGTGTTCAACCAACCGAATTACCTCTACCTACTAGGAAGAGAGCAAGGAAGTCTCCTAAAGGATCTGATAGCGAGACTCTTTCATCATCGTCATCCATCTCAACCTCTTCACCGCGAAGTCAACCATCCACTCCTCCACTTCAGATCATTGTCCATCAGCCTACTGGAACTTCCTCAACTCCTTCTCAACCATCTGGAGTCGTAATATCCTCATCTTCTCAACCACAGGGATCATCTTCTACACTTTCCTCTGTTAGTAGTTCAGCGATGGCCCAATCTCCATGGAATAACCCAGGGGCAGTCTTAATGCCTGCACCTTTGAGTCAGTTACCAGCCCATCCTGAAAAATGGCTGCCTAAGTTTAATCCTGAGGCAGGTATGCTAGCGGAAGAACATATAAATAACTTTATGCTATCCATAAATCTCAATGGAGTTGTTAACGAAGGTGCTGTTGTTCGACTTTTTCCTTATGCTCTGCAAGGAACAACTGAATCATGGTATTTCTCATTACCATCTGGATCTATTACTAGTTGGAACATCTTCCATGAACAGTTCCTAACCAAGTTTGGTGATGACAGGTCTACAGCGACACTGATCAATGACTTGTCTAACCTTAAGGCCGAGTCAAGAGAACCTATCAAAGATTTCAATTTACGTTTCAATAAAATCTTAAACAAAATTCCTACTGCTTCTCAGCCTAGTGAAGAAGTGTGAAGTGAATGGTACATTACTGCTTTACCATCAAACTTAGCAATATTTGTTGATAGGGCTAACAAAACAACTTTAGTTGAAAATATGAAAGAAGCAATAGCAGTAGAGAAACGTATTATGGCCCTAGAAAAGAAAAACGCGATAGAGGAACGAAAATCTAAGAAGGTTTCTTTCAAAGAAGATCCCAAGAAAAAACAATCGAAAGATCCATTCGATTTAGAAGGATTACAAAAAGTTTTGAAGACCATGTCTAACGAAATGGTCGACATTAAGAAACAAGTGGCAGAAACTTCTTCTAAAAAGCCATACAGGCCTTTTAAAAGAAATCCTTCAACCGATTCCAAACCCCCTAACGCTATTACAAATGCTGAATCAGAAGAAGAAGAAGAGGAAAATGCTACTGAAGAACATACCGATGAAGAAGAAGTTGTAGAGTTACAAGGTATGTGGGATTTCATCCTCCCAGATGAAGAGGATCAAGAGGTATTCCCGGTTAGTACTCGTGGCAGAAATCAACTTGATCCTCCTCAACCTACACCTAAGCCAAAGAGCGCAAGCTCGATGACCAAGGATAAAGTCGCAGCCAAGAAAACATCACCTAAAGTGACTCAAACCAGCCCAGTCCAAACAGACACATCAACTCCATCTAAAATGCTAATCGTCTCAGATGAAATGGAGTATAATATCATAGAAGACATGAAAAAGACTAGGGCCAATATTACTATTTTTGAATTGAGCAAATTAAAACACCAGCAAAAAGTACTTTTGAAAGAATTACATGCTGTGCCAGTTGCACCTTTACCAGCCACTGTAATCTCTCAAGCTTCTCATGATATGGGAAGACCTCCAACTAATACGATGAATAAAGTTGATCCAAACAATATCACATTAGTTGGAGGAAGATTGAGATCACATACCCCCCATTTCTCCTTACTTATGAAATTTTTAATAAAAATGTGCATAATTGCTTAGTGGATTCTGGAGCTTCATCAAATATTTTACCAAGATCAATATGTGCAAAATTGAACGTTCAACCACAGAAATCTGTTGTACGCATAGTTCAGCTAGATCGATCGCAAGTCGAAGTGATTGGCGAGTTAAATCAGGTTACCATAAGGCTGTCATCCAACCCAAAGGTATGCCAAGTTATTGACATTTTAGTTGCTGATATTCCTGAATTTTATGGCTTAATTCTTAGCAGAGATTGGTCAGAAAAAATTCATGGATACTTTGCAATCGACTGGTCTCACATGTGGTTGCCTTATAATGGTAAACCAAACCAAATAAAAGTTGAGCGCGAACGACATCAGAAATACATCGTAACAAAACTCAAGGGAGAAAATGAACTAGTGGCATATAATTCTAACATCATAGGCAACTATTCAGTAGATTCTTTCCTAGGAAATTTTAATGCTCATACTTCACCTTACTTAGAACATTCTGTTTTATCTCAAGTAGAAAATTTCTCTCAAACAGATAGTTCTAAATGCATTAATTTTATAGATAGTCCTGTAAATAAATCTTTGTTTTGGAAATTATTTTTTGATGGTTCTAAGTCTAACGAAGGAGCAGGAGCAGGATGCGTGTTAGTAAGCCCAAAGGGAGATAAAACCATGCTAACTTGCAGACTTGAATTTGAGTGCACCAACAATACCGCAGAATACGAGGCTCTAGTCCAAGGGTTATACAAAGCAATTAGATTAGACGTCAAATACCTGCAAGTTTTCGGAGATTCTAAAATTGTAATCAGACAGGTACGTAATACTATACACTGTTTATCAGGTCATTTAAAGCATTACCAATCTTTAGTTCAAGATCTGACTGAACACTTTATAGCATTTAATATTTCATCAATTCCCAGACTCCAAAATGCTAGCACAGACCTCTTAGCCAATGTAGCTTCCAAGCTCATTCCTTCAGAAGATTTTAGCCCTGACCGATTTTCAATTGAGTTAATTTTTAGACCATCTATTCCTGATAACATTACCAATTGGAGGATTTTCAATGATGATCCTAATATCGTGAGTTTTCTCACATCTGAAGGATCCTACACCAATCAAATAATTGACGAAGACGAACATGACCAACAATTGCAACAGGATAGTATTAACAATGCTATACCTAAATCAGTAGTCAAATTAGAAGACCTTTATGATTTGAAAGATCGATTCAAAAGATCTACCAATTCAAAACTCCAAAGTTCAACTTTGAATTATGAATTAGTAAATCTAGGAACTGATGCCAAACCGCAGAATATCAACCTAGGCCTTGGCCTAGCCCCTGAAGAAAAATTAGCGTATATCCGTCTCTTGAAACAATACAAAAGTGTCTTTGCTTGGAATTACGATGAACTCAAAACATACGACACCTCCATCATCCAACATACTATTCCAATGATCGATAATGAAAAACCTGTCCAACAAAAGTTGAGAAAGATCCATCCAAATTTAGAAAATCAGATTAAAACTGAACTCAATAAGTTATTGAAAGCCAAAATAATCTTTCCCGTTAGACATTCTAAATGGGTCTCCAATATGGTACCTGTTAGAAAGAAAAACGGAGATATTAGAATTTGCATTGACTTTCGAAACCTTAACAAGGCCTGCCAGAAGGATAATTTTCCTTTACCTCCCATGGAACAAATACTGCAGGCAGTAGTGGGCTCAGAATTAATGTCATTCTTGGATGGATTCTCAGGATACAATCAAGTGTTGGTACATCCCGATGATCAATTAAAAACTACATTCAGAACTAAATGGGGCACATACACATATCAAAAGATGCCATTTGGTTTGATTAACGCGGGTGCCACATTTCAGAGAGCCATGGACATCGCATTCAAGGGGTTAGTTAATAAATTAGTGGTAATCTATTTGGATGATATAACTGTTTATTCCAAGAAACGAAACAACATCTCAAAGATTTAAAAAAATCTTCCAACGTTGTTTACGGTATGGGATTTCGCTTAACCCGAAAAAATCTTTTTTCGCATTAAGTGAAGGAAAACTTCTGGGATTCATAGTTTCAAAATCTGGAATTCACATTGATCCTGACAGAATCAAGGAAATTTCCGCAGTACCCCTACCTCACAACAAGAAAGCCATGTAATATTTCCTTGGACAGATTAACTTTGTAAAGAGATTTGTTCTAGATTTTTCAAGAATCGTATCTCCTTTACAATCCATGATTAAAAAGAATGCAAACTTTAAATGGGGCCAAGACGAACATGAGGCATTCAATCTGATTAAACAAGCTATTATTAATGCTCCATCTTTAGCAACTCCAAATTTTTCCGATCCTTTTATTTTGTATACATTTGCCTCAGATAGGTCATATGCTGCGATACTCACTCAAGCAAATGATGAAAAGGTGGAAGCCCCAATTTCTTTTTTCAGTTCCAATTTACAAGGAACTGAGTTGAATTATTCAGATGTGGAAAAACAAGCTTATGCTGTTTTTAAAGCAATTAAATATTTCAGACCTTTTTTTACTCAAAACACATACCAAAATCATAGTACCATTTCCAGCGATAAGAAATCTTCTAGTACAAAAGGATGTGGGTGAGAAAAGGGCCAATTGAGTTACTGCCTTACAGGAATATGACGTAGAAATCAAACCAGCAAGTATTGTAAAACGTCAAGGCTTTTGCAAAATGCTGGCAGGAGCATCGCTAATGTTTGAAAATCCATCTGCAGAGGTACAAGTGTACAAGGTAAGCCTAAACGATGTTGAGTCATTATACGCTGATATTATTTATTATCTAAAGAATGGATATGCTCCTCCAAACCTCGATCATACCAAGAAAAGAGCCCTAAGGTTAAAAGCCAAACAATATCAACTCGTGAATGACGTTCTTTTTAGAATAAATTATGATTCTGTTCTCCTTAGATGTCTTGAGAAAGCTGAAGCTGAAAAAGTCTTGCAGGAACTCCATGATGGGCCAACAAGCGGACACTACGCTGGAGACACTACTGCTCATAAAATTTTGCGCGCAGGGTATTACTAGCCCACATTATTCAAAGACACACGTAACTACGTAAGGAAATGTCAATTCTGTCAAACCGCTGCTGGGAGACAAAAGAAACCATCCTTGCCACTGCAACCAGTTACCATTGAACAACCTTTCGACCAGTGGGGATTAGACGTAATAGGTGAGATCGTTCCTCACTCTACTAAATAGCATAGATATATCCTTACAGTGACAAATTACTTTACTAAATGGGTAGAAGCAGTTTCACTCAAGACAACTAATGCTGAAAATATAATCGAATTCATAGATCAGTTCATAATCACCAGGTTTGGATTGCTTTCCGCTTTAATGTTTGATAATGCATCATATTTTTCTGGTAATGCAATGACTGAATTTGCACTCAAAAGGGGTTTCAAGCTTAAATACTTGGCCAATTATTACACACAAGGGAATGGGTTAGCTGAATCCACAAATAAGAACTTAATCAGAATCATTAAGCGAACTATTGACCAAAATCATAAAAATTGGCATAAGTCTTTAATATATGCTTTATGGGTAGATTGAATAACGCAGAAAGCCTCCATCGGCACTTCTCCCTTTAATCTAGTTTATGGGAAAGAAGTGGTTCTTCCAACACATCTGGCAATTCCCTCTTTAGCCTTGGTTCAATATATTGATGAAGCACCAACTTCTTCCCTACAACTAAGGCAGCTGGAATTAATTAAGCTAGAAGAACAACGAGAACGGGCTAAGATTACTCACGCTCATCATCAAGCATTGGTGAAAGCCTCTTTTGATTCCAATATGATATCCAGAAAAGATTTTCAGATGGGAGATCTAGTTTTAAAATGGGACAAGGCTCATGAGGAAAAGGGAAAACATACAAAATTTCAAAGAATGTGGCTTGGTCCTTTTCAAATCATAGAAGTCATAGGTTCGTCTACCTTCATGTTACAAGATTTAACAGGGAGAAGAGATTCTTTACCTGTTAATGGTCAGATTCTTAAGAAATATTTTCCATAGAAGATCATTCTTCTATTCTTGTAGAGTAGTTGTTTTTCTTTCCATAATAAAATCGGTTGTAAATGGTTACATTTGAGATTCACGAAAAAGACACAAATTCTCTTCTAGATTTTGTTTTTTCACTTGTATAAATAGAATTCTTTCTGAAAAATTAATCATTACTATTGAAAGATACAGTTAAAGACTCTAGACCTAGAAATGATACTAGTTTCAACTGTATAAAATTTGACAAAAAACACCTTTAGTTAGAAATTGTTTTATTTCAGTCAATGAAAGGTATCAATAACAAAATGAAGATTCTCTGTAGAAAGGCTCTTTCCAAAAACTCTATCATTGTCGTCCAGAGTTGTCTTAAGGAAACAATGACTTCCTCCCCACCTAGGAAACTACAATATTCAGAGAATGAACCAAAGATACACTTTAACTTAAAGAGTAAGAGGTCTCATCACGAGCCGACTTATCATGATCATGGATGTTATAGCTTGCTGACTTTGCCAATACTGCATACCACAACAGGGCAATGAATCAAGATTGTTGTAATCAAAAGACAAGGGGTCTCATCACGAGCCAGCTTGTTCAACAAAGTTATAAATCAGTGAATGACTGTGTCATGAATTGGCTACCAAACCAAGACATTGTTCTTTAAGGATAAAAAAGAAAATGAAAGCAAAAAAGTGTGGAAATGGATTTTTCTTTGAAAAGTTGTAAATTTCTCTAAGTAGGATACAGGATCATTGCTGGATAATAGGTAACCCTGTCGAAGCTATAAACGCTTGCTGGCAGCAGAGGCTCTACCTACGACAAATGAGCATATTTAAAACTGATTTACAGAGAAGACTTTGTTTTTATCTTTATAAACCAAGTAATGACTGATGTAGATACAAGGACTGGCTTGAGGAAGTAAATAATCAAAGTTGGGAAAAAGAAGAAACAAAATATCATTGATAGGCAAAAGCATAATGTACTTAGTCTTTCTATAGTAAAGTTTAATTTTCTGGAAAATTTTCTGTTTTGGAAGTTTTGAAAATTCAAAAGAGCAGCAGAGATAACTGGTTCTTCCAAGTGAATCGCCAATTGTTGTGGCCAGCAACAACCCCCCTTCTTATTTAGTGTTATTCCTAATACTAAATAAGTGGGGACCCTTAGTTAAAAATTTAAAAAATCAAAGTAGTGCTTAAATTTCCTTTTCGAATAAGCTTACCATCATAAGCTTAGGAAGACCCCCTTGAAAAATCTAAAAATCTAAGTTTTATGATAAGGTAAGACAAAATCTTTCCTTAGGAAATATCGCATCGCAAAAAGATGACAGGATACCACCTTACAAGCCAAATTCCAACATTGCGAGATCGCGATATGCGATAATAAACAAATATCGCATCGCATACATCAAGCACAACTTACATTGAAACACTTTAATTTGTCGATATGCAATGACGCCGATCGCAAATCGCATTTCACAGAAAACAGGTTAACAAAGATTGTCATATATTACGTTCCTGCGATCTGCAATATTGCGATATTGCGATTTCGCGATACAGCGACAATGCAATAATGCGATGTCATGAGCGATCAACCTTGCGATGTTACGATTCTGCGACGTTGCGATTTCGCGATATTACGATCTGCGATGTTGCGAAGCAAATCGCAAAATCGCTTCATTGCAGATCTTTCGGGCTCGTTATTTAAGAAAAGTATTTTCCATAAACTAACACCTGGTTATGCGCTTTAATGCTAATAAATGAATTAGTTGCTAGTTATTAATGGAATATGGTTCGTGCTTATCGAAAAATCATCTCACGTAAGGTGGTATATTTGATGTGTCTTTGGCATTTAAAACTTTCCCATCACCCTTCCTTGTCATTATTTTCACTTCACTTGTGAATTGCAGGAACGGAGAACAGAGAACGATACAAAGCAATATGCAGGATAAAATGGGAAAGAAAAGCAAAGCTCCGAGCTCTGAAGAAAAAGAAATGGCACCCTTGTATACAGACACGGCCTGTAACAGAGATGCAGGAATTGCTACGTGGGAAGGCATGTATAATCTGCTTGAAGAGGAGAATCCTAGAGTAATGGAAGTTACTGCTACTGCAGGCTCAAATAGTTCTTCTGAGGCATCCATCACAGAGCTAGCTTGCTCATTCTTGCACCGGATAGCAGCAAGACCTAAAATTTTCCCATACATGGACATAGTCAAGTGGATACTGGACAACGTTGATATCAGAAATAGGCAGTTTAAAACTCAGGGTCAAGAGCTTACGGAATCATTATTTTCACAAAATTTGAACTTTATATCCGCTAGAAGAAAAAAGCGCAAAGGGCGAAAAACGCATCAAGGAAACCTGGATCAAGAAACAGAGGCAGTTCGCTGAGAAAAATTTCTCGAAAAGGAAAGATTCTAATTGCTCAGTCGCCTGCAAGCTACGAAAATTGCAAGAAAGCAACAATACAAATAGATTGGAAGCAGAAGGCCCAAGAAAAGGCACAAGCAATCCAAGGGTTAACCAAGTTGAACTGGGATTATTACTGGGCATACTTGGTAAAGCCACATAGCCAGTGGATTACTCTTAAGTGTATCATAAATTCGGCCGAAAAGATGGCGCCAGCTCTTGTCGATTTTGTTTTCTCAGCTCAGCTAAAATCGGAAGTCGGCTAGCTGACTCTTCTCAAACAGATGCTGCATGCATGCGATTTCAAGGACCAGATACAGAAGTAGTTTTAATTTTAGATTCAATTTTAGTTTTAATTTTGTTCTATTTTCCTGAAATAAGGACGGTCATTTAAACCGCATCCTACATTTTTGTAATAATTTATTTTTAGATTTAGTTAGTAGTATTTAAACCCTTCTCATGCATTTAGAGAAGGGTCCTGAAATTTATCAAAAACTTATCCCCAGAACATGCACTTCTGTACCCTCTGAGGAGGTTTTGATGAATGAATGGAACATGATTTATTGATGTTTGCATTTGATATCTGCTACTGATGTTGCACTTTTGTACTCTTAGTGGATGTTAGATCAAGAAGAGATAAATCATTATCGCTTGAAGCTCATGAGTAGGACTAGTTATAAATGGTATTTCTATCTCTTAACTATTTCTGCCCTTGTGTTAAAGTGATTTTCATGTTCAGTTATTTATATATTGATGTATGAATGCCTGAGTTATCATTTGGCACTTTTGTACGGTGATAGCTATTTATTTATGCTTGATGTATGAGTAGCTTATTATGCGATATGTTTCTCACAATTGTTTCGTCTAACTTTTTATACGAAGTGGTTCATCCTTGTTGAATTCTTTTCTCATAACAGTTGAATGATCTTTATTACCAGTTGTTATTTGAAATCATTTTAGATCGCATAAAAGAAAGGTTACACCCCGGGTTAGTGTAGACTTAGATATTTCTGCTTATTAGAATACAATTTTTATATTATTAGATTAGAATTAGAGTAGAAGTATTCCATTTAGAAACTGTTAGAAAGAGAAATATCAGTCCATCACACACACACATAAATTGGGAAACTGGTCCCATATCCCCAGTCGGACCCACTATACCAAATGGAAAAGGAGCTGCTAACCAAGGTCCGGACCGGGTGGGTATCCCCCTTGTTGTAGACCCGATTTTTGGGGCTTCAACACCTCCCTAACATAATGAAATAAGACCTTATACATATTAGCTTGCTCTCTGAGTTTAACAATCGTCTTTATCAGTTTGACAAGTCGAATCTTTAGATTTTCCTCTGCATCAAAAGTGGGAGCCCTAGTAGGTGTTGTCGACTGCTGAGATGCATTGCCTTCAGGCGATTTCCCAATGCTTCAACTTGGAAAATAAAGACATTGACTTGCCTTAGTAGCACTCTTGCTCACTGATGGCCGAACGGGAGATAATGTTTCTAAGTCCTATGCAATATCCGCAGGGATATTTGCTTCAGATGTGGTCATGGGGACTTTTTCAAAGGACACTTCGAACTTCTATGTATCAAAATCAGGGGAGGAAGAAATGTGGATGCGATCGAATCTTGCGCCCTTAGCCATGGATCGCTGGGCTTGAGCCATACTACGGGTTCTTCGTTGGCACTGAGCAGAGGTTTTGGCCAGAGAAGTCGAGGGTTTATTCATGGGGAGAAGGGTTTGCTTGCATTTTTTCATGGGTTTGGTGCTCTCGGAAATTTGGGGAGGTTTTGATTGGGGCTCTACTGCTTCATCTTCTATCATGGGGCTCGGCTTAGGTTGGTCCAACTCAACTCTATTTCTTTTCCCTTTTTGTCTCGTGCCCATGTGGTTTTTCACAGAAACCAACTCTTCTCCATCTTTCAAGGATTTACCAGCTGTCTGGGGGGTTTCATGAATAGGAATGGGAGAATGGGTAGGAGAGGCAGGTGTTGATTGGGATTTAGACATAGGAGTAGCATCTTTTTGCTTTAGCGATTGACCCACTATTCATTGTCATCCTTTTGTTTGAGTTTCCTTCCCAGGAAAGTTCCCAACTAAGAAATATTCCCATGACCTCTTTCTCTTTCGGAGCTCAGTGCCTAGTGGAATTTTAGTGAGTGTTGTGGGGGAAAGTATCCAACTCGGAATGACCCTAACCCACTCTAAGGGTGATAGTTCCTTAGCAACAGCTGAAAGCAAAGCTATCTAAAGTTTCTTCTTTATGACATGCAAGAGATAGAAGGAAGAGATCCACTTACCGATGTCTTGCGCAAATGGTCGATCCAATCTCCTTTGTTTGCCGCTTGCTTCCAGATCCAAGTCTTTTCACGGGCCCAGCTACACGAGATCCTGCAAATAAGACAAGAAAAGGAAACTACAAGAGGAATGCATTCATAATCGATTCAAGGATTAGCATAAATCAAAGACGCAAGTAAGACAATACACCATTGAAACACATGCGAATAGAAGAACCTCAAATGCTTTATTAATATATGGAAGTAAGGTTCAGGCGGTGATACAACCATGAGAGGTCCAATCCAGCATCACCTTCCCGACGGAGAGAAATCTCTTCTTCACCTCCCTCAAGCAATCACCCAATACTCACAACTGTAAACCAACAACAATTCTTTGCACAAAATTCCGGCCTCCAGATCCCATGGGACGAGATCCTTATATAGAGTTTTGGAGTGAAGATAAGTCAGCTTGATGTGTGACTTGTTGTCCTCTTCAACTCCAGTTGTTCTTCAGCTCTTCACTCGGAGTTTCCACCTTCCACTTGGAGTTTTAGAAGCTCTTAACTCATCATTAGGCGAATCTTTTGATCAAGTGTCTTTTTGGAAGCTTCCTGGGCACTGGCACATTGAGAAAAAGATTCCTCCACATGTCAAAGTACGCCCAGCGCAGGTAGCCTTTGTTGCACTTGCTATGCAGCGCAGGTACACCATAGAGCTTTTGACATTCAGCGCAGATGCTTAGTGGAGCAGCTGCTTTGATCCAAAACTGACCTGTTTTTGAGTGTTTTTCAGTGGAGAACTGATTTGCAGTGCTGTGGTTTGCTGACCTTGTTCCTCTAAGGGTAATAACAACATGTTTAGGGACTTTGGATCCCTTAGATTATTGACATTTCATGCTCTATGCTGTAAGGCACAAAAATGTCTATAACAGTGAGGCTATGGTGATACAATGCCATCTCAGGCTTCCTACTTTGAGACTTTACCCCTCGGGCCATTTTATGCAAAATTAGCTTCAAGAAGTGGGGAATATTTAACTGCTTGTCTTTTGTGAAATGAGTCATCAACCGAATGTGATAGAGGAAATTGACCGCATACCTTCCCTGACAAGTTATGAAGCGTTGTAACATTGTGAGCAGTGGGTTCCATTGTTCTTCTATGCAACTCCGGAATACTCCCTTCGCCCAGCTAAGAGACCTGTAAGCGGGCTTCAAAAACATGGCATAGTTTGGAATATTCAATTGCCCTCCCTTAAAGAACAGTTTGCCCTTCGCTGGTAGCCCGATGACTCTACTCACTGACTCCTTTGTAACTTAAATTTCCAACCTGAACATGCTCCCCATCAAAAATTTGCGCAAACACCAAGGCGACCTGATCTTTGTAACCTTGGAATTTCTGCAGAAAAGTCATCCATCCTTTCTCTTCCACAATGCTGCAGCATTGCTGATACTCAGGACTGCGCACGAACTAGCTGGAGGTGGGTTCATGGCCATCAACTCCCATTTTTCTTGGCACCTGCATTCAATTACAATTTCACTCCTGTCGATTCTCTGTTGCCTCTCTATCGCTCAATGACTTTGTAACCTTGGTCTCAGACGTCCCTCATATTTTAGAACTTGGGTGAATGACAACATAGTCATCATGATTAATTGGAAGTGTGATACTGATAGCGTAATGATAATTGACCCATATGTAACTGGTGTAGAGTGTTATCATCATGACTGAACGAGAGTTGGCACACCCATACTCATGATTGCTGAGAGTTAACATGAGGTGATGACAAAGAGAAGACATGGAAGCGTATCATTACACAATGTGGTAGGAATGTAGGTGATGTGGAATTAGGGGATGGAAAGCTTAGGGATATATAGATAGGATTAGGAGTGAAATTGAAATGAGGGATAGGTTTAAAGGTGCATTCATATAGCATGCAATTTAACTATTCATTGATAAAATTAAAGCAAATTAAAGTGCATACCTGAGCTACTTAAAATAATATTGATTTTGTGGAGATTTCCTTGTTTTGATGTAGCACCTAGGTATTGAAAAAAATGATGCCAACAGGGATAATGCTCAAGCTGCAACTGCGATCAATATTCTAGAAATGAAGTTCAATGACATGATATTTAATTTTTACAGGTTGAGTACAAATCCTGTGAATCAGTCCTTGTGTATATCAATCAGTAGAAATAATCATCCTTAACTGATGGTAGGAATGAGTACTAATTGTGAAACATCCTCATACAAGGAAAACACAATCCATTCATGCTTCCAAAATGCTTTTTCTAGAACACAACTGTGATAGTAGATTTGCAATTTACATAGTATGGTACAAAGACTGCTAAACTCAGAGTATGGAACACAAAATTTCGAGATCCTTTAATTCAATGCCATATAACATGTTGATTATTGTTCTTTAGAAGACAAAGAAAACCTGTTTATCATCACATGGATTTTTAACCAGGCCTGGAATGATAATTGCCTGAGGCATTTCTTATTTAGAGAGCTTGAAATGACCAGAAAGAAAGCTCCAAGGGGTTTTCTTTTCCGTAAATCTTCTGCTGATCCCGGAAAAGAATAATTCTATACCCAACAGATCCCTAGCTACTGCCACTCTATTATTTTAATGAGCCTAGAGTAGCCATTGCTTGAGGTTGTCATATTTAGAGAGTCTGAGCTACCCAAAGAAGACTCCAAGGGGTTTCTTTTCCGTAATTATTTCCTTGAATCCGGAAAAGAATAAATCTATACTTAAGGAATCCATAAACTACTACTGTTCCATGTCATTTTACGAGCTTGGATTAGTCGTTGCCTGGGAGTTTCAATTTTCAAGAGTCTGAAAACATCCAAAGAAGACTCCAAAAGGTTCATTTTCCATATTAATATGTCAAGTCTGGTTAAAGGAATAAACTTACCCAAGATAGATTTCTCCTTTACTCTACATGGGCTGTGGGGAGAAACACCTAAAGATATATAAAAATGACAACCCACTGAGTATTCTATATATACATAAATAAAAGAAACTAACCGGATGAACCAACAAGAGGCTGGTCATTCTCATGCACTGATCCGGATTTAAACAGGAACGCAATAAAACACAGAGATAACCATAAACATAGATATGCAGCAGAAATAATACTTCACTTCATTAATGTAAAATACTGAAATATGCTTACAAACAGTAATGGAAATAAACTAGCTAGGGCGATGGTAGCTTATCTCTGAGAAGAGATGTGGTGGCTACATGCCTCTGAACTGTCTTACAATGAGGCTCGAAGGCCTATTTATTGTTCAGAAACAATGGAAAACCCTTAACATTCCAAAACCTAACCCTAGAAGATGAAACGCCAAACTATGGGCCCCGTTTGGGTAAATTGGTACATCAACTTCCCGAGGTCGTAACTTTGTCATACGATCTCCGTTTGACGCGTACAATAGCTCGTTAGAAAGATCTATCCGAGCACTACCACTTTGGGAGGCAACATTGGTCTATGAACCCATGTTGCCCCAGATTTCCCAAAAAATGTCGTTTAGGGCCTCAAAACGGCTCCGGAAGTTCAGGATCCGAAAAACTGCTAAAAATAGTAAGTTGTGCTACAATTAAGGAAACTGAAAATGCTGAGAGAAACAATGGTGGGGGTCCAGGTGGACTTGGCAGGTGGCCACCAATATCCACCTGGATCATTCCTCCCCCCTTAGGAAGCAATGGTCCCCATTGCGTTGAGTTCCTCCATGAGATGAGGAAACTTTTGCCGAACTTGGTCCCTGGTGAGCCACTTGCCCTGGTGAAGGAGTTGGCCTGCTTTGACAACTCGATACAGTTGGATATTCTGTTGGCGAGTGTTCTTGATCTGTGTGTCCATGATCCGATCAGTTATAGCCTGTTCCATGCAATATGGATTTAATTCTTTGGGTGTGAGTTGTTCTGCAATGTCGGATGTGTCTAGCAATGGTGGAAAATATGGCCGAAGGCGGTCCACATTGAACACTGGGTGTAGGCCAAGGAATGGGGGAATGCTGAGCTCAAATGAATTGTCCCCCACAGCCTTAGTAATGGTGTAAGGACCATATCGGAGTGGTCTCAGTTTCCAATAGGCTCCAGTAAGGTGTTCCTTTTGCAAAAGCAACCAGACTTTGTCGCCCACTTGAAACTTGTGTGGCACCCGATGTTGATCATGTCGCTGCTTGTACTTGGCATTTGATTTCTCCAGCATGTCATGGACCTGCTGGTGAATATGTTGGATGTGCTCAATGAAGCTGGTTGCCTTATCTATTCCGAACTAGACATGAGCCGAATCTGTGTGAGTAGCTGCAAGTGGCATGGCCACATCAATGGGGCATAGTGGCTGGAATCCCAAGCCCACCTGAAAAGGGCTGTGGCCAGTCGAGCTGTGAAGAGCTCGGTTGTAGCTATGCTGAACATAGGGGAGGCTCTCATACCATGTGCGTGGATGCTTTGAGTTGTACATGCGCAGAATGTGTACAATCATCCGATTGACAACCTCTGTCTGGCCATCAGTTTGAGGATGGAAGGCTGTGGACTTAGTGAGTTTTGTGTCCAGCATTGACCGGAGACTGGACCAAAATGTAGTGAGGAACCGACTGTCCCGATCTGAGATGATAGACTGTGGGATCCCAAAGTGCACCCACACTCGTTCAAAGAAGAGTTTAGCAGTGGCTTCTGCTGTGATATTTTTCTTGCAGGCCGCCATAATGGCCATCTTCGAGAACCTGTCAACGACCACAAAAACACAATCATTTCCATGCTTAGTGGAAGGAAGGCTTGACATGTAATCCATGGAGATGGATTCCCAAGGCCGACTAGGGGTAGGCAACGGGGTATAGAGGCCTTGCTTCTTGATGGTTGGTTTGGCAATGGCACAGGCAGTACATGATCTGATGTACTTCCCGACATCCTGTCGAAGATTTGGCCAATAGAAATACTTTTGCAGTACTGCCACCGTTTTCTCAACCGCAAAATGCCCAACAGCCCGACTATAGTGTGCTTCCCAAATCATCTTGGCACGCTCGCTTGAAGGAACACAAAGGTGACCCAGGTGGCATAACAGGGCATCTTGGAGGTGAAAATTTGGAACATGCTGACCCCCCAAGAGTGTTTGGTATGTGTGGCCAAATTCTGGGTCGCTTTTGTAGAGAAGTGGCCAATCAGAAGTCTCGTGCCCACAAGAGTTGAGCACAGTGGTTAACGCCATGATTGGTGGTCGACTGAGGCAATCTGCAACATTATTGGTGCTACCCTTCTTATACTTGATATTCAAATGGAACTGTTGCAGATATGTAGACCACTTTTGATGGCGATCATTCTGCAATTTCCCTTGGGTCTGTATGAACTGTAGGGGTCGATGATCTATGTGGATGACCGTTTCCTTCCCCAAAATGTAATGCTTCCATTGTCGGCAGGCCTGCACAATGGAATACATCTCTTTATCATAAGTGGGATACTTCCAGACTGTGTCTGAAAGTGTTTCACTGTGATATGCCACTGGATGCCCGTGTTGAGTAAGGACTGCCCTAATAGCATAGTCAGAGGCATCCGTCTCGACCTCAAATGGTTGTTGTCAATCTGGTAATGCGAGCACTGGTGTCGTGCAGAGGTGATCTTTCAACTCTATGAATGCCTTCTGTTGAGATTCAGACCAAAAGAATTTCGCTTTCGCTCCTCCCTTGGTGACTTGACTCAAGGGCCAAGTGATATGAGAAAACCCCAACACGAACCTGCGGTAGAAGTTGGCAAGACCTAGAAAGCTGCGGAGCTCTGTCAGAGTGGTCGGAGATGGCCAATCCCGAATGACTTGGATCTTGGCCGGATCCACATGCACCCCCTGTTCATCAATAATGTATCCCAGATACTGAACCTGGGTCATGCCAAAAGTGCATTTCTCCAAATTGGCACATAGCTTGTGTTGCCGCAGTGTTTGAAGAACCTGTCGGATGTGGTGGAGGTGCTCTTCCCAACTCTGGCTGAAGATCAGAATGTCATCGAAGTATACCACTACAAATGAGTTGGTGAATGGCCGCAAGATGTCATCCATTAGCCTCATGAAGGTTGTAGGAGCATTCGTCAATCCGAAAGGCATACCCAACCATTCGAAGAGGCCCTCCTTGGCTTTGAAGGCAGTCTTCCACACATCAGAGGGTTTGATTGGTACTTGGTGATATCCTGACTTCAGATCGATCTTGCTGAAATATTTTGCCCCCTTTAGTTGGTCCAAGAGGTCATCAATCCGTGGGATCGGGTACCTATTACAGACAGTGATCTTGTTCAGCGCCCGATAGTCAATACAGAGTCTCCAAGTCCCATCCTTCTTCTGTACCAACATGATCGGGCTCCCACAAGGCGATGAACTCGGACGGATGTGACCTTTCTGCAGCAGCTCCTGAATCTGCCTCTTGATTTCATCATTCTCTAGAACAGAGCGCCAATAAATTGGTCCATTGGGTAGCGGCGCACCTGGGGTTAGATCGATGGAGTGCTTGACCTGACAGTGCAGAGGAACCCCTGCGGGGGAGGTGAAGATGTCCTCGTACTCCTTCACGACCTTATCCATCTGTAGTTGTCGTGCGGAGGGGTCTTGTCTGGAGGCCGTGGCCACCATCTTCTTCTTTCCTTGAGGGTGTATCATCAGGAAAACAAATTTCCCAGTCTTGGAAATGAGCTTACTGCATTGTTTTGCAATAATCAAAGAGATGGCGGTAGGCGGTGCTACCTCTGGTATCCTGTACAACTTATTCCCCAATGTAACAATAACAGCCCAGGGCCTTGATTCATACACAACATGTCGCTTCCACAAATATGGTTGTCCTAATAATACATCACAAACTTCAAGGGGAGCAATGTCACACAATACCTCATCCGTGAAGGGCTTGATGTTGTACGGAAGGCGAAACTGCTGGCTCACGCGAAGATCCTGTCCTTGGTGAAGCCACTCGATGGTGTATGGTTGTGGATGTGCTGTGGTCGGTAAGCCCAACCGCTTCATGACCTTTGCCGAAATGATGTTCTTTTGGCTCCCACTATCGACAATGAATTGTAGTGGGGAGCCCTTTACCCACATCTGGGAGTGGAAGAGACGCTCCTCCTCTGGATCTTCGGGTTGATTTTTCTGGATCTTGGCGGTAGCAACAGTGGCGTTGGGATCCGCGTTAATGATCTGATTCCCTTTTTCATTCCCCTTGTTGGGTTCTGACTCAGAGTTGGAACATGCATCTGATTCTGGAACCTTTAGCTCAACCACCAGTGACTGCTTGGCCCGACACTCACTAGTGTTGTGAGTGGAGCTCTTATGGAACTCACACCATTTTCCCGTGTCCTTTTTCGTCTTTGCGGCGCTGTTCTTTGCCTGTAGCTTTGGCGGGTTGTCTTGGGCTGCCCCGCCTTGGCTTTGTCCTTTGTTCTGTGTTTTAGGGGCACCTTTCCCTTGCTTTAGATTTGTAGATCCAAAGTCTCGCTTCTTTTGTTTAAACTTCTGCTCGACCTTGACGGCATATCGGTACACTGTGCCGAGCGAGGAGATGTTCAGGAATTATATTTCTTCCTGGATGTACTTGTGCAGGCAGCCACGGTATTTGAGTATCAAATGCTGCTCCATATCCTTGATACCCAACTTTGTGCGAAGGGTATGGAAAAGATTGGTGAACTCCGGCACGTCTTGGTCCCTTCCCTGCCGCAGCGTGGTCCATTTTATGTATTCATCCTCATAGCTTCCGACAGGGTAGTACTGCTCCTTGATGGCATCCCGAAATGAATTCCAGGTGGGTGCGGCTGAAAATAGTGAGCCGATATTTTCATCCTTCTGCTCGCAGTAGGTTTTCCACCAGTTCTTGATGTGGGGGGATGCTTTGAGAAGAGCGAAAACAATCTTTTCCCGACTTGAAAATTCATGAACAGAAAAATAACCCTCCAGCAGATTTAACCATTTATCTACGGCATCTGCATCTATCTGACCCTCAAATATGGGGATTTCAAAATTAACTTGTACCTTAAAGGGCATGGCGTTTCCAGAGTAGCTGCTGGAAGCCGATGCGTCGCTTCTGGGTAGCCGCTGAAGGATTTGGGCAAAACTGTCCATCATCGCGTTCTGTTGCCGCTCGAGGGCTTCTTCGAGCAAGATTTTGATAGGATCTCCTGCCCCCTCATCTTTCTTCTCATTCGCCATAGGAGGCCGTTGGGATTTGCGAGGCTGGTCTTGCAAAGGTTCGACCAGTTCAAGCCCTAACTCCTTATATCCCGACCTCATTGGGGACATGCAAAGAAAAAACAGAGAAAAAGCAGACCGCTCTGATACCACTGATCCGGATTTAAACAGGAACGCAATAAAACACAGAGATAACCATAAACATAGATATGCAGCGGAAATAATACTTCACTTCATTAATGTAAAATACTGAAATATGCTTACAAACAGTAATGGAAATAAACCAGCTAGGGCGATGGTAGCTTATTTATGAGAAGAGATGTGGTTGCTACATGCCTCTGAACTGTCTTACAATGAGGCTCGAAGGCCTATTTATTATTGAGAAACAATGGAAAACCCTTAACATTCCAAAACCTAACCCTAGAAGATGAAACGCCAAACTATGGGCCCCGTTTGGGTAAATTGGTACATCAAATTCCCGAGGTCGTAACTTTGGCATATGATCTCGTTTGATGCGTACAATAGCTTGTTAGAAAGATCTATCCGAGCACTACCACTTTGGGAGGCAACATTGGTCCATGGACCCGTGTTGCCCCAGATTTCCCAAAAAACGTCGTTTAGGGCCTCAAAACGGCTCCGGATGTTCAGGATTCGAAAAAATTCTAAAAATAGTAAGTTGTGCTACAATTAAGGAAATTGAAAATGCTGAGAGAAAAAATGGTGGGGGTCCAGGTGGACTTGGCAGGTGGCCACCAAGATCCACCTGGATCATGCACCAATTCCATCTCTGGATCTTTGCTTACCTCCTGTAAAAATTGTTTTTGGGAGAGTGGTTGGTGATAAATTTTTAGTTGGTGGCCATTCACTACAAAGGAGATCTGATTGCCATCAATAGTTTTAATGCGAACTCAACCATTGTCAAAAACCTCGTCCACTTCATAGGGACCTAACCACCGAGTGGAGAATTTTCCTTTAAAGTGTTTAAAGTTACTGTCATAAAGGAAGGCCTAATCTCTCGAACCAAAATATTCTTTTTAATAAACTTATCATGCCAACGAGCTCTCTAATCTTGCACCAACATATTTTGGAGAAATGCATCTTGTCTAATATCATCTAGCTCGTTCAACTGCATTAACCTTTGTTCTTGAACTTCATTCAGATTCATCCCAAGTTGAGTGGCTGTTTGAAATGTTTTCACTTGGAATTCGATGGGTAGCAGCACTTGCTTACCATAAACTAACTCATACGGGGTGTGCCCTGTCACATTCCTCCAAGTTATGCGATATGCCCATAATGTCTCCAACAACTTGTCAGCCCAATCTCTATGATGCAACTGAATGGTCTTAGTTAGGATGGACTCTAACACTTTGTTTGTGGATTCCACCTGCCCATTTTCTTGGGGGTGATAAGGAGTAGATTTCAGATGTTTAATTCAGTATTGTTTAGTGAGAGCTTTGACCAATTTTGATGTGAACTGCGTGCCCTGGTTGGTAAAAATCTCCCGTGGTACCCCAAACCGAGTGAAGATATCTTCAAAAAGAAATTCCACTACTGCTTTCTCGGTTGCACCATACAAAGCTTTGGCTTCCACCCATTTCGTGACATAGTCAGTGCAAACTAAGATATATTTCTTCTTCTTTGACATGGGGGAGATAGGTACCATGAAATCTAATGCTCATTTCTCGAAAGGCTCAATGGATATTTGTGTCTGAAGGGGAATCTCATCTGAAGAAACTAGCCTCCCCATCCTCTGACAAGCATCACAACTGGATACAAACTTTTTAGCATCTTTGAAAAGCGAGGGCCAATAATACCCGGTGCGAAGGACTTTGTATGCAGTCCTTTTGTCTGCAAAGTGCCCCCCACAAGGCTCACTGTGGCAGGCTTTCAATACATCAAACATCTCATTTTCCCGCACACATCTCCTCATGATCAAGTCGGGTCCAGTGTAGAACAAGTCCCCATCTATCCAGGAGTAGTTGGCACTTCACTGAATAATGTTATGTTTCTCCTTGGTAGATAGATTTTGAGGCAATTTCCCTGATACCAAGTAGTTGGCAACATCAGAAAACCAAGGAGTAATGGTGGATATAGAAAAAAATTCCTCTCTGCAAAATCATCTGGCACGGGATCTGGTACATTTTCTTGCATAACATTCATTCAAGACAAGAAGTTACCGACCAAATTATCTCGCCCAAGTCTATCGATCACAATTATATTAAACTCTTGTAAAAGCAGCAACTGTCTAGTGATCCTACCATTAGTGATAGGTTTGTTCATCAGGAATCTAATGGCAAAATGATCGGTATGGACGAAAGTCTCATAACCGGTTATGTAATGTCTAAATTTGCTAATGGCATGAATAACTGCTAACAATTCCTTTTCAGTGACAATATAATTTAGTTCAGCAGGGGAAAGATTCTTGCTAACAAAATAAATAGCGTAAGGTGAGTGATCTTCCCTTTGTCCCAAAACTGCTCCAAGTGTGGTGTCTGAAGCATTGGTGCAAATATGAAATGGCAAGGACCAATTTGGTCTCCTCAATATTGGAGAGGTGGACAATTTGTCTTTTAACACCTGAAAAGCATGTTGACAATCATCAATCCAAACAAAGTCAACGTCCTTAGTTAATAATTTGAATAAAGGTGCTGCAATTCTCGTAAAATTCTCAATAAATCGATGATAGTAACCTGCATGTCCTAGGAAACTTCTTACCTCTTTTTGTGTACTAGGAATGGAAATATGCGAGATTACCTCAATCTTGGCTGGATTGACTTTAATTCCTTCAAATGAAACATGATGGCCCAAAACTATCCCCTTAGTCTGCATCATCTTGCATTTACTACTGCTAAGGGCTAGATTGGCTTCTTGACATTAAATAAATACCTTTTCTAGATCTGCCAGAGCTTGGGAAAAATCATCTCCATATATGGTGAAGTCGTCCATATAGATTTCTACACAGTCATGGATCAAATCAGAAAAAATGGCTAGGATAGCTCGTTGGAAGGTAGCTAGGCCGTTGAAAAGGCCAAAAGGGAGGATTCGATAGGCATAAGTACCCCAAGGGCAAGTGAAAGTGGTCTTCTCTTGGTCTTCCTCAGCTATTTGAACCTGATTATACCCACTGTACCCATCTAGAAAAGAAAAAATACTTCTTACCAGAGAGTGTGTCAAGTACCTGATCAATGAATGGGAGTGGAAAGTAATCTCGTAGAGTAGCTTTGTTTAGCTCCCTGTAGTCTACAAATATGCACCACTTACTGTTCTTTTTCAAAACCACCACCAAGGGTGACACCCACCTGCTATCTGAAATAGGATAGATAAAATATGCAGCCAACAACTTCTGCAACTCCTCTTTTACAATCTCTTTCAAAGCTGAGTTCATGCATCTTTGTGGCTGTCGGATTGGTCTCATTTCCTCGTTGGTGTAAATGTGGTGGATGCACGTATTTGGGTGCATGCCCGTCATGTCCAAATAGTCCTAGGTGAAAGCTTTGAATTGTTCTTGACCCATGCTCAACAATTGCTGCCTCTGCTCTTCATTTAATTCATTACCAATGCACAAAATTTTCGCTTCATTGATTTCAACTAGTTCGGTAGTCAGCTCATTGTTGTCCTCTATTGCTATGAACAAGGCAAAGATAACTGGATGAAAAGCTTCCTAAAACTCACTACTGAAAACATGTTGATAACTAGTAAAATAAATAGGGTAATCAATATATGAACGGTCAGATAAAAAATGCTGCAAAATATGATCTTTTGATTGTTCCTGGAGTCCTCTAGATTGTTCTAATGATAATAAAGGAAACATACAATCCTCATCTCCGTAAGGACTTTCTAACCAAAATGGTACTTCAACAGTAGTTTGAGCAGGGGGAAAAATTGACAATGTTTGATTATGTAATCCATTATAAATGACCATTTCTCCACTTCGGTACCCTATCATAGCATCTGCAGTGGCTAACCAAGGGCGCCCTAGCACTACAGGGTGTCCTGGTTTCTTTGGAGAAATGACAATGAAATCAGTGGGATATTGCCAAGAAGCAATGGTGATCGCTATATCTTCAAAGATTCCCATGGGTTTGATAATGGATTTATCTTCCAATTCTAGGATAATAGGGGTAGGTTTGATCCCTTGTGACTATAAATATGTCATGGTTTCAAAAGTCATGACATTAATTTCTGATCCTAAATCTACAAGGGTATTAGGTAAAGATACTCCATTGATTTCAATAGTCACTATAGGATTTCCTGGGTCACTATATTTTGATGGCAAGTCTGAGATCATTCTGGACATTTCACTCATGACTTTCACGTTTTGATTCTTATGTCCTTTCCTTCCCGGTTTCTTAATACAAAGGTCTTTAATGATTTTAGTGTAGATAGGAATGTCTCTAATGGCTTGTAGTAATGGAATTTTAATACAAACATTCCTTAATTCTGATTCTAAATCATATTCAATTGGAATTTCCTCTTTCTTAACAAGTAATATTTCCAAGTAAGGAGGTTCATTCGGTTCTTCTTTTTGTTTTTGTTTTTGTTTTTCTTGCTGGCTGTGATTTTCGGTTTGTTCTTGAGGGACCTCTTCCTCAATAATGACAGTGGATTTCCCTTTATTGACTGTTTTCCCTGATCACAATTGAATTTCGTTTATTGGGACAACAGTGATCATGTAGGTAGGAAAAGGTTGTGCTTCTATGTTTTGTACAGGTTGAGGTTGTTTATTATGATTGGGGTTAGCTATGGGTTGCGCAGGCAACAAGGTAGGACGAGGCGGGTTTAATGATGGTGGTGCCTGTGTAGGCAATGGGTTAGATGGTGCAGGTAAAAGCTGATGAAAAGGAGGAATAGGCAGCGAGGGCTATTGATAATAATTCGGGTTGTACCCTTGTTGATAAGGTTGAACATTTGGATTATAGGATGTACTAGGCATATTTGAGTATGGAGGGTAGGATTGGTTTTGGAAAGTGTTTCCATAAGGATTTCCCCTCCAATACTAGTTCCAAGGAGTGTTTTGAGATTGAGGATTAAACCAAGGAGGATAAGATGGCTGGGAGTTCCAAGGTTGATTCTGACCATAGGTTTGGGGGCTTGGATCTTGAAACACATTTTTATTTGGGCTTCTCCAAGAGTGTTTCTTGCTTGCTGGTTTCAACATTACCACTATAGATAGCTTTTAAATCGAGAAGAGATGGAAACTTCTCGGTTGCATGTTCTAAAGCGCAAATCTCACAAACTTCAAGAACATTAATGGGACACTCCCTCTCAGCATGTTTGTTTCTGCATTTAGGACAAAAGATTGCCATGGTAACCCTCTCATCTTCCTGTTTCTTTTTAAATTTTATTGTGTCGAGCTGATTACCAATAGTACTAAGGATATCTGTTTTAAAATTTTCGAACAAATTTCCTAATTCCACCCTACTGACAACATTGGGTACAAATTTCTGGTTTCTTGACACATAATATCGATAGTTATCTCTGAGATTTTTGCCTACTTTAGCTTGACTTCGTGAATAGGTGCAACATAATTGAACCACTTTAGAAAAGGTTTTTTATAAATATCCCCCCCCACATAGAAGATTTAAGGTTTCAACGCATTCATCCCTTAGTCCCTTCAAAAAGATAGACCTAACAGTTTTCTCATCTAGGTGTGCTCCCTAGGATTTATGGAAATTATAGAAGAAACGTTCAAGGTATTCTTCTAGAGTATCATCTTTTAATCATTGCATTCTCAGAATATCGTTTACGTCTCTACTTTTACAGAAGTCTTGGTCTTTTTTGAGAAAAAAAGACTTCATATCATCCCAGGAATAGATGGTATGTTCACCTAGACTCATAAACCACCTAAGGGTTGCGTCTTTCAGGGTGGCTGGGAATAGCTTGAGCTTATGAGCATCCTCATAATAGTTATAACTCCTACATAAAATATCAAATTCAAATAAGAAGGCATCTGGGTCTTTGGAAGACTTACCGTGAAAGAGTGGAAGAGATGCCATTGGTATATTTTTCATAGTGATATTTCTGGTTATATCTAGAATAGGAAACACAAAAGTGGTTTCTTCTTCCTCCTCTTCCTTCGGTCCTCCCCTAGGTCCTTCGTGGTTTCCTCCAAATAGGGTGTGATGCAGGCCTTCTCCTTCCCTGTGACGTTCCTCATTGTTTCGTCTTGGTATGTTATGATGGGGGCCTTCTCCTTCTCCCACACGTTCTCCATTGTTCTCTCCTCCTGTGTTGGTGTCTACTATAGGTTCTTGAAGAGGCCTACCGATAATTACTTGATCAACAAGAGGTACTAAAGGGTGGTCCTTGATATTAGTTGATTCTAGATCTTCGAATGCAATTCCTTTCGTGTTTCTGAAAATGATATGTTCAAATATTTCTTTTTATCGATTCAGGATCTCCTTTTCCGAGGATACTTCGCTGTCAGCACCCTTTTCTTCTTGCTTTACTCCTGCATACTGATTAGTAGGATTAGTAATTGGAGTGTTTACTAGGCCAAAATTTGTAGGAAATTTTGAACTAGCAATAAATCTACCTTGACTATCCCTAGGTCTACTTCTACTTCTATGCATAAAGGAAAAAGGAATTAAAAGTTCAAAGATACGCGAAGATGGTCAGACTTTGGAGCAACCCCATAATAGTGGATGTGTGGCTCTTCACTCACGTCTTACCGTACTTTCCTCACCCTTTGATTGCCTGCAATACCTTTGAGACTCTGTAATGATAATCTTGCTGGAACCAAATATAACTCCCCGAAAACGGTGCCAAAATGTTGGGGGTTTTAATTAATGATTAAACCTCTTACAATTAATTGTCAACCCGGATTTGTAAACATGAGTTGTACTACGTTTTGGTGCAAGATTTAAATGTAGAGTATATGATTTCCTTCTTATCGTTAAGTACATAATGACTACTCAAGCATTCATATTATAAGCAAACTGAAAACATTGAACTCAATCCACTCTATGTTTATTCTAATTGACTGAAACTGAAAACTTAAATGAAATTCACCTTAACTAGAAAACTGAAGTGAGAATGCAAACTTTTGAAATCAAACACCTTTGTAATGAAATAGAATAAAGAGACTAATATAAGTTTCCGAAATCAAATCCTAAACTGTTACTTCTAATTCACACAAGTCACATTGCTTCTTAAAATGAAAACACTTCTTGATTGTACTTAAAATGACTGCAAGCTAACACTATAGGGATAAGATCTCAACCAAAAGTATGTAAGTTATCAAGTCCTAGACTACAGTATTGGAATGTAAACTTACTCTATTATTGCATTCAATCACTCAAAACAAGGTAAGAGGAATCATACTGCAACTTAAATCACTCATTCGAAAGCAATCTGCAAACGTCATTAAAGAAAATAAGAATCAATCCTTCATCAATTAAACGAGAAACAAGACTAAATTATCCTATGATAATTTAAGCTAGTTCAATCGACAGTTGTAAGGAAATAATCCTATGGTAACACACATTCATGAAAATGACTAAAGGAAAATCAAACGATTTGATAATGAAAAATAAGCAATGCAATTTCTATTTGTAATTAACTAAAATTCACTCAACGCACACTATCAATGAGGCTTCCTATTCTACACAACAAAATCCACATGATATCAACCTTGCTGCAATAATGAATTACATCGACTTTAGCATACAAAGATTTCATTCTACGTTTTCAACAATGGACCAACTCATCATAGGCATTCGACTCACAACACAAGATGACTGCAAACAACACAATTAAGACAAAATACAACTCATTGTTTTGGGGAAAATAGAGCATGACTCTGTATCAAAGGCAGGCACACAAATCTCTGTGATTCACACAAGAACTACGCATTTAGATTGCTGAATCGAAGGGTCTGAAAGTAAATACAAGGTCAGCACACTGAAATCATTCCAAGCCAATGAAAATCTTCACGCAATGTATAAAAGATTTAACAGACAAAGCAGAGGCAATTGAAAACTAGTTATGATGAATTGACACACAACTATGCTTCCTAAGAACTAATAAAGAGCTATTCCCAGATGATGGTGGGTCTGACCACCCTTGGGGAAGCTTAACTACTTACAGAAAGAGAAGAGCTTAACACATTTAATTCAAGAACTCACAGCAAACCATCAAGTGAATCAATCTGAGCTTAACGCATGGACGTAATCACAGTCTTCAATTTATAAACAATATTTCTTGAAACAATACTTCGATGATAGTTTAATGAAAATATTCTCCTTAGCTAACTAACTCATATCTATTACAAATCAGGCCTTTATAGGCATTGATTTAAGTTTAAAACATTAATAGACCATACGTGGCAAGTCCAACGACTCGGTTAAATTAATTTTTCAAATCATATCGCTAGAACGACCTTGTTCTTCTTAGCATAACGAATCCTTAACTAATCCCAATATTGGCATAGGCTTAGTTCAACGAGGATGGTGAAGATCTACATCATGGCAGATATCGAACTCGTTCGATCACAGCTGTAGGTGGCCCGATCATCTTGAAGCACGAGGCCTGTGCATCCTTTATAGCGTTGAGTACTGATCCTGAAGTGTTTGTTAAGTACAAAAATGGTAGAACATGGCTTGTGGACAAGCACTCCCCTGATCTTAACTTGCTCATGTTGCTGCAATACTCACACTCAATCATATTGATTAGTTAGCTCGTTAGGAACAACTTAAATTCATTTAAAACTTAACCAATATACAGTAAAATGATACAAATGAAATGCTTTACCTCATGTCAGGGTTTTGACAGTTTTAGGACAATGAAATTGATAGGAGAGTAGGTATAGGAATACAAAAATGACAAAAATGGAGGTGGGAAATAGTGAAATTGGGGACAAAATAGGGCACCAACAATGTCCAACAAAATCTCCCACGGGGTAGAATTCTTTTGACCTTAGAAAATAGTAATACCTTCAAAATGATGGTAGAGAGGCTCTTCGAGAAGGAGAAAATTACAATTCATAGCCTTCATAGTCATGAGTTAACACATTTAATTCAATGTGCACTTGCAAAGTGCAAAAGAGCAAAAATTAAGAAGTCTGAAACAAATTGCTTTCCAGTTAATGCTTGGTTTGACGACGAATGCAAAAAGGCAAGGAGAATGTGGAAAGTGTCAAACAAGGATAACATAAAGCTCAAAGCTTACAAGCAGTTATTAAGCAAGAAAAATGTCGATTTCATGGTTTCAAGGAGGGAAGAACTAATCTTCCTTGGGAAAATAATCCCAAATTATTTTGGAAGGATATCCAACCGAAAAAGGATAAAAATTGGAAATAATATTACAACTTCTAAATGGTTTGACTATGCAAGACAACTCTATGAGCAGGTTCCCAAGGTTGACCCTCCCCCCTTGGTCAACACTAATACTCAACTCTTCACGTTACAAGAAGTAGAGATGGGTATCAAGAAGTTGGGTGTTGGAAAAGAAAAAGACTTAGTTGAACTCTGAGCAGAATATCTAAAGCGGGGCTCAAAGATTCTTGCACCTCACATTACAAAAATCTTCAACAACATCATACAACAAGGGCTCCCCACAGATTGGACAACTAGTCTGGTAATACCTCTTTTTAAGAGCAGTGACATCAATAATCCCTCCAATTATAGGACCATCATGATAAATCCTTTGTTTTCAAAGCTATTTGGAAGCATGCTAGAAAACAAAATTAGCAAGTGGGCAGAAGAAAGAGATAAGCATGCTAAAGGGAAAACATGTTTTAGACCTAAACATTCCACAGTTGATCATTGTATAACCTTAAGGCACATCATTGAAAAATTTTGGGAGAAAAAGGAAGAAGTCTTTTGTTGCATTGTTGATTTCAGAAAAGCGTTTGACTCGGTTCCTAGGGATAAGCTTTGGCACAGAATGGAGGAACTTGGGGTTCCTAAACATTTGAGAGAAACTGTGCATAGGTTGTATGAAGAAGTGAAAGTCAAAATTAGAACTTCAGTAGGCATTTCTGAAAGTTTTAGAAGTGATATTGGGGTTAAGAAAGGTTGCCCACTGTCTCCTACCCTTTTTCGTTTATATATCGACAAGCTTTAGGAGTGGTTAAATTCGCAAGGGGGTGATGGCATCTATTTGGGAAAGCTTGTTATAAGGCTTCTTTTGTATGTAGATGACCTTATTCTGATTGCTAGATCGACTCTTGGTTTGCAAGATCACTTACTATCCCTTGATCATTTTTGTAGAAGTGTGGGGATGAAAGTCAATGCCAGCAAAACGAAAGTAGTGGTCTTCTCTAAGAAAAAAAAACATAAACAACATAAGTTCTACTTTGAAGGCAACATTCTGGAAGAAGTTACAGATTACAAATACCTCGGAATTGACTTCAACAAAAATCTAAGTCTGAATGGTTGTAAAAAGAAAAGAACTCTGGGGGGTTGGAAAGCATTTTATGCTTTTCAAAATAGGTGCAGAGAGGCAGAGTTATGGGACTAGAAAACCACTAAAACTCTTTTTGGGCTTCTAGTGATTACAATGATTCTCTATGGTTGTGAACTATGGGCCAGTAGTACATTCGACATGCAGTGGAGACAAATTGAGAAAATTCAGAAGTGTTTGATTACAAACAAATTTAAGATTAAAAGTGCAGTTCCTTATGATATCTTATTTGGTGAAACATGGACTGCTCCTATTGAATCAATTGCTATGGTGCGAGTCATAAGGTATGTAAAAAAAATTGAGCAAATGGAAGAGGGTAGATGGCCTAAGGTTGTCTTTAATGATAGATTGCGCAAGAGCAAACAAACTTGGATGCAACAAAATAACAAATGGTTTAGTAAATGGGGTATTTGCTTGAATGTGTGTCCCATAAACAACAAAGAGATAAAAGCTTTTGTTATGGAAAAGTTCCACAAGCGTACTTGGGATAAGGAGCTCGGAAGAAAGAAAAAATAATATATTGAAGTGTTTAATCCCACTCATAGTCATCAACCAAAAACATACATAGATGGAGAACCAAAATTCTTATTGCTCAGTTAAGGACTAATTCTCATCAACTCCATTGTGAAACAGGGCGCTGGAAAAGGCCAAAGGAAGTGTGGGAGGAAAGAGTATGCATTTTTTGTTCTTCTGGAAAAGTGGAAACAGAAAAACATTTCATTTTAGAATGTGAGGCCTTCAAAGACAACAGGGAAAGTTATGCAGATATGCTGATAGATAGTTCTTGGGATAATCTATTTAGCGAGGGGTTTGTCGAGAAGCTAGGAGCATTTATTTTGAAGCTTCACAAAAAAAGGGCCGAATACATCAAGCAGATGAAGAAGCAATCTATTCCATAGGCTATCTTTAACCTCGTGGATGTTAAAATAATTTCTTCTTCTTCAACAAGATTTGAAACAACAACTGATTGATTAGAGTAAACCTAGTCTATCACATTCTTTAACTGCATCTCCATGGCGAAGGAATTGATGAGTTCTTGAATGAGAGAAGTAGTGAAATAGACATCTTGCTCCAAGAGTTGCTTGGCACTAGTCCGAGCCAAGCCCACACATACACAATTCCCAAAATACGTTGGGGGTAAGGGTGGTCTTACTCTGCCTCTCGGGCCGAAAGCAATTGAAATATCAACGGGCTCATTCTATGCGACCTCTCGAGCTTTGATTAAGCATCTCCAAAAAGGTGTGATGACTGCCACAAAGAAACTTAAAGCATGCACTACTTCTTTCAACTTTCGAACCATTTCTTCACTGAATCGAAAAGTATACAATTTGACATTTGTTTCATCTTTCATGGATTTGATTCTCTGAGCACTGCTCTCATCTATGTTCTACATCAGGGCATCATCAATGCTCACATTGATTTATGAATGATTCATGGGCAGTGAATCATCTCGCACAAACTTGAAAATCTACGCTTCCTTGATACAATCAGTCACAATTTCTTCAGCTCTCCAAGAAATATTGGACATAGCACAAAGATTCTCGTCATGTTTGAAGATTTCTCACATGTGCTCAGGCTTATTGGAAACTAGAAGCCCTCTGCTACATTCTGCCCAACACTTCATGAAATGCCAAAAGGATCTCCTGTCTGCATGTTGGCTTGTACGGGCCTGACCCAAGTTTAGAGGTGATTTAGCTAAGCAAACCCGGTACTACTGGCCCTTTCGGCAACAGTCCACGGAGCGTGGGCTGAGGTCTCACCCGAAATAGTATGGGAGGGTGCTAGAACCAGGTTTTCGCACCTTGGGGATGTCTAATGAGCTTCTGAAGGTCCACGGTTTGACCCTACGCACACGTCTCTACACGCACTTGTTATTCCTTCACAACCTGCGATGCTGCTTCCGCGCAACCCTACTTGGGGTGCAGCCCGTATAATACCCAAGGTCCTTGCTATTCAATTTTTTATTACCTGATTACTTACCTTATTTGTGTAAGACTAATGATTATTACAGCATATTCAACAATCATATCAGTGCATGCGATAAATAAAACAGTATAAATGTAAAGAAGGCAATGCACAAGAAGATACACAAAAATAGGAATCAATTTCTCTTTATTATTCTTCGATCAAGATTACAGACTCGACACTGCCCTACGCACTCAGCTGTAGTGGTCCACGCACTCAGCTGCAGACTCTACTAGGCCTATATGCACTCAACTGCAGAGCCTCTTCCTACTACTACGACCCAATGCACTTAGACTCTTACTCTATGCTCAAACCATTCATATTTTTCTCTCTTCCTTGTTCGCTCTCATTACAACTTAGAGCCTCTCTCTATTTAAACAATCCCATGGTCCGTAGACCATGGGTAGGCCGACATGACTTTAAATTACATTACAATACTTTAGGGCGGACAACCCTATGATTCATCCTATACTTCACGCTTTGAGCCCGCTATTTGTGGAGCCTGTACAATACACTTGACCAAAACTTGGGCTTTGAGCCTCAAAAAATGTTGTGGGGGGATTCCATGCCCAATAGGCCCCCAACACAATCATCGTGACTCGTCTCGAGTCACTCTATTGGTGTGGCGATCTTGGCGCGGAGCCCCTCCAACTAGTCCCATACTGCTCGGAGGTCCGCGGTGCACTGTTCTGCGGTTTGCTGGACCTACTGCATGCACTCTTCCAATGCTTCTTTGTGAGGGTCAGCTGCCTGCCTTATCGCGTAGAGTCCCTACATCTGTGCAAGATTTCCCTCAATATTTGTTGTAATGGTGAAGACCTCATCAATCCATGGCTGGATGTGTGCTTTGAGAAGTGCCTCATTCTGTCTTGCGACATCCAATTGCTCTTTCAGTGCCCTTGCTCGCTGCATTTTTGTCAGCTGTTGGGTGAGGACAATTGTCTGCGCAGTTCCCCTTACATTATCATACTGCTCCTGAAGCTCGTGCGCCTCTGTTTCCAGGCGCTGTATGTTGGGGTCCTCCTGCAAGGCTGTGAGGACGCCAAAGGATTGGTCCAACATACTGGTACAATCCTGCACTGCCATCCAATTTCTTCCAATCCTTTTTGAATAGTGCTAACACACTGCTCTCTGACTTGCGGAGGAGTGGAAGGTTGTGCCTTTAGCCGAAACGCGGCAATCTGGAGATTCAACTCCAGTTGCACTCACGTTGCTTCCTCACACGTGCTTCGGACTCCACTTGTCAGACAGTGGATCCGCATCTCTGTTGGTAGGTCTACGGCGATGGACAACTCTGGGACTCGCCGGCATGCTTCATCAACTGTCTGCACGATCTGCTGGTTCTATGACACCAGTTTGTCATGCTGCAGGTTGAGTTGTTCGATGTTGATCTTTTGCTCACTCATCACTTGAATCACGTGGCCCTCCCTGGCGTGGATCTCTGCTGTTATGCCATCCTGCAGTTGGTACAATGTGTCTCATGGAAGGATAGCCAAATTTAGGCCAAGTCCCTTGATCCTGCCCACCGTGGCTCTGTCATCCTCTTTCTTTACTGTTAGCACTCCTTCCGGTAGAACTATGGTCTTGGCCATCTTTGCACGTAGCAACTGCTCCACTGTTGATGTGCCTGCTGTGCGATAGGTGGCTACGGTTCCTTCCTGTGGGGGCCATACCTGTAGTTCCTGCAACTGCGCCCTTAGGGCCCCCAACACAATCTGCTGCTCCGACATGGCTTCTTGGACTGCTTGTTTGGTGACCTCGCGAACCGTGTCGCCGATGTCGTAGAGGTCGCCTTTTGTTAACGTGATCGGGTCGATGGCTAATTTGGATGCCTTTACCTTTTTTCGTGGACCCGATCTCTCTGTGACACGCGACCTTTTCATCTAGGTGGAAGTTGTGCTCGGGTCTGTGCCTTCTTCTGCGAGGTTTGTGTCCTCTGCTTCCTGTCCTATAGACAAGTCCTGGCCCACCTCGTCCTGCGTTGTGGTGGCCCCTGTTGCCTATGCTGCTGCTGCTTCTTCGGCGGCCTTGTCCTGCTCCACAGTTGCCCTTGCTGCTTCGCAAATAGCCCTTACCTCCGTGGCCACTTTTTCATTGCGCCTCTTCTCGGCCAACTTCGTGACGCACAACTTGGCCTCATCCTTTTGTTTCTGTGCTGCTGTCTTATCCAGCTCCCCCAGATCCAGAGTGCGCCACTCGGGGGGCCATTATTCTAACACTGAAGAGATTGCATCATCAATGGCGATGAAGGGGAGCTTGGTCCATTGCTGCGCCGAATCCTTACGCGCCTTGATGTAAACATTATGCATGTTCACCTTGAAGTCTGCAAAGCTTCGCAGATTGTTGTGCACTGTGGGGGACAGGCACGGCCGTCTATTGATCCACATTCGAATTCTCGCCTCCATGAGCACCTAGAAGATCTTTGTCTCGCGAATCCGCTTTGTGTCCTTGGTGGCCCAGAGCGACGCATACTTTGTGGCCTCTGGTAAGTCCTGTTCAATGCTATGGAACTGACTGTCCTCGGGAAGTTCCCCTGTTACCAACAAAATGGACAAGAGCAACCACGCGTAGTGGAAGGTCTTGCCCTACTCCTAGGCTTCCTTGCAGTTGGTCAAGAATTCCTCGCGGAGGAACTCGGCCTAGTTGAATTGGACCCCCTTTGCACATTGTTCGGCCAGTGCAACTACCGACGCTAGTACCTCATTGCTGCAACATTTTCTCATTACCTTCCCGACTAGGAGTTGGGTGGCTATGGGCACCCCTTTATCTTTGATGTTGCTGATTACGTAACCCCTATTTTTCTTCTCAAGCTTGTATTTTTTCTTCATGGCCTTCGTGAGCGGTAAATCTCCGCTTTTTCTTGCTATCGCCGTGGGGTCCTTTCCCTTATAGGGGAGTCAGAAAATTCTATGGATGAGATCTGTTGTGATGGGAATAGGCTCCTCCAGCCATAAGTACCCATCGTGCACTAGGAAAAGTAGTTGTCTGATGAGGAAAATAGGGATAGGCACGCAGTGAAAGTGTGGAATCCACAACAGATGAAGTAATCCGGCCTTCTCCACACCGCACAACCATTTTTGCAGCTCTAGTGTTGTGACTGGCCCCTCCGTGCTCTGCTTCATGAGGTTCTCCATCTCTAAGTGTGGGAACTTCTCATTGTCCGCAAGGTCCCAATCTTCAAACTTCATTGTGGGCATGCATCCCAGGTGCGAGCCCTCAAACAAAATTCCATCTGGGAGGAGCGGGTTCTAGAGTGCGCTCTTAGTGGCATCCAGGTCCTTTGGTATCTTAGTTTTCCCTTTCCACGGTTGGACGTACTTAGGCTATTTCGTTGTAGAGCGTACCGGCTGGATGTCCTCTTTCGTGTCTTCTGCTTCCTCTATCTCATTGACGAGAGCTTGTAGGTTCTCTTTCTCGTCATCGGTCTCAATGGTGACAACCTTGCCCTTTTCTTCCATTGAGAGTTTACCGAACCACAGTTTCTGCGGGGACATGCGGATTGGTCATGCTGCCTGCTTATCTTTTGTCGGCCTCGGCGTCCGAGGCGATTTCGGAATTTCTGACGCTACCCCAGTGTCTCTGGGAACATCATGTACCGTGGGGTTCCGTGCGGCCTCATCAATGGTTCCTTCTGCAAAGCCCAAACCTCTCATGGTAGTCGTCATCCTAATTGAATTGTCTGTGGTCAGGCACGAACTTCGGGGCTCAAATCTTGCTCGGCGCTCAACACTCTGTGCTCTAATCAACTGCTCAAATCTCAAGTGAACAAGTGTTGTCTGGTGGCTAGCCCTTGGAGTTTTATAGCGCCTTTTGAATCCAAATTCGACCGTTCCCCCTAATTTTGGCTCATCAATGCTTTATTGGCGGCAGAATGCCCCAAATCTTGCCCTTAATTCCTGTCTTAAATGCTCGCTGCCTACTCCCTTTTGCCTTAAATCAAACATCTTTTCATGAATAGTGACACCAACGGTCACTTCCTAGCCTACCTAGGCAGCAGTGCACCCCCCTTGCCTGGTTGTGACATGCTAATTCTGTGTGCACCTCCCTCATTGTGTAGCTCCCAAACAGACTCTTTTATAGTCCTGCACTCTCTTTCAACTGCGTGGAGCCCTGAGACTGTGCTCCCTACAGCTAGTTAGGTGGCTGTACCACCTGTGTGAGACTTCAACTCACCTTTTAGTACAGTCCGCGGAAACTTCTTAATTGCCTTCATGATAGTCGGTGTCGCGTGTTCTACTGTATGTAGTGTGCTCCCCTGGTTACTGCATTTGGTGAGGTGCGGTCGTAGCCATTGCAGCAGAGTTATAAATTCTTGGTGAAAATCTTGTAGTGGAGTGGTATGATCATCCGTATCTTGCCTTGTCATCCTTGGTTTATCGACGAGACATGCTTGCGTGATCTTGTTTTCCAGCCTCTTGATCTCAACGTCCATCAAAATGCTTTTCTTCCTCAATCGTACCTGGTCCTTTTCGAGTTCGCAAAGTCTAAGGTTCCCTCGCTGAAGGGCTTCCTGAATCCTTATATGTTCAACCTCGCATAGCTGTGTGATTTCTTCATCCTGGTCATCACGCACCGTCACAACTGCAGGAGCCATTACATGCAGATTCCTTTTTGTATTCTCTTCAGAAATTACGGTCTCTACTCTATTTTGCACCCTTGGAATCGTCTTTGTGGTCAGGGTTTTGCTCATGGTCCTATAGGCCCATCGAACCGCTAGTACGTGCAGGACCCAATCAGTGCGTCTTGCCTGGTGAATCTTGTTCAGTGCTCTGCACACCCTATTGAATGCTTCGTCGTGGATAATTGGTAGCACGTGTCGCCTTTCTTGTTGTTGCGGGTTGTTCCGATTCTCAATTTTGGGGGTGTGTGCGCTTGTGCAGGCTATACAGCATATGTCTATACCCATCGGGAAAGGTGGGTATGCAAGTTGTTCTATCGCTGCTGACTGGCTCTCATTTGGAGCTGGGGTTTTCCAAAACGTAGGCACATCATCCTTCTGCATCTGCACCAGTCCTAAAAACTTTCTTGATGCGTACCCCACCATCATGCGAGTGTTGCATGCAGCGCCCATTTTAGAGCATCGAATCGCTGCAGCGCCCTTTTTAGAGCATCGAATCGCTGATGTTCTGGTACTACCCTTTCAAATTTGCTCAGAAATTCCTCCATCATTGTCAATCCATCATATGTCGGCAACTCCCTTGCCTCTGTTGTCACGCAATGTAGTGATCTAATCATCATGTTGCAATTAAGCGTTGCTACTTTGTGTAGTCGATTCTACCATCGTTCTACTTCTTCGTCTGAATCTGAAGTGCAGGAGCTTTCGTGCTCCCACGAAATTCTTCCATCTGCAATCAGATTCACCCAATCCTGTTCTCATGCGGTTATCTTGTAAATACAATCAAGATTGTCATCACTATCATCATCGTGCACCGGTTCAGTGTATCATGCTCCTTCAGCTGGATCTAGCGGTACTACTACGCATAGTGACTTTTTCTCAAAGATCATTTTGCGCTTCTTCAGATTTATGACTCCGTTCATATCGATGGCCTAGTATATTCCTAGTAGTGCAGGATAGGGATTACTATCATCGACAATCTCTATCACTTCAAAATCTGCCTGCGCGCTCGCACCTTCAATATCTACTGTTACCCCTTGTAATCTTCCCATGGGAAAAATCTTCTGTTGGTTCGCCATTTGTAACTGAATAGGGGACCATTGTAGTGTGGGTCTGCCCATGCGTTTCCATGTTTTCTTTGGTAGTACATTTGCGTTCGAACCCAGAACTAGGATTACCTGATCCATTTCATACTCGCTGATTTGTGCAGTCAACCTCATTTCCCTTCCTGTGTGCAATGCATGCTTTCCAAGTTTTCGAACCATGCGCTATTCTCCTGACCCCATGCACCTAGTGATAAGTTCCTGTAGTCCTTTGACCGCCTTGCTGTCGCGCAACAATTTCATGCATGTCTCCAGAAAGGTAGTGTGCATTGAAGGATCGATCCCTGGTTCTAGTTGATCCTTACTACCTGAAGTGGAGGCCTCCATGAAGCTCTTCTTAGCTTCCATGAATTTCTCCTTCGTGCGTACTCAATCAAATTCGAGTTCCTTTGTAGGAGCCTTGCGAACCCACGCACTTTCTTCTAGCTACTTCCCTTTATGATCATACCGCTCCTGAGCATCATGTTTACATTTGGGTCTTCTTCGCACGGCTCAAACCTCATCATCTATAAATTCTGAGTCGGAGGGGGATGGAGTACCCCCTTTTCACGCATCCTCGCTATCAACGAAGGGTAGTCTTCTACCTCATGATCAAACTGAGTACAATACTAACATGATGTTCTTGACGGGTTTGTGCAATCACGGGCATAATGCCCTAGCCCTCTGCAATTGTAACAAATTAGTTGTCCACGACCCCTTCCTGGTCCCATTTCGCCTCGACCTCGATCGCGCCCCTGAAATCCAGCTCACACCATCCCTGCATTTGGGTCGAGGGCTCGCATTTCGGTCTGCACCCTATAGGCAGGAGTCTGATCCATCATTAGTTCGTAGCTTCGGCAGGTGCGTTCATCATGGCCTACCAACTTGCAGAAATTACAAAACAATTGCTGGGACATTTGCGTATACTTCTGCAACAGATGACAATTATCCGTAGTGTGTTTTCCTCCTATTTGACAGATCACGCACCATAATTCAGGTGCCGCACTCGGCCCTGCCTGTGCCTCAGGTCTTAACGGCATCGGCCCTCCTCCTACCAAGTAGTTCGCGAACACTAGACAATGGTCCTTGTCGTGCCCTTGGCCTTTGCATTTTATGCACCATACTTCCTCGCACGCCTTCGGCCGAGGTGTCCTGTCCTGTTTCAAACTTTGCATTTCTAGACACAGATTCTGCAGTTGCGCGTGGATTTGTTGGACTCCCAACCCAGGGTCTTGTATAGGGGTCTCATGTAATCTCATTGCCATCTCCAACGCTTTGGCTTGGGTGGAAAGTTTTTGCTGTGACAGTGCCATCCTTAAGTGTGGTGTAAGTGATGCTACGAACCATGCGCAATGCTGTCCATCTGTTAATGTCATATTGGCTTCGTGAATCGTGCTCTTCAGCCTTTGGTCCAAATCCCACTGGGTCTCACTCGGGAGCATCATGATCTCCTTAAACCTGATGATTGATTGTGTTTCTGATTTTGGCCTGCTAAATTCCCTGTTCAGTGCGGCCTGGATCTCTGCGATTCCTGTGTTTGGGTGGTCATTAGAATGCTTGATATACCATGTTAATGCATGATCCTACAACGTGCTCACCAGTGTAGCCTTTTTAATATTGTCATCCACGACGCCTTGTGCTTCCCATACTACTCTTACCACGAACCAGAATTGGTCCGGATCTTCATTCCCCACTCCTCTGAATACCGGTAGTTTGATCGCACTCGCCATACTGAACTGTGGTGGTGGCAGAGGTGGGGTGGGTGGAGATGGAGGTGAGGAGGGTGAGATGGGTGGTAGTGTGGGTGGAGGTGGTAAATGCAGAATTCGCTGCCTTATCAAATTGACCGCGCTTCTTGGAGAAACTTTTGCGAGCTCTTCCTCGCTTTCCCGCGAGGGTGAAATTAAGGGACTGGTTTCTAATTCTTCGCTACCTCCACTTCTGTAGATCTTCCCACTTCGCGTAGCTCCAAACATTAATTTATTCGCATAACCCGCTTTTCACACAATAGCATCTTAATCCAAGTGTTCAAAGATTTAATATTCTTACATCACTGTCCCTTGAGGAAATGTCGCTCCACCTTACTATAGCTGATGGTCGTGTCTACCACAAACTCAGTGATAAATCCTCCTATTATTCGGTCGAGCCAATGGTCCACAGCTCGCGCGATCTTATCTCTTGACGCTTCTAGTCTGTGCACTAATTCCGGAGTCCACACTATTGGTTTGTCGAGCCTACACCTTCCCTGGCTGTCTGCTAACTTCGTGATCCACTCATACAAATTAGAAGGAAAGGATGCAAAGAAAATTTCATGGATTTTCGTATACAAATAGCGCTCCAACCATTGTTCCTTAGATACTTGCGGAGTTCTATTTTCCTGCGTCGCGAACTCGTGAATCTTCCTGTCCAACCACTCTTCAATTTCATTCTTTGTTGGATTCCAGTGGCACGACATCAGAAATCCCTTATGCAGATCCTGGTCTCGGCAACAGAACCATTTGTTGGCTTGTATGGGCCTGACCCAAGTTCAGAGGTGATTTAGCCAAGAAAATCTCGGTACTACTAGCCCTTTATGCAACAGTCTGCAGAGCGTGAGCTGAGGTCTCACCCGAAGTAGTATGGGAGGGTGCTAGAACTAGGTTTTCGCACCCTGGGATGTTTGATGAGCTTCTGGAGGTCTGCGGTTTGACTCTGTGCGCACGTCGCTACGCGCACTTGTTATTCCTTCACAACCTGCGATGCTACTTCCACGCAACCCTACTTGGGGCGCAACCCATATAATACCCAAGGTCCTTGCTATTCAATCTGTTATTACCCAATTACTTAACTTATTTGTGTAAGATTAATGATTATTACAACATATTCAGCAATCATATCAATGCGCGTGATAAATAAATAGTATAAATGTAAAGAAGGCAATGCACAAGCAGATAAATAGAAATAGGAATCAAATTCTCTTTATTATTCTTCGATCAAGATTACATACTTGACACCACCCTGCACACTCAGCTGCAGGGGTCCGCGCACTCAACTGCGGACTCTATTAAGCCTCTGCGCACTCAGCTGTAGAGCCTCTTCCTACTACTGCGACCCAATACACTTAGACTCTTACTCTATGCTTGAACCATTCATATTCTTCTCTCTTCCTTTTTCACTCTCTTTACAACTTAGAGCCTCACTCTATTTATACAATCCCATGGTCTGTGGACCATGGGTAGGCTGACATGACTTTACATTACATTACAATACTTTATGGCGGACAACCCTATGACTCATCCTATACTTCGTGCTCCGCGCCCGAAATTCGCGGAGCCTTTACAATACACTTGACCAAAACTTGGGCTTTGAGCCTCAAAACATGTTGTGGGGGGATTCCATGCCCAACACTACAATAACATGATGAAAATTGGTTCCGATGCAAATTCCCCCTCCCAGAAAAGCTATGACCTGCTCTGCAACACCATAAATCTATCATAACTTTCATCATTACAAAATAAATTGGTAGATATCCCCAATTTTTTTCTTTTCTTTTCTCAAATCTGGTAAAAGGCTATAATACATTTACCCCGAACCTTCAAAATTTTGTAGACTTGCTACAAGTATGCCAGATTTGAATTTATTTCTAATGAACTTTTCATTACCCTTTTGGATCAAAGACATACTAATTTTTAACCTATAATGAACATTTAATAATACTAATTTCAGAAAAATCTCTGCTCTGCCTGAATTTTCCATACCTGAATTGAGAGAAGCAGCCTGTCATAAGTTCCATTCTCCAATGTATCACGATCATGGCTTTTCACAAGTTCCTTGAACAAAATTTTGTGCCGAAACTCCTATTTTTCCAACTCCTCAAATGCCATACCAATGGATGCTTCCACGAATTCCACTCCACCATCGTTATAGTCAATTTTCGGCCGACCAGATTCTTCTCCCTTAATGTCTAGTGGACCAGCGAATGGATAAAAATACACCAGTACTAACGATAGGCTCCTCTTAAGATTCTCAGCTATGGTAGAAAAATCCATCTACTGCTCGTCTATTTTATAGAACATAACCCTATGATTCTTAGTGGAAATAAAAAACACATCGAAGCTGGAGAGGAACATGCGATGTTTCAATGTAGGAATAGCCAGTACCATGGATGAAACTCTCAATAGTTTTACATTTTCTTGCTATCTGCCATTGCCTGAGTTTCTCAGGAAACCCCAGAGGATTATATGAAAACGCGAGAAAGTATTAAAGTCCAAGGAAGTCTCAACTTAGTAATATAACAGTAGAGTAAGAGTCAGAACTTATACACGATTTCAACCAGAGGGAACTATTATTATTGTCCAAGCTTTTCTTCCAGAGAATACATACAAATAAATGTAAGGTAGGGCAATACAAGTGTAAATTTTGAAATTCAGAAAAGTCCCAGAGACAGAAAGCATTCGAGCTAGCAATAAAATTGTATAATGAATGTGATTATTACCTTCTCCTCCTTCAACGAGAATCGATCCCTGGACTGAGGAATAGAGACAAGAAAGTAAAGGTGGGTCCTTAGATGCACACTGATGTAGATGCTATGTGATATTTCCGTTTTAAAATTCTGAAATCATTCTTCTACCCTAGTGGAATGAGGATGTCATCATATGGCTATGGCTCTGGCAGGGTATATTTCTAATTGGTTATGGTCAAATTCATTTTACTTTTATTTATATTTATAATTTGTTGCGGTCACATCTCTTTTGAATTTTAATTAGGTGTTAAAGGTGGTGTTGATTAATGTTTAATTTTATAAAAATGGTTTATTAAATTTTTAAAAGATATTATTATTATTATTATTTTCAAGTTGATATTTAAATAAGTGTTCAAATTTTGTTTAGTTAAAAGTTTAAGAAAATTGGGAATGCATTAAATATTTTAAAATTTATATTTAATTGTAAGTATTTAGTTAGAGTTTGAAGTAATATTAAGAAGTTTTTTTTGTCTTTTAGGTGATATGTAATTTTTTTTAATATATCAAAAGTTATAATTATATTTTTAATGGGAAAGGTTTTTGATATGTTTAATAGGAAAGGTTTGCTTTGATGAGGATATAATGTTGGAAGTAATGCTTCCATTTCATGGTTAGTTGTCATTAGGAGTTTAGTCTAGAAGTCGTTGTTTCCAATGTATGAGATGTAATGGTGATCTAGTTGTGTCGAAGTCAATAATTTGTGTCTTATATATTTGTACCTGTGATGATCAATAAAAGTATTAAGTAAGATTGTGTTATGTGTAATCGCTTTTCTCTCTCTTAATTTTTTCTAATATGGTATCGGAGCCATAAGGCTGAGATATGAGAGGAAAGATAGATAGTTAAAGTTCATGTAATATGGTTTTGTAAGAGCTATTTGTGAAAGCAGAGTGGTGCGCATATCGAGATAAAAAAAGATGTAATGTTTCCGCTATAATCTTCATAGCCAACGTTTCTTTAATCAACATTGACATAAGATCAAATAAAAGATGCGAAAATTTCACCCTCCTGGAAATTTTGCTTAGTCATGGTTCCACTTGCATAAAAATTAATTAAAAAAATGACTCCTCCTTGTTTTCCGTGCCCACTCCTGGTTCCTCCATCTGCTTCCTGGTGCACTGAAAAAACTGGGTTTATGTAAATTCCCTGGGCGGACCTAACAATAAGTCAGTTTGGCACCGTGGTAATAATGGTGAAGTTGTTGAGGAGGGGTCGGGGGATCAAATCTTGCCCCTCCTATTTTAACATTTTACAATTTCGAAACTGCATATATATTTCTTTTTTAGGGGGGGTCGGGTACGCATTGGGTGGCCCACCCCCATAACCTCTGTATTATCTAGCACATTGTTTAATGTTTTTGGGGCATATTATTGTTTGGTTCGTTCATGGGGCCGCCTGGTGGGGGCTGACCCACGTGGGCCGGGCGAGTTCAATCCCTGCCGGCCCCGCATTACTATTTAAGGCATACGATTAGTGTATGGTAAGGGTGTGGGGTGGTGGAGTGGTGGCCCACCACCTCCCTTTATATATATATATATATATATATATATATATATATATATATATATATATATATATATATATATATATATATATTTAATATAATAGTGAGGCACTTTCAAAATTTTCAAAATTTGGCCAAAGGAGTCAAATTAAACAAGCCACAAATTCGCCCAGAATTTGGCCCAGGTTGGTTGGAATCTAGTGGCCGGGTTTTTTCCAAATTTCGGCCTCCTTAAGCCTACCCAGTCAATAAAAAGTCAACCCAACTTTTCTTGCCTCTATCTTCCTCATTCAGACTCGGATTGACGAACTGTTCATACCACCATGATCATGATGACAAGATCTTTAACATGAACATAGTTCGAGCATAATCCAAACACTTTGATTTTTGAGCATTCATAAGCCCTCTTCGTTCTGTGTGTGTCTCTAGAGCCACCTGAATCAATCCTCCCCACTGAGGAGCTTTTGGTCCTCCAAAAGCATGAAAAATACCCTACAACTTCTCTGTATCTTGTCTGCATCACAAGCGTCTTGAAAGGTCTCGCTTCCATCTCATTCACCTTTTTTCTTTGGAGCCTTAAGCGATGAGCCGACACCTATCACCTCTGTAACCTGTAGTACATTGTTTTTGCAAATTACATGCTTGAATTTCATGATCAACTAATGACCCAAGCGTCCCACACCTGCCACGAGTTTATAACACATACTCGGTGGTCAAGTTTACAACAAGATGGACGCAATACCCCAGCTATGAAAACAAGGCGAACATATCATTGTTGCTTCAACAAGTGATGGAAAACACCTCATCACTGCAACACATGATTTAAAAAATAAGGCCAACCACTATTTGCTTTGACAAATGATGGACACACGACGTCACTTTCACAGTTTATCATGTTACTCAAAATAAGGCCAGACATCATTGTTGCTGAACAAGTGATGGAAAACACATCATCACTTTTACATTTTAAAATCAACAAATGATTTACAAAAGTACGACCATGAAACGCTAACATGTCTAGAAACCATTTTTCACTTATCAAGGTGAACGGGTCATCACCCTATGATGGTCTTGCTTGTCGATCAATCATTTCACCTGGTTCATGCATCGAAACTTTGTCTTTAAGGCGCTGCTCTGGATGGAGCCTCCAACATGCGGCTCTTTGGTGGCCACTTCTGTCGCAATGACTGCAATAGGTTTTCTTCCTCCATATATGCTTAACATGTTTCTTTATCTGCTATTAAGAGGGACTTTCATGCCTCATCCTTTTGTGAGCTGCCATTCTTTTCCAACACTTAGAAAATGTATTGTTATGAAATCCACAAAAGGTACATGTTTTTCGATGCCATGTTTTACGTTCATCATTAACAACATGATCATAATCGAAATGAACATTCGAATGTCGAGAGTGGTTATACCTTTCCTTGCTGTCTCTGGTGTAAGTATGGCGATGAGAGCTTGTCTCAGCTCTTTCCTTGCCATGGGCACTGCCATGGGATGATGGGGATGTGTTCCCATCATTCTCTTTCCTCGACGATTTCGACGATGTCTCGAAAGAATTTGACACCTTCGAGCATTCTCCCTTGGTGTATCTCAAGCCTGCAAATTGAGGTTTCTGCACAACCTCCAATGGTTGAGTTATGCCTTGGTTATTAACACCAAGATGTTCTTCCTCCTCGTGCCTCGTCTTTGTAAGGAGCCTCATGTTTGTCCTTGTAATTGGGATCTCAAAATCTCCAATAGAAATCATACTATGTGAAGACGAAACTTAAAGGAAATCAACATCTTTTACCTCCTTTTTCGTTTTGGAAAGAACTGATGAGGGTTGCTCATCATTTGTTGTTGGTTGTTCGCTAGTTGTCTCGACGCATTCCCCAACTTCCTTTCTGACATACCCAAGTCCTTCCTGACGGGGTAATTCTTCTACTTTGATGGGGTTGATAATGCCTTGGCCATTAACGCCAGTCCTTTTCCTTCATACCCCATTTTCTTCAACAGTTTGGAGCCAATTCCTGTGGTATGATTTTCAAAAACAGTGAAAGCATCATCAGGACACATACATGAATTCGGAGAATTACATTTTACCTCACATGGGTCACGCTGCAGCTTTTCCAAGGCCTCGTCCTTTGCTTGTAGCTGTCGTAGCAAGCTTTGTTTTTCCTCTTTCTCTTCATGTAGACACATCTTAAATTCGATGTTCTCTATTTGAGACTCTGCTTCCTGTGCTTCAATTCTTCCAGGGCCTCTTCTGTGGCTTGTAACTGAAGCTGCAATCGCTCCTTTTTCTCTGTCTCTTTCTGTAGAGTTTCATACATCATTTCCACTCTTTTGGAAATTTTGAGCATGGTCTCGAACATCGCTTTTTCCTCCTTTGTCACTGCACATTCCATTGTTCATGCTTGCAATTCACATCCATGCAAACACTGCTCTGATACCACTTGATCTAGGTCCGGGTGTGACAAAGGACCCTTCCAAGACCTTTTACTTTCGTGATGTGTTAAATTGCATTTTTAAAAGAACATAAGTGAATACATATGCATGCTATAAAGAATAGGAACATGTCAATCATCAACACATGAAAACATAAGCCATTGATAATGGAGTTCATCCAGGAGGGACTACATCTCCGGGCCCCGGTGTGAAGATGGTGTAGGCCACTGCATTAAGTGTTGTCAATAGTGATGATGTACATGGAGGTGATGTCGTTATCATACAAGGAAAATGCCCTCAGGTAGGAAAGGCTCCAAGAGATGTTCCACTACAAGAACTCTCAGTCAAAAGACTCCTATTAGTATGACACAAAACTCATGCATGATGATCATCCTGCCAACATGGAATAAAAGGGATCTCAATACAAACATACATGATGACAACATGAGTATCCCATCAACATACAACAAAGGGATCTCAAAACACAACATGACGAATCATGACAACAAGTACATCACACAAGTGATTCCACATCACATCAAGCAAGAATCATGAAAATGAGTAAGAAACAAGATCCCACATCAAGCATCAAACAAGGATCTGTGCAACACAATGCATAGCAAATGAAGTACATGAATACACTGCATATATCTCACATCCAAGGGCCATATGAAGAAGCAAATGTCAAAATGTTGAAGCTGTTCATGCCATCGTTTGAATCACATGAAAATGGCTACTTGCACATGAATGTCGACACCTACACTCCACTTAGAAAAGTGGCCGAAAAATAAAATGAGCAAATGATGAATCTAAATGCACCATTAGATTTGTGGCGTCGAATAGTGCAAAAACGACTGTCAAATTTCTGAATTCTGAGAAAGTGGAAATCTGGGGCTCAAGGAATCTTTAGATTCCCCCTAGATTCCTCAAAGATTCCCTACTCCGGGTCCTCTGCAAATTGGCTACTCAGATCAGGAAACTGACTACGCCATCGGGTTCGTGTCGCCGAGAGGTGTAAGATCGACATAAAATTTGTCCAATTTGGACACTGCGAAAATTTCACCCTCTTGGAAATTTTGCTTAGTGATGGTTCCACCTGCATAAAAATTAATAAAAAAATGACCACCTCATTTTCTGTGCCCTCTCCTGGTTCCTCCATCTGCTTCTTGGTGCACTGGAAAAACTGGGTTTATGTAAATTTGCTAGGAAGACTTAGCAATAAGTCAGTTTGGCACCGTGGTAATAATGGTGAAGTTGTTGAGGAGGGTCGAGGGATCAAATCCCACCCCTCCTATTTTAACATTTTACAGTTTCAAAACTACATATATATGTCTTTTTTATGGGGTGCCGCGTTCACATTGGGCGGCTCGCCCCCATAACCTCCATATTATCTAGCGTGTTGTTTAATGTTTTTGGTGCGCATTACTGTTTGGTTCGTTCATGGGGCCGCCTGGTGGGGGTTGACCCACGTGGGCTGGGCGGGTTCAATCCTCGCCGGCCCCACATTACTATTTAAGGCATACGATTAGTGTATGGTAAGGGTGTGGGGTGGTGGGTGTGGTGGCCCACCACCTCCTGTTATATATTTTTAATTTTTTTTAATATAATAGTGAGGCACTTTCAAAATTTTCGAAATGTGATGGAAGGAGTCAAATTAAATAAGCCACAAATTCACTCGAAATCTGGCCCAGGTTGGCCGGAATCCGGTGGCCAGGTTTTGTCCAAATTGCAGCCTCCTTAAGCCTGCCCAGTTAGCAAAAAGTCAACCCAACTTTGACTGCCTCTATCTTCCTCATCCGGACTCGGATTGACAAACCATTCACACCATCGCGATCACGATGACGAGATATTTAACATGAACCTAATTTGAGCATGATCCAAACACTTTGATTTTTGAGCATTCATAAGCCCTCTTTGTCTTCTGTGTGTGTCTCTGGAGCCACCTGGATCAGCATGGGAGAAGAATTAGATTCACATATCTCAGATCTGAAAGAAGAAAAAGAAGTAACATGGACTCTCTTCCTTTAGAGAAGTTTAATGGCATCAATTTCCATACATGGAAAGTTAAAATTCAAATGCATCTTATGAATAGAGGTCTGTGGAGTATAGTAAAAGGAACCGAAAAGGCTCCTACTGATGCCAAGCTTTTAGTAGAATGGGAAAATAAAGAAGATAAGGCTAAGGCCATAATTGGATTGGGTCTTTCAGACACTCAGATGCATTTGATTGATTTAGCAAAATCAGCTCATGAAATTTGGGAACATTTGAGTAAGCTATTTGGGGAAAAGGCTATGAACACAAAGTTATCTTTAAAATTGCAACTCTTTAGTCTCAAAATGCATGATGAGACACCTCTCTCTAATCATATAAATGAGTTAATGTCTCTCTTTGGGAAATTGGTTCCAAGGTAGAAACAAATGATGCTAAAGCAATTCTATTAAATAGCTTATCTCCCAAGTATAGCAACATTATATTCACATTAAGCCAAATGTCTTCTCAATCATTAGAAGGAATGGTATCATCACTTTTAGCTGAGGAAAAAAGGGAAAATACAGGAGGTTCAGATGTTGGTGGTCAACATGAACTATTTTCCGAAGGCAAAATGAAAAAAACAAGGGGTTCAACAAAATGCTTCTACTGTCACAAATATGAACATACCACCTAGAATTGTAGAACTTGTGCAAGGGATATTCTCAATGGAAAGGAAACTCCAAATATAGCTGACTTGGATGACATGTCAGAATCGGATAGTGATGAGTGGCCATCACAATCACCTCTCAAACTATTTTAAAAGTAAAAGATATTTAAGTTCTTCTATTGTGTGGTGTGAGTTGATGAAGCTTTCTATTGTGTGTTTTTTATTGGTTATAAAAAGGATTGATGGTTCTTAAACTAGAAGCCCCAGTGTCTGAAACATCAATTATTGTATGTTAGTAATTTTGGTTATAAAAAGGGTTGGTGGTTCTTAAATTGGAAGCCCTGGTGTCCGAAACATCAATTCTTGTGTAAGATCAAGTTTTTTGATCAACTCTTGTGCACATACAGTATCTAGACCTCCATCCTATCAACTGACGGATAGCCGAAAACGAAATATCCGATAGATGATGGTTGGTCCATAGGATGGTTCATTACTTGACAACTCTTATCACGGAAGCCTCGACGAGCCGAGGTGTCAATATTGTTGATCTTGCAAAGTTCATCAACGATGGTCAGAGGCGGTTACGTTTTAAATGGAGGTCAAGTGATGGCTCGAAGATGTGGTGATGAAAGGGCGGAGTTTGCAAGATTCCATAGTGGATGTGCACGCTGATGAAGACCAGTTGGACATATATGATATTGTTGTTGTAATATGTTTTCCATGTAAGAATTAAGGGAGGGTGTTGGAAGTAATGCTTCTGTTATCACTTGGATGGGACAGGTTGGGTTGTATCAACCTCCAACCAAATGTAACTATTTCAAACCAACTTTAGACTGGAAGTTAGTCCTTCCAATCTGAGAGGGCTCTCTCAAAATATTTATAAAATGACTTGAGATAAACTCAAAATTAAGATGATTAACTCTGATCTCTTTTTCTAATTTTGTAGGTGAACAAAAATGTGATTACTGCCACCATTGGGTATGGAGTCAAGTTAAAACATATTTTTATCAACAAAAATGTTTAATGGAAGCTGAGGCATATATGGCTTTCAAAAATGATACAAATGAACACCCACAATGACACACAATAAATGAAGGAAATTGGAGCTGTATGACAGATTTCCAAGTAATCAATATACTATGTAAAACTAATAACAACAGAATAAAAACTCATAAAAGCCATAATAAGAATCTTAGGTACAAAAACAGAGTGCTGTAGATTTTCTATTACAAGAACAAAATATTACAATAGGCCAGTTTCTCCCCTTCCTAATCGACCCTCTCAGAGTCAGAAATCTACTTATTTATAGAGAAAAATATCTTTACATATCTTGCCACCTGGGCCATATTCAATCCATTGTTTTAGAGACCTGTTCCTATTTGATTAATAAAACTTTGAGACTTCATAGGGATTTTTGTTGCAACAAAATTCGAATACAAGTGGAAGTCGTATGAAAAGAGCCTATCTAACAGTTACAAATTTTCAGAAAAATAAAAATGTTGTAGCGTTGGCACTGTATCTTTTGAAATTCAGAGCATCTGACCTTTCAAATTCTGCTGTGCTATTTGCTATTTAAAACATGCTGAAAGTTCCATTACTGTCCCACTGTGTCTCTGTCTTGTTCTCTAGCTATCTCTTTAATGGCCATGCTGCTGGAAAACATCCTCGCTGTCCCATGGAGCAAAAGTGGAATGGATATGTTCATGTTCATTAATCTAAGCCATTGTTCCGAGCTGATTCAATCTGGGTTGTTGATCTAGGCATGTGGCCATCGCAATCATAATACTCCATCGAAAACTGAAAAGGGAATTTAATGCTAATTTTAAGGTGTTTTTCCAATAAGTCGGACCTGAAATTTCTCAAAGCTATAACACATAACCTTTCAGATCCATCAAAATCGCAAATTGGAAGGGAGTTTGGTGGAGGAGGGAGTTATGTCTGTGCGATCCCCAATTGTGACATCACAATCGGTAGGGGGAGGGAACTTTATGCGATTGATGAGAAGGTGGATAAATTGCGAGAAGCGAGAAGGTATTTATCACAATTGGTGGGTGGAGTGGTAATGAGAATAACAATTGGCAAAAAACTGTGATATGCGATATCGGTGGGGGGAGGATTATGCGATATCGTAATCAGTGAGGAAAAAGTGTGATATCGGTGGCGGAAGAAAGACTTTGCGATATGCGATCGACAGGGAACTTGTGATATCGCAATCGCAAAAGGGAAAAGAGAGATGAGAAGGGATGTTTTGTAAAGGGAAAAAGGGCCAATAGCAATAAGTTTTGCGGGTCCCAACCTTTTAAAAGACTTAAGGCATATTTGATTAAGGTTTTAAAGAAATTTCAAAGGCGAATGGGGGAAACGCAACTAGAGTTGGAAAAACAAAGGTTTACGGCTAGAGTTAAAAACTAGATTATTACGGCCAGAGTTTTCAGAAAACAAAAGGAAAAAACGGGTTATCATAGATAAGAATGGCTCCAATTGGGATGTTGCGCCCTTATGGTGCAGCAAAGAACCAATAGACTAGTTTCCTTATTAAAAACTAAAAATGATGACATAATCTCCAAGTTTTTATGGCCTTCACTTCGGGCTCAAACTTGTCAAATATATCATCCACACCTGCAAATAAGAAAAACTGAAAAATGGAATATATACAATGGTTATTTTTTCAACTTGATCAAGAGATATAATGTTTGAGAAACCTTCCATTAATAGGTCCTCCCACATATAGTTTACCATCTATCTCTTGCAATATAAATGTATTATTGCCATGGTAAGCTGAAATTTTATACAACCCCTTCCAGAGATTCTCGAACTTGCCTTGTTTTCCTTTATCTTCAATCTTAGCCTCCCGCTTCAAAACTACGTCTTGCAGACTGAAATTTTCTTCTTTGGTCTTTTTGTCAAAAGTATTTTTAATTATGTTCTGAGATTGCTGATGATTGCTGTAAACTTCTTCTCTTTTTTCCTGCAGAGCAATTAGTAGTTTGATCCTTCTTTGGATAGCATTCAGTTCTTCTTCTAGTCCCTGCAACAGTTTCATGACCGGAACTCCAAGAGAACTAGGAAAAACAACTTTAGTTCCATAGACTAACTCATAAGGAGAAACTCCTATAGATCTTTTTGTACAAATTCTGTCAGCCCATAGAGCAAACTTTAGCTTTAAATGCCATGACCTTTTATTTTCCTGCAAAATATTTTTGATGATTCTAACTAGGCTTTTGTTCGAAGATTCAATTAAGCCATTACCTTGGGGGTAATAAGCTATAGAATGACCAAGAGTGATATTATAATGGTTACAAAAACTTACCAGCCTTTTTGATTTGAAAGCCTGGGCATTATCAATGATGATCTTCACTCGGCAGCCAAATCTTGACATGATGTTATTTTCCAGAAATTTAATAATGATTACATCTGTAGCTTATCTCGTGGGAAATGCTTCAATCCACTTTGTGAAGTAATCAATGGCTATTAATATCCACCAATGTTGGCCTGAAGAAGTAGGATGTATTTCACCAATAAAATCTAAACCCCACTATTGGAAAGGGGCTTCCACAAAAGCAAGTTTTAAAGGTAATGAGAGTAACTTCCTTTTCCCTTCAAATATTTGACATTCATGACAAGCAACAACTTTTTTATGTACATCTCTGAATATTGAAGGCTAATAAAAGCCAACTCTGAGTATCTTATTCATTGTTGCTCTCTAGTAATGATGTCCTCCACAATCACCTTTATGAAACTCTTCAATCACTTTTTCAACTTCATATTCCAATAGACAATTAAGAAGTACTCCACCAGAATCTTTCCAATACAAGCATTTATTAAAAATACAATATCTCACTGATTTCAACTCAACAAATCTGGATTTTGATTTTGTTAGTTTAGGAGGAGCTCTATGATTTTGTAGTACAAAAATAACATCTTTATACCAATGTGACATTGTAAACTTTTCTTCAACAGGGATCAGCTCCTGATCTTCAATTTATCTAAATTTTCTACTACAAAATTAAATCTAGACAGTCAAAATTTGATTGAGTCATCAACTTCGCCAATCCCTGTCCTTTTACCAATTTTGTAGGTCTAATTTCCAAATCATACTCCAGTAGAGTAGCAATCCATTTACTCCTTTTACCATTTGGATCAACTTGAGTTAATATGTCCTTTATTACAACATTAGGTACATAAGCAATAATGTGTGAATGAATGACATACACTCTAAAATATTTAAGAGATTTCACTAAAGCATAAGCTTTCTTTTCCATGATGTTATATTTCAATTCAGAATTTCCAAGTGTTCTACTAAAAAATGAAATAGGTTGTTCATAACCTTGTTGTCCTTTCTGCAACAATACTCCAACAATTGTGTGTTTTGAAGCAAAAGTAAAAACCAGAAATTGCTTTGAAAAATCAGGATTTATAAGGATTGGAGCCTGAGTAAGAGCCTTTTTGATTTCTTCAAATGAATGTTTAGCCTTTGCTGTCCATTTAATATCATAATCTTTCCTAAGCATCTTTGTGACGTGTTTCACAATTTCTACAAACTTAGGAACAAATCTTCTCACAAAATTCACTTTGCCTAAAAAAGATTGGATTTCTTTTCTGTTTCTGGGCAGACCAATTTTCTGGATAGCATAATCCGTACTTGGATCAATCTTAATTCCTTCCTTTGATATAATATGAACTAACAACTTTCCCTTTGTCAAAGAAAAAATACTCTTAGTAGGATTTAGAGAAATACCTTTTTTTCTACATTTTTGAAAGACTCTCTCCAAGTGCTTGAGATGTTCTTCTTCTTTTTTAGAAAACACAACGATATCATCTAAATATACCACTACACACCTATTTATATCATCTATAAATGTAATGTCCATACCTCTCTGAAAAGTTTCACCTGCATTCATAAGTCGAAAGGCATCTTTGCATACATAAATGTTCCCGAGGGTGTGGTAAAAGCTGTCTTCTCTTGATCATCATGATGTACCAATATCTTATTATAGCCTAAGAAACCATCTAGCATTGACATCCTTTGTGATCCTACAATGCTTTGCAAAATATGATCCATTTTGGGAAGTGGATAATTATCTTTTAATGAAGCTTTATTCAAGTTCCTGAAATCAATGCATATCCTAATTTCTCAATTCTTCTTTCTCACGGGCACCAGGTTAGCTAGCCACTTGGAAAACCTCAATGGTACTATGATCTTTGCTTCAAACAACTTTTTTATCTCCTTTTCAATCAATGGCAAAAGTAATGGATTTATCCTTCTCAATTTCTGTTTGAAAGGTTTTTCATTTTCTTTTATTGGTATTGTATGTTGAATAAAATTTGGATAATACATTTTTAGATTAGCATAACTCCATGCAAAAATATCTATGTATTTCTTCATCAAATCTAGATATTTTTGTTTTTTCTCAAGAGGAAGAAATTTGGATAACTTGACATTTTTTGGATTTTCTACAGTACCAAGATTATAAGTCTCAACCTCCTCATCATTAGATTTCATCTTCGGATTTTGGGCCACAACATTCTAGTCAAATAACTTCTCAAGAGGAATCATTCCCTTTGGAATACAATTGTTTTTGAGCTAAACAACTTCGGTATTGGATTTTGTTTCAGCAAAGATGTTTTGCTGGTCAACTTGAATAGATTCAAATTCTTCTTTCAATTCCAGAAATTTTTTGAATTGTTGATCATTATCAAACACTTGTCAGTTTATTATGTTATCAGGTATAACAGGTCTATGCCTAATTTCAACTTCATATTTATTGCTGGAATGAATTGGAATTGTAAATAAACTTGCTAAAATAGCCAAAGAATCTGCAACACTGTTCTATTCTCTAGGCTTGATGGTGAAATTATACTCTTCAAAATTTTCCAGTAATTCAAGAATCAAAATATCTGTATGCTCTCATTCTAACATCCTTGGTTTGATAGGCATTGTTAACTTGTTTTATGATCAATTCAGAATCATCAAAAATTGAGATTTTCTTAGCACCTAAATTCTTCAAGACTTCTAAACCCAAACCCAATGTTTAACATACTCTGCCATATTATTTGTATAATTGAAATTGATTTTATAAGAGAAAAACTTACTTTCATCTCCCGGGCTAATTATCCATATGCCTACAGTAGCTCCATCTCTTCCTGCAACACCATCAAAGCTCATGTGCCACCACCCTTTCCTATCAATTTCTTCAACTTGTTGTTCCTTTTCTGCATGTTGATTTTTTGTGTCGTTGGTTCATTGAAGAGTATAGATGAGCCCAATTCAATATCCATTGCACATAGTGGAAATTTTTGAGGTTTTTCTTTGCTGCTAATCATATATGCCATCCTAGACTCTCTGTATAATCTCCTTTGTTCACCAAAAACCAGGATAGTAGCATAGGACATATCCATCTGAATGGTTCCTTTGACTTTGACAACCCATGATCTTGATAGCAACATGCCAAACTTTGGTGAAATATCAGCCACAACAATATCCATCAATATAGTTTTAGCAGGAATTTGACTTAAAGCAACAACCACATCTTTGATTAGGCCTATACATTTCACCCTTTTTGAATCAAATGAAAACAAGTCTTTGTGTGGCTTGGTTATGTCTAAACCCAATCTTTCCATGATGACCTTAGGCATTAAATTGTGTGATGCCCATGCATCTAACATAACATTATGTACTGTCATGTCATGGATATTTAAATTCACATAGAAAGGTGGTACCTCTTCATTCTACTCATCTTCTGCTCTTGGTCCCAGGTACACAGTAGGATGATATTCATGAAAATTCAAAATATTAGATGATCCAGCTTCAACATTAAGCATTCTAACAATTTGCTTCTTGTATTTTGTAACTCTTATTATTTCTCAAAAGGGGACATCAATCTTTATCTCTGAGATTTCATTCTCCAAGTTGAAAATTAGTTGTGTCTTCTCAACTTCCTTTGCAGGGGTTTCTTTCCTTTGTTCTGTAATATTTGGAGCATCTTTCTTAGGTTGATTTTTATTTGCAACTATATGAACATCTTTGTTTCTCAAATTATACTATTTTTTCATCTCTAGAATATCATGCTAATAGCCTTCTAAGTATTTTGATTGTGGCTCAGTTTCATCACCATGCAAGTCATTGTAAGACTCATCATTTTCTTATTTTGTTAGAAACATTTATTTCTCATCTTCATCCAGACAATGAATGGTATTTTCTCAGAATTTTGGTGGCATTTCCTCATCATCTACTAGGTTTTGATGGAAAGGAGGTTGAACTTGTTGGTCAGACTGATTTCTTTGTTCTCTTTGCCTCTGTTGGATTTGAACCCTTCTGAAGTTTGGATTTCTAACTTGTGTCTCAGGTTGTGCAACAGGAGGATTATTTCAAGGGCTAATCTATCCATGAGTCTTTCCATTGCTCTCATCATGGTATCAAATCAGAAGAGGTGGAAGGCTGTTCTTCCTCTCTTACTTTTCCTTTACCAATTTTAGACCTCTTAGTTGTAGCCATATTAACTTCCACTTTCACAACATCATTTTGCATGTCAGCTAAGGCAACAGACTCTCTCTCTCTTAATAGGATGGAAAACTCATAATCAAAGGCCTAAGAATAATGTAACTGAGCAGCTCCTAGGGGAGGCTTAATGTGAGCAAGAATGGAATTATACACATTATTTTTTTTTTTTGAAAAATCTTGTATTGATTCATGGTTGGATTTCTTCAAATTATTATATTCAGTCAAGGCTTGTACATGAATAACTTTACTTCCCCATTTCCTTAAGAAGGCATCTTTTAATTCATTCCAATCATGTAAACTTCCAGGGGCTAAAACTTTGAACCATTTTTTCACCTCACCAACGAAACTCTATACAAACAATCTCATTTTAATATATTCATAATCTACCTATTCTAGGTCTATAAAGTCATTGAACTGTTCAACATGTTGTTTTGCAGTTATCCCCTCCTCACTACCAAATTTTTTTATTCTAGTGGAGTACCCTTGAGGTAAATCATGAAGTACGACTAGTAAAACAAGAGGAGCATATCTAGCAGGGCCTGCCATAGTAGAAGTAATAGCAGAAATTCCAACAGGAGGGGTAAAAATGAAACTAGTAGGGGTAGTGATGAAAGTAGATGTACTCGAAGGGGCTTGAGTGACAGATACTTTTGTACTTATTTCAGCTAAAGGGAAACCAATTTCTTTTCTTGACAAAAGTTCAAAAGGATCAAGTTATTTTAGTTTTTCTAAAGACTCTTGTTGAAGTGACAATTCTGATGCAACAATTTCCCAAAACCTATCTTTAACTTCTTTAAGAGTCTTAAAAATAGAATCTAACCCTAGTTTTGGTAAATCATTCTTTGATTGAGATTTTAACAATATAGGCTTATACTCTTCATCAATTTTAATACCTGCAATATCTTGAATATCTTCAGAGGGTAATGAGGTAGATCTTAAGAGAAATGAAGTACCTGATTTTGATGAGCTAGCATCTTTTCTAAGAATTTTTTCTGGATCATCAACTATTTATGGTGGATTGGGGTTTGGATTGCTCCTCGTATGAATCTTCTTGGAAGCCACCTTTAAGTTGAGAGTATCAATGGAGTCACCAAGGTAGAAATGCAGCCTCGAACAATCTGATTGTTAGGTCCCTATACAACTAGTGTAACCCCTTATTGCTATTAGTGCAACCCCCTTAATTTATTGTTGTGCCCATGTAGTCCCCATATCGTTATTATTATGCCCCATAGAAGCCCAATATTGTTATTGTTGTGCCCTTACATTATTATTATTATGTCGGATCTGATTACATTATGACCCCTTAGACTCCTATATATAGGAATGAGGTCTTGACATTTGTATCATCCAAGAATTGTTCATTTTTGTAATGTAAAGGAGATTTCCCCCTTAGAGAGGCTGATTTCTAAGGTGTTTCTCTATCTTTTCTATCTTTTTGTGAGATGTTTTCATAGCATTTGGTATCAGAGCTTTGGATTCTAGGGTTGCGCTGCTCCAAACAGGACATTGTGGAAGTTTCAATATAACTTTTTTTCTACGAAGTTTCAGAAGCTAAAAAAAAACCCATTTGATCCGAAATCATTCTGAACCTCAGGTCCAAATTTCCAATATTGTCTTGCTATATTTTCAGAGATATGATCTGAGGAAGTTAGGGTTTTTGCAAGCTCCATAATTCCATCTCAAACAAGTGATCATGGCATTTTCGCTATAGTTTTTTTTATGAAGGTTTAGATTCAAAATTAAAACCCATCTGAGCCAACATAGTGGTGAAGCTCGGGTCTGAATTACAGATCTTGTTTCGCTATATTTTTGGAGATAAAGTCCAAGACATTTAGGGTTTTGACAGGCTCCCGAATTACATCCCAAACAGGGGACCTGGGGAAAATCGTTATAACTTTCTCTCTGAGCATCTGATTGAAATTTCGTAAGAAGATACAGAAAGAGGACATAATTTAATTTTTTGTATATTATTTTAAGGTTCGAAGTTCAAAACCGTAACACATGGCACTTCGTACAATTCGCTCTACTGAAAAAGTACATAAGTAGGTCATCTTGGGAGATTGGGCATAACTCTTTTTTGGAGAATCCAATTTCGATCAGACTGGTATAATTGGAAAGAGGACACAGAGGGTCACTACAGGTCGCAAATTTAGATCTTGGAGATCCGAAATTACAGAGTTACAGTCGTTTCTAGATCGAGATCCTAAAATCAAGAAAAGGCGATATGAGGAAGTTTGATGGCAAGGACCCTATAAATTGGATACTACAAATGGAACAATATATTGATCTACATGATGTACAACTGTTACAAAATGTACATATTGCATCTTTATATTTAGAATCGAATAATTTTTTATGGTATAAAGGGCTTTGTTCTCGTAAACCACTTGTTACTTGGTCAATTTTCACAAAGGAATTGATAGCACATTATTAGGATACAAAGAGCAACACCTTCTTTAGCCAATTGATAAATCTCAAACAAAAGGGTTTAATGGCAGAGCACATTGAGGACTTCCAAAAATTGAATATAAGGTTAAATGATATTCCAGAGAAGTAAAGGATTGATGTCTTGATAGGGACTTTAAAGGATAACATTCAACATGAGTTTCATCTTTGGGAACCTAATTCATTGGAGAAGGCATTCAGGTTCGCAAGAAAAAATGAAAGCATAATTATGGAAACAAGGAATCCTACCACTCACAACTATAAATATGGAAGTGTTTTTTCTCCTAGCCTTCCACAACCTACAAGGTTTACAACACAACAATTGGAAGAAAAAAGAGAAAAAGGGCTTTGTTAGATTTGTGATAGCAAATACACTAAAGGTCATAAGTGTGCTGAGAAGAAATTATTTTACATAGATTGTGAAGAGGAGGAAGAAAAGGATCAAGAAACATCAAAAGAAGAGGATATACACCAGGAACCAACCCCAAAGAAAGAAGAAATGAATCTGATCATATCTTGTAAAGCATTGGCAAGAATTACCACTCCTCAAACTCTCAAGATAGAAGGACATATCAAGAAGAAAAAAGTTCAAGAAGTGAAAGATCACATCGAGCATCCAAAAATGAATCTGACCATATATTGTAACCCATTGGCAAGAATTACCACTCCTCAAACTATCAACATAAAAGGACATATCAAGAAGAAAAAGGTAGTAGTGTTGATTAATTTGGGCAGTACCCATAATTTTATTCATTGTAAGATAGTGAAGGAATTGAATTGCTTCCTATATCCAGCACCAAAGTGTCAAGTGATGGTTGCAAATGGAAGAACCATAAATTGCTCTAGAAAGTGCCATAATATCAAGCTAACCATGGGAGAATATGTTTTGAATAGTCCAATGTTTTGTTTTTTTATTTTGTTTGTTTGTTTGTTTGTTTTTTTTTTTGTTTATATATATATATATATATATATATATATATATATATCAAGCTAACCATGGGAGAATATGTTTTGAATAGTCCAATGTTTTGTTTTTGTTTTTGATTTTGATTTTGATTTTGTTTTTTGTTTTTTTTTTGTTCTTTGTTTTTTGTTGTTGTTGTTTTATTGTTTTTGTTTTTGTTTTTGTTTTATTGTTTTTGTTGTTGTTGTTGTTGTTTTTGTTTTTTTTTGTTTTTGTTTTGTTTTGTTTTGTTTTGTTTTTTTTTTTTTGCAGAAGGAAAGAAAGTTGAATTAAGGGGTATCACAGGGAAACCATGAAATATAATCAGCTCTAACAGCATGACAAAGCTTCTAAATGAATAAAAACGTGGCGTAATTGCACAATTATGTTCGCTAGAGTTTCCCACGTCGAAATCATCTATTTCTCCACATCTCCAAAAAGTCTTGGACAATCATTCCAAGGTATTTGAGAATCCCAAAGGCCTCCCACCTATTTGTGATCATGATCATGCGATTCATTTTCCATGAAGTGTTCCTCCAAACATTAGGCCTTACAGATATCCCTTTGCACAAAAGAGTGAAATTGAACATATGGTTGCAGAAATGCTAGAGGCTGGTATAATTCAACCTAGTCAAAGTTGTTTCTATGCTCCAGTAGTATTGGTGCACAAGAAGGGTGGATCATGGCACATTTGTCTTATAGCGAGCTCAATAAGCTCACTATTAAAGATAAATTTCACATTCCTCTCATTAATGAATTATTGGATGAATTGCATGTAGAAATTTACTTCAGCAAGTTGGACCTTCAATATGCAGGATATCATCAAATCAGAATGAAGACCGAAGACATTCCGAAAACAACATCTAGAACTCATGAGGTTCATTATGAATTTTTGGTCATGCCTTTTGGCCTTGCCAATGCACCTTCTACATTCCAAGGTTTGATGAATTACATATTCAAACCCTCCCTTAGAAAATTTGTGTTAGTATTTTTTGATAATATACTAATCTACAGCAAGTCTTGGAAGGATCATGTTCAACATGTTGATAGGGTGCTTAAACTATTGGACGAGAAACAATTATATGCAAAAACATCCAAATGTTTCTTTGGAGTACAAGAGGTGGAATACTTGGGTCATACTGTATCTCATGAAGGTGTTAAGGTAGACCCTCAACAAAAACAAGTTATCCAACTCTTAAAGGATAACCTCACTTTGGCACAAAATCGAATGAAACAACAAGCAGATCAACATCGCAGTGAAAAAAGTTTTGATATAGGCGACTGGTTATTTTTACGAATACAACCATACAAACAAATGTTCCTCAAGAAAGCTAAGAAGGATAATAAATTATCACCAAAGTACTATGGTCCTTACAAGGCGCTGCAAAAGATTGGTACTATGGCATACAAATTGGAGCTTCTTGCATCTTCCTAAGTGCCCCCAATTTTCTATGTTTCATGCTTAAAAAAGTTTATAAGTGACAAGCTCCCAGTTCAAACAATATTGTCAGAACTTAATGAGGAAGGAAAAATCATATTGGAACTTGAAGTAGTCATGGAAACAAGAACCCAACAGCTACGAAATCTATCAATTTCAGAGTATCTCATCAAGTGGAAGAACTTAATCGTTGAAGATTCCACATGGGAGGATGAGAATTTTATACAGAAGCATCCAGAACTACTCAAGCATTGAAGACAACACTTTTTGAAGGAGAGGGACATGTTAGGTCCCTATACTACTAGTGTAACCCCTTATTGTTATTAGTGCAACCCCCTTATTATATTGTTGTGCCCATGTAGTCTCCATATTGTTATTATTATGCCCCATAGAGGCCCACTATTGTTATTCTTGTGCCCTTACATTATTATTGTTATGTCGACTTTGATTACATTATGACCCCTTAGACTCCTATATATAGAAAGGAGGTCTTGTCATTTGTATCATCTAAGAATTGTTCATTTGTGTAATATAAAGGAGGTTTCCCCCTTGTTGTGGTAAAAACACAACACCCCCATTATTGATGCGTCCGCTTCGAATAATGGAGACCCTTTCTATAAAAATTTGGGCTAGGCACCTTTTTGATTTTTATTTTTTGATTGCCCTACGCTTTCGTTAATTTTTAGTTTTCTTTGGATTCTTGTTTTGATTGCTTTGTTAGAATCGATTTTTTATAAGCTTAACATTGACGCTTGTTTCACCTCATTTGGTCAACTGGTTTGAAAATGGCACTCCTTTGAAGTCTCATCATTTATCTAGCCTGGGTTAAAAAAGCATAAAATGTACAATATCGCATTTTGTAAATAAATTTGTCCAATAACGCATTCAGTTTAAATATTAACTCGTAGAGGATTTTACTAACATTTTTCATTATGCAGCCAGATAATTAAGCATCAGGACTTAAGGAATTCACTCCAATTTTCTAATCAAATCTTAGTCTCGAAAAACCAAACATTCAAGTGGCTGTAGTTTTATTTTTAGCTGTAGTTTAAAAACTTAAATTCATTAAAATAAAATAAAAAACAAAATAAAAATTGATTTTTAATATTAAATATTAAATTAATTATTATTTAATATAATTAATTAAATTAAATTAATATTTAAATATATAAAAATTATGTCGCATCGGGACTTTTGTATTATCACATTTTTAAGGCCTCATTAGCCAGCCCCGATGCGAATTGCCGAAATTTTGAAAACCCCCGACCACCGATTAAACAAAAGCATTTTTATATATATGGCATCGGGGATACATGCGATTTCGCATCGGCACTTTAAAACAATGCATTCCTTAAAAACGCCGATATGCCGATTGGCGAAAAGGCATGAGGCATGGAGCATTAAAGGCATTACCGTAAGTTTATTACACATGAGTTTTAACTTTTGTGTTAGTTTGGGATTTTTTTTAAAGGAACACTCATACGTATGAGTGGATAAGGTAGGTTAGTTCATTTAACACAGTGTAGTGTAGGTTGGCATATTTAATATTAGTTAATTTATATTAATATGTAATATGTAAATAATATGTAATATATATTATATTATGTAAATTAATATGTATTATTCAATTAATAAATTTTAAACTAATCATATTAATTAATTTATAACAGTTAATTAATTTGATTAATTTAAATTTAAATATCATTTAGATTAATATTAATTAGTTTTTAATTAGATTTAATTTGCTTATAAATAGTTAATTAGATATTAGTTAGTTAGATTAATGATTAACAATTAAATTAGAAACTAATTTAGGATTAGATTTTTAATTTAAATTCTGATTTTTAGCCCAGCAACAGAATTTCCAGATTTACATCAGATTTGACCCATCAATTTTGGAAGCTCATAAATTGAGTTCTACTTGGCCAAATGAGGTCCATGACGGCTCATTGGAAAGAGAAAATCAAGGAGAACATTTTGAAGGAGGTTTCACCAACAGATTTGATCATTTATTAGGCCACAAATCAGGCAGAAGATCAGGCTCCGAATTTTGGAAACAAAATCAATTTTCTGAGTTATTGTTTTCAATTTCATTTATCCAAAGCCTCTTCTAATTGCAGATCCATTGGCCAATGATATCCTTTGCCAATCAAATCATTCCAAGCATCAATACGTAGCTTATATTTTGTTTTTAATTATTTATTTAAACAAAATTTGATTGGGTTTGATTTAATTGCCAGAAATGATATTTTGATTGCATTTTAATTTATTTTGATTTCTTTTGCAGGAAAACAGTGGAAGAAATATGGAAAAAGAATCTCAATCAATGAGAAGGCTCCAGCAATTGAAGATCAGAATTAGGAGCAAGTAAAATTGGATTTAGCAGAATTCTCTTGAACAAACTCTCGTCTCTAAACATTCTTTTACAAAGATTATAAATAACAGATTGCAGAATGTAAAAAGGGGCTGCTCTCCTCTGCAATTTTAGAGCTTCTAAAAGCACTATTGTAATTGGAATTTAGAGTTGTAGGAGGGAGGAGTGAAAAATCTCAGATCTGGGGATTATTGAGGATTTTCCCTTTGTATATTGAATTATGCATGAGGAACAAAGCTTGCACTATTGTGGCTCTAGTTTTGAAGGCAGAAGTTCAAGCAATGTAAAGGGCCGTTGGAGACCAAGAACAGAGAAATGGATGCAATAAATTGGTATTTTTAATACTACTGTTTTAAATATCAGTTTCATTTTATGGTAACAGGGATGTGTCATTTTATTCATGTTTGTGCATTATTGTCAATATGAGTAGTTTGTCTCAATGTTGTTATCATGTATCTCCGTTCTTATAGATTAATTTCTGATTTCTGAGTAACTATTTACTCAGAAATCTGTCTTATTAAAACTGATTTATTGAGTGGTAATATGTTGTGAACTATTTCCACATATTATTGTTTAGTTATTGGGTTTGCTGATTTGATAATCAATATCATTTATGTGAACTACTTCCTGAGTGTAGTTGGTTTATTATTTTAGTAAAAAGGTCTCAATAGGATGTGTTTTGATATCCATAATATCAGTTAATTGAACTACTTCATTAACTTGATATTCATTATAAACAAGACATATCTAAATCTCAATACTTTAATTATCTTGCTCTTAGTTGGGTTAGATCTATATCTGCCTAATTAAGATAGGATTTAGATTAGTTTCTTTTGCTTGCATCATAGAATAAACCTGCATTTAGAGTAAATTATACACTCTGTTAAGTCCTCTCCTCAAAGAGGCAAAACTTTAGTTGTGGCTTGGCTGAGCCCAAATCAGCTTAAGGGTCATTCTCTTGCCTGATCAGCAAGGAGAAGTGATCTGATGTCCCTGTCTATTGGTAGTCAAAGATACATTATAAACCAATAGCAATAGGGAGAAGGTAACTGGACCTAGATGAACAGTCGGAGCCACCACACCAAACGGAAAAGGAGCTGCTTTTAAGGTCCGGACCGGGTGGTTATCCCCCAATGTTGTTGCAGCGATTTTCGAGGCATCAACAAAATGGCGCTAGAAGGAGGGCCTGAGATTTTTTTTCTGTTGGAGTCTTTTCAATTTTAATTCTTTATTTATTTTGATGGCTCCTCTCAAACTTCCAATTTGGAGTTGTATTCATGGACGTGCATCCTCCAATACTCCACCCGAAGTGGTAAGACTCTTGTCTCAGGCAAAGTTTAATGGTAAGAGAAATTCTTCTGCTTTTAATCATGTCTTTCAATTTCTTCAAAATGTTTCAAAATATGATTTTCAAGGAATTGATGAAGGCATTTTATGCAGAATTTTTACTCTCACATTTGCAGCAAAAGCCAGAAACTGGTGCAAAAATCTTCCAGTTGCCTCAATCCATAGCTGGGATCAAGTTGTTACAATTTTCATTTGTAAATTTGACGGCTACGATTATGAACAGGTATGTGAAGAAATTGAATATCTACGAAGGTTTAAAAATGAGTCTGTTAATGATTTTCATATTCGATTTCACTTGAATTGTTTAAGATTTAAGGACGAAGATAAACCTACAGAAGAAGAATCATTAGATTGGTTTAAAAATATTTGTTCTCTTCCAACCATTCCCAATCCATATGAAATCGATTCAAGCTTTGTTCCATCCCCTTCCAATACAAATGAGAATCCCAATTTGGATGTGCAAATAAATTGTGATGAAGTGGTTTCACAAAGCTTAGAAGAGATTTCTAATCAAATGCAAGAAGACAACAGCAGCAATCTTGGAGAAAAAACCGTCTTGAAATCTGAAAGCTCCTTTGAAGTAAATTCGGAAAATCAAATCGCAAATCAGCAAGTACAAGCAGCAATCAAAGTAAATATAATGCAAACTACTGTACAAATTTCTGAATTTCTCCATGATGAGCAAATGCAAAAATCAGAGCAACAAAGCAACATTCTTCAAGAAAGCACATGCACACAAAGGAATGATCTACAATCTGAAATTTACAATGAGCATAATGCACAAAACAGAGACAGTTTTAAATGCATTGTTTCAGGTTCACACTTTTCCCTTTATCCTGATATTTTCAATAATGGTAATATTTTTCCTCTTGATGTTAATGATATTCCGGAAATTAAAGAGGCTGGTCTAAATGAATTACCATTAAGTTTTTATCAAGGTAAAGAAATAATAATCGATCATTCTTTTGCCATTAATGAACATGAAATGCTTGTTCCTCCTTGTTGTGATATATTGGATGAGATAGGAGGGAATTGTAGAGAATCTTGTGAAGTCGTTTATGATGATTACTCTGATATTGAGGATGTTGATTTCAATTTTTCTCAAGAGAATCCTCATGATAAAATTCAAATAACATCTGAGAATGAGGAACGCTTCAATTTAGAAATCATCTCAACTAATCCTCATTTTAGAGCAGCAAATTATCTTCATGATTTCACCATTCATGAAAACATTCCAATTTATGATTCATATGAGGATCAAACTCCCATTCCTATTCATAATCATAATTCGTTTTCTATTTCACAAGTTGGAATTCAAAATTACCCAAATTCCATAATTCTGGCCATTCCTTGTGAAAATGAAATTATTTCAAAACGATTCCAATTGTGCTGTAACATTAGTTGTACAAATAGTGATTTCATTTTATTTTTGTTTCCTCACTTATTTTGTATAAAATTAGATTTATTTTCAGATTTTATTTTTCAATTTTTTCACACTCTTCACTGGCATATTGAGCGCCTTACTATCAAACACTCAATCGATGCATTGCCCAATTGGGAAATTCAAGTTTCATATTATAATCATCAGCATCAAAAAATATTAATATTCCAATTTAAATCAATGCTAATGTTTCATCAGAAGCTTCTATTTTTTCAAAGGCAATATCAACAAGAGAGTGTATTTTTGCAATCTGGCCAGCTATTCAATTTAATTAATAATTTTCCATGTCATTTGACAAACTTCCATTCATTTTTCATTGACTCATTTGAAGATTATTTGGAAGTTTTTCCTTCAAGGAAAATTGTCAATGATTTAACATTTGTACATAACACTAACAAATTTTTTCAGGTCAAAGAATCTAAAAGCTCATCTTCACAATCTGGCCTGTTATCTCTTCCTTTGAACATTTCTCAATCCTTAATAGAAATCCATCCAGATTTTTATGATCCAATTGGTAGTCAATTGGAAAGGAAATTTCAGGAGAAAGAGATTTTAAATAAGTTACTAACAATAACTGTATATTCTGATTTCATATTTAATTTTCTTAGTTTAATTAGATTTTTATTCTTATTGCTAACATTTGAACTGTACATAAACGCGGGAATAAAAATGAGAGAATGGTTACACTGGAAATATGACTATACCTAGTCATTTTCATGTATATGGTTAGAATAGGAGTAGAATTAATTTAGTTAGCTTGTTTTATGTAGTTAATTTATTTGCAATAGTTCTGTAGATTAAAAAATAAAACAAAGCAATCAGCCACTCTCATACATGTTCAGTGGAAACATTTTTCCTTATCAGAAAATTTTAATTCTTGCTTTCCTTTTTGAAATTTCTTATAGCGATTTCTCTACTCTGCCTATTTTGAATAATGTCTTGATCAAAGTCAATTAAAATTTGCACTTGGCATCGATTGCCTCAAAGCCACTTTTCTTCATTTCGGGATTTCCTTCTAAGATTTTCTTTTGAAATTTATATGGTAAGGATTTGAGGATATAAAAGCTTCATGATCCCATTATCGTATGAGATGTATGATTGACTATGATAAGCCTAACTCTAATTCAATCATTATCAGTCAATCTAACCTGTCACAGCAATCATATGAAGTTCATATTATATTCCTCAGAATTTGCCAAAAGCCGATCTTAAGGATGCCCATTTTGCCAAGTGCACACATTTAAATCTGTTTTGACATTTTTCTACAATTAGTGGCTTAATCTCATTCTAATCTTTAGTTTATTATCTGATGCTGTAAAACGCATCATGTTTATTTACTAAAGGCATTATTAAAAAGTCACTATAACAATACAGATTTTTCTCAAGATTAATTCGGAATAAGCAGAGGTAATAAATTGTTACTTCACTTCGAAAGGGAAGCATAGTTTCATATTTATTTCTGGTAAATTTTATATTCCATGAACATGAATGATCGATTTCATTTAGGCTGATTGTACACTTAGATTTTGAATAAATGATGAGATGATTTTGAACAAAGTCAAAATTTTGATAAATCAAAGGAAGAATTTGAAGATTCGTAAGGTAAAATTCGCAAACAATTTCCTTCCAGGTACGCATTTGCAAGTTCGTTCTCATCTCTTATTAGTTTCTCTTTTCCTTAGTTTATTTTTGATTTGTGTTCTGTTTTATTTGCAGGTTTGCATTTTGTTTTCAAAACTTGTAGTAAGCAGTAAACCCATTTCAAATTTGCAACAAGTTCAGGGAAATTTCATTTCTCATTCATTAGAATTTAAGCATCTTTTTAGCTTTGCTTTCATTCATTAGAAAACCCAATTGAAATTTCAAGAAATATCATAAGACCATTCGCATCACAACATTTCATCGGAAGTAGCTCTTAGCATTCCTTTTGATCACAAATTGTTCATTAAAGACCTCCGATGTATTATCTTACTCATATGTCATATTGCATTTCGCTTATCGGAGCTTTCCAAGTGAAGTATACTTCCATGAACATGAATCGCCGATCTTCGATAATCGAGTTTACTGATATTGCGATAAACACATAATTCCAGACCCGATATGAAATTCAAAGCAAATTCATAAAAAAATCGCGTCTGATCAATCACAATAATGGTAGGAGTATAACTTTAAAGGAGGCCGATGTTTCGGATCCGATATGTTATCAAATTTTCAACATAAAATTATCGGGTCCACTCTTCACCACATATCGGCATATTGAGAATTGTTAAATCGTGCGCATAACATTGCCGATCGCGATCGCCGATTAGCCACGTCATTCATCGCATATCGGCATCGCAGCAATCATATTGTGTTACATCGGGTGCTTAAGATTGCCGATCGCCGATTTACGTCATCCATCGCATCGCCGATATCGCAATCGCTTCCTTGCAGTTTTATTTATGGCCGATATCTCGGATCCGATATGTTATTAAAATCCCATCATAAAAAGTTATCGGGTCCGCTCTTCATCGCATATCGGCATCGAAAAAAATATATTGTGTTACATCGGGTACCCAAAATTTGCCGATTGCCGATTAAGCTATGACATCAATCGCATCACCGATAGTGCAATCATTTCATCACATTTATTATGCTTACGTCACTTCTCTGGATCTACGATGTGCATTTTGCGATACAGGAAGCACAATGTAAATATTTTTTGATCCCCGATATAATGTTTCTTTAATAATGTGATCACTTCATTTCATTGCACATGTTCTTATCGGCAATTTTCCATTGCAATCTCCGATGCGATGGCTTCCAATGCATGCCTTTGAGCCATTAACATTTAATCAATATATGGCATAGCAATAAAGGTGAAGTTCTGCAGATTAAATTTGAAGCATGGTGAAGAAACATGTTATGTGAATCATCCGATACGGCAATGTGTTATTTTAAAAGCGAGCTTGGGTAACAACTATGGTAAGAAAGCAGTTAATGACCAATTTGCAGCATATCCAAATTATTTCAATTTCTCATACATTTTAGTTTAAATATATAATTCCATAATTAAAAGTGGAATTCAAGACCTCTCTATCTTCATATTTAAATTTTATTATCGTAGATTTGGTCTTGATTCCGAACTATTTATAAAATCATGGAATTTATATGAAACTTGTGATATTTTGAGAAACAGTCATTGCTGCAAATTCTCATTCTCATTTTTGATGCATTTTCTTTTATTTCAATTCCCCTGAGCACTAAGCATTCTATTTTTACATTTTACTGCTTGCTTTAGTGTAAGTAAAATAAATAATAATCTTGGGTTATAGGATTTTGGTTAGTGTGACTTCTTCAAGTTTTTAATGTTAATTAAAATAAGGAGTCAGCTAGTTTGGAGAAATTGATACCTTTCAGGTAAGATCAAAAGCAATCATCCAATGCTCTCCATTTAAAGCTTTCAATCCTCTGCCAGATCATATTTTCAAAGTCCATACTCTTCTCCAGGCTTTATTTCAAGAAGCAGCGATAATCCCCATCGAAACAGCTACACCAGGAAGTTTCTGAACCTTTAATCTGTTTCTTTAAGCATTCCTTTTCTTTTAGAAAATGATTAAGATAATGCTTGGAAACAAGAAGATTCATATCAAACAGAAATTATTCATTGTGGCTGAATTTTACGATCACTGTTATCTAAAAGCCTAAAGCATTCACAACTCTGCAAGGTATGTTTTTCTAACTCTCAACATAAGAAGGAATGATTACATGCTTATTTTCTTTTTTCTTCATATTGTTGAGGCATTGGTATAAACATTCTTGTTTGAGTTTATCATGCGAAACTTGGATTTTCCTTCCCATTTTTAGGGATTTCTTTGTTTTTTATTTTTATTGCTGATTTCTTTTCTCACTTTAGCATAAGACTTCTTTTCTTTTGGATTTTAGTTTTGATTTTGGTGATTTTTCCGTGATTTATATGGAAGGTCTTCTGGTTACCTAACAACGTTCAGGATACGTGGAGAAAAATTGTTAATAGTCACCTATTAGCTTTTTCTTAAATCTCTTAATGAAGTTTGATTTTCTTATTATAAAGGTAGACATACTTAAGGAAGAGATTACCAATCAAGAGAAGTTGGCAAAGTATCATAAAATCTAAAAATTTCTTTTTCATCAAATTGTAATCATTTTGAGATTTCAAAATTTTATTAAGATCTTTCAGAATTCTATTATCAGTGAAGAAAAATTATTTTTAACCAAGTAAAGACACTTTACAGCAAAGCACCTTTAACTCTGAAATTGTCATTCTTAACTCTTAAGGAGTCAATGATTCTCCCTGTCTCAAAAAGTCTTATTTTTCTCGAGTATAATCCAGAAATATATTTAAACTTAAAAGATAAGAGGTCTCATCGTGAGCCTGCTTACCATGATCATAGGGGAAAATAGGCTGACATTACCAACACTGCTAAACAAACCAGGGTAATGGCTTATGATTGCAAAACAATTATAAGACAAGGGGTCTCATCACGAGCCAGCTTGTTCAGTCCAATTTTAACCAGTGAATGGCATTGTCAACTATCTGGCTACCATACTAGGACAATGGCTTTTAAGATTTAAAAAAATAAAAATAAATAAAAAAAAAAAAAAAAAAAAGTAATACATATATAAATGGATTTATCTCTAGGTCAATAATTCTTGAAAAGATGGGATTCTGAATCATTGATGATTGAAAAAGTAACCCTGCCGAGACTATAGATGTTTGCGGGCAGCAGTGGCTCTACTTGTGACAAATGAGTATATTTTAAAAGCTAAGCTGTAAAGTGACCCCTGTTTTATCTCTACAACTAATTAAGGACTGATGTAGAGTTTTGAAATATTTTAATTTATGAGAAATTTTAAGAAAAATTACAATTAGATGATTCTTACTTTTAGTCAGACTAATGAACCTAGTCAAGCATTTCACGCAATATTTTCTCTTCTTTAATTATTTTTACTTTAATTTTAGGAAAATCTCATTCACATCAAGCAGAGATAACTGGTTCTTCTCCCGCGTGTCGCCAATTGTTGTGGTAAAAACACAACACCCCCATTATTGATGCGTCCGCTTCGAATAATGGAGACCCTTTCTATAAAAATTTGGGCTAGGCACCTTTTTGATTTTTATTTTTTGATTGCCCTACGCTTTCGTTAATTTTTAGTTTTCTTTGGATTCTTGTTTTGATTGCTTTGTTAGAATCGATTTTTTATAAGCTTAACATTGACGCTTGTTTCACCTCATTTGGTCAACTGGTTTGAAAATGGCACTCCTTTGAAATCTCATCATTTATCTAGCCTGGGTTAAAAAAGCATAAAATGTACAATATCGCATTTTGTAAATAAATTTGTCCAATAACGCATTCAGTTTAAATATTAACTCGTAGAGGATTTTACTAACATTTTTCATTATGCAGCCAAATAATTAAGCATCGGGACTTAAGGAATTCACTCCAATTTTCTAATCAAATCTTAGTCTCGAAAAACCAAACATTCAAGTGGCTGTAGTTTTATTTTTAGCTGTAGTTTAAAAACTTAAATTCATTAAAATAAAATAAAAAACAAAATAAAAATTGATTTTTAATATTAAATATTAAATTAATTAAATTAATTATTATTTAATATAATTAATTAAATTAAATTAATATTTAAATATATAAAAATTATGTCGCATCGGGACTTTTGTATTGTCACATTTTTAAGGCCTCATTAGCCAGCCCCGACTTTTGTATTGTCACATTTTTAAGGCCTCATTAGCCAGCCCCGATGCGAATTGCCGAAATTTTGAAAACCCCCGACCACCGATTAAACAAAAGTATTTTTATATATATGGCATCAGGGATACATGCGATTTCGCATCGGCACTTTAAAACAATGCATTCCTTAAAAACGCCGATATGCCGATCGGCGAAAAGGCATGAGGCATGGAGCATTAAAGGCATTACCGTAAGTTTATTACACATGAGTTTTAACTTTTGTGTTAGTTTGGGATTTTTTTTTAAAGGAACACTCATACGTATGAGTGGATAAGGTAGGTTAGTTCATTTAACACAGTGTAGTGTAGGTTGGCATATTTAATATTAGTTAATATATATTAATATGTAATATGTAAATAATATGTAATATATATTATATTATGTAAATTAATATGTATTATTTAATTAATAAATTTTAAACTAATCATATTAATTAATTTATAACAGTTAATTAATTTGATTAATTTAAATTTAAATATTATTCAGATTAATATTAATTAGTTCTTAATTAGATTTAATTTGCTTATAAATAGTTAAATAGATATTAGTTAGTTAGATTAATGATTAACAATTAAATTAGAAACTAATTTAGGATTAGATTTTTAATTTAAATTCTGATTTTTAGCCCAGCAACAGAATTTCCAGATTTACATCAGATTTGACCCATCAACTTTGGAAGCTCATAAATTGAGTTCTACTTGGCCAAATGAGGCCCAGGACGGCTCATTGGAAAGAGAAAATCAAGCAGAACATTTTGAAGGAGGTTTCACCAACAGATTTGATCATTTATTAGGCCACAAATCAGGCAGAAGATCAGGCTCCGAATTTTGGAAACAAAATCAATTTTCTGAGTTATTGTTTTCAATTTCATTTATCCAAAGCCTCTTCTAATTGCAGATCCATTGGCCAATGATATCCTTTGCCAATCAAATCATTCCAAGCATCAATACGTAGCTTATATTTTGTTTTTAATTATTTATTTAAACAGAATTTGATTGGGTTTGATTTAATTGCCAGAAATGATATTTTGATTGCATTTTAATTTATTTTGATTTCTTTTGCAGGAAAACAGTGGAAGAAATATGGAAAAAGAATCTCAATCAATGAGAAGGCTCCAGCAATTGAAGATCAGAATTAGGAGCAAGTAAAATTGGATTTAGCAGAATTCTCTTGAACAAACTCTCCTCTCTAAACATTCTTTTACAAAGATTATAAATAACAGATTGCAGAATGTAAAAGGGGCTGCTCTCCTCTGCAATTTTAGAGCTTCTAAAAGCACTATTGTAATTGGAATTTAGAGTTGTAGGAGGGAGGAGTGAAAAATCTCAGATCTGGGGATTATTGAGGATTTTCCCTTTGTATATTGAATTATGCATGAGGAACAAAGCTTGCACTATTGTGGCTCTAGTTTTGAAGGCAGAAGTTCAAGCAATGTAAAGGGCTGTTGGAGACCAAGAACAGAGAAATGGATGCAATAAATTGGTATTTTTAATACTACTGTTTTAAATATCAGTTTCATTTTATGGTAACAGGGATGTGTCATTTTATTCATGTTTGTGCATTATTGTCAATATGAGTAGTTTGTCTCAATGTTGTTATCATGTATCTCTGTTCTTATAGATTAATTTCTGATTTCTGAGTAACTATTTACTCAGAAATTTGTCTTATTAAAACTGATTTATTGAGTGGTAATATGTTGTGAACTATTTCCACATATTATTGTTTAGTTATTGGGTTTGTTGATTTGATAATCAATATCATTTATGTGAACTACTTCCTGAATGTAGTTGGTTTATTATTTCAGTAAAAAGGTCTCAATAGGATGTGTTTTGATATCCATAATATCAGTTAATTGAACTACTTCATTAACTTGATATTCATTATAAACAAGACATATCTAAATCTCAATACTTTAATTATCTTGCTCTTAGTTGGGTTAGATCTATATCTGCCTAATTAAGATAGGATTTAGATTAGTTTCTTTTGCTTGCATCATAGAATAAACCTGCATTTAGAGTAAATTATACACTCTGTTAAGTCCTCTCCTCAAAGAGGCAAAACTTTAGTTGTGGCTTGGCTGAGCCCAAATCAGCTTAAGGGTCATTCTCTTGCCTGATCAACAAGGAGAAGTGATCTGATGTCCCTGTTTATTGGTAGTCAAAGATACATTATAAACCAATAGCAATAAGGAGAAGGTAACTGGACCTAGATGAACAGTCGGAGCCACCACACCAAACGGAAAAGGAGCTGCTTTTAAGGTCCGGATCGGGTGGTTATCCCCCAATGTTGTTGCAGCGATTTTCGAGGCATCAACACCCCTCGAAGAGGCTAATTTCTAAGGTGTTGATCTATCATTTCTATCTTTTTGTGAGATTGTTTCATAACATTGATCTCCTGCTACCTTCAAGAGCTCAACTTTTGAAATGAAACATCCAGGATGATATAACTTTTGGACTCCCAGTAGAAACACCAAAATGTTATCACTTGGTTGGGACAAGTTGGGATGTATCAACCTCCAACCAAATGTAACTATTTCAAACCAACTTTAGACCAGAAGTTAGTACTTCCAATCTGAGAGGGCTCTCTCAAAATATTTATAAAATGACTTGAGATAAACTCAAAATTCAGATGACTAACTCTGATCTCTTTTTGTGATTTTGTAGGTGAAGAAAAATGTGATTACTACCACCATTGGGTATGGAGTCAAGTTAAAACAGATTTTGATCAACAACAATGTTTAATGGAAGCTGAAGTATATATGGCTTTTAAAACTGATACAAATGAATGCCCACAGTGATACATAGTAAATGAAGGAAAATAGAGTTGTATGACATATTTCCAAGTAATGAATATACTATGTAAAACTAATAACAACAAAATAAAAACTCATAAAATCCATAATAAGAATCTCAAGTACAAAAACAGAGTGCTGCAAATTTTCTATTACAAGAACAAAATATTACAGTAGGCTAGTTTCTCCTCTTCCTAATCGACCATCTCAGAGTCAGAAATCTACTTATTTATAGGTAAAATCTCTTTACATATCTTGCCACCCGGGCCATATTCAATCCATTGTTTTAGAGATCTGTTCCTATATGATTAATAAAACTTTGACACTTCATTAGGATTTCTGTTACAACAAAATTCGAATATAAGTGGAAGTCATATGAACAGAGCCTATCTAACAATTACAATTTTTCAGAAAAATAAAATTGTTGTAGAGTTGGCACTGTATTTGTGGAAATTCAGATCATCTGGCCTTTTGAATTATGCTGCACTATTTTCTGTTTGAAACATGTTGAAAGTGCCATTACTGTATCACTGCATCTCTATCTTGTTTTCTCGTTCTCTTTAATGACCATGCTGCTAGAAAACATCCTCGTTGTCCCATGAAGCGGAAGTGGAATGGATATGTTCATGTTCATTGATTTAAGCCATTGTTCCGGGCTGATTTGATCTGATAAGTTGATTCGGTCCTGTGGCCATCGCAATCATAATACTCCATTGAAAAGTGAAAAGGGACTTCAACACTGATTTTGTGGTGTTTTTCCAATAAGTCGGACCTGAAATTTCTCAAAACTATAACACATAACCTTTCGGATCCATCACAATCGCAAATCGGAAGGGAGTTCAGTGGATGAGGGAGTTATGTCTGTGTGATCCCTGATTGCGACATCGCAATTGGGGAGGGAACTTTATGCGATTGACGAGAAGGTGGATAAATTGTGATAAGTGAGAAGGTATTTATCGCAATCGGTGGGCGGAGTGGTATAGGAATAAAAATCGGCCAAAAACTGCGATATGTGATATCGGTGGCAGGAGGGTTATGCGATATCGCAATTGGCGAGGAAAAAGTGCAATATCGGTGGTAGAAGAAATTCTTTGTGATATGTGATCGACAGGGAACTTGCAATATCACAATCGCAAAAGGGAAAAGAGAGATGAGCGAGGATGTTTTGTAAAGGGAAAAAGGGTTGATAGCAATAAGTTTTGTGGGTCCCAGCCTTTGAAGAGGCTTATGGCATATTTGATTAAGGTTTTAAAGAAATTTCAAAGGGGAATGGGGGAAACACAACTAGAGTTGGAAAAAAAAAGGTTTACGGCTAGAGTTGAAAACTGGATTATTACGACTAGAGTTTTCAGAAAACAAAAGGAAAAAAGGGGTTATCATAGATAACAACTTCCATGTCATGTGTAGTTGTCATTAGGAGTTACGAGGAGTCAGTTTAGAAGTTGTTGTTTCCAATGCATGAGTTGTAATGGTGATCTTGTTGTGTCGAAGTTAGTAATTTGTGTCTTATATATTTGTACCTGTGATGATCAATAAATGTATTAAGTAAGATTGTGTTGTGTGTAATCGCTCTACTCTCTCTTCTATTTTTTTCTAATATATAGTAGGGTGTATAGATTATACTTTATAAATTGTGTATCCCAAAACTTCACATTTTTATAGTATAATAAGAGTAACCAAAGTTTTTATAATATAATAAGAGTAACCAAAGTTTCAAATCATAGCCTTTTTAAAATCCCATATCTAAGATTTATTTATTTATTTACAATTGGTTTCAAGTTCATAATAAGTTTTCCACCATCCATTAATCCTTTCTTCAAATTGAATATATATATATATATCTATATATATCTATATCTATATATATATATATATATATATATATATATATATATATATATATATATATATATAAGTGTGTGTGTGTGTTTTCTAAAGAAAATAATATCTATTATATTCAAGAGAGATGAATATAGATGTTCCTATCCCAAAAAAAGAAAAATAAAGACTCGCTTTTCTTCAGTAGCAACAATTTCTCTTATCAACAACTTTAAATATTGCATCTCATTACATCAGAAAATTGATTGTACAATCCCCTTTTTTCTTGTCATATTTTAAACTAGAACAAACATCCTAAAAAAAGAATTCCATGGCTTCCACTTCCTTCTCGTCTATGAATTCATAAAGGCCCATTGCTCCCACACGAAGAGACAATGCTTCCTTAGATAACTCATAAGATTTTCTATTTAGCTCCCAAAGAATATAGTTGAAAAAGAGCCATTTGAACCATCAGAAAGCCTACTTAATATCTTAAAGCAAGGGTTCAAGTCTTCCATCAATCACCAAAACGTTTTGTCTCAACCAATCAATCACCAAATTTGAATCTCCCAACACCAAAGTTTTATTTACATATTTTTTGATAGCCACCACCAACAGGGTCCATAATGCGATAAACTCAACTTTGTTTTTGGTCCCTCTCCTAGGAGCATATTTGATATGAAGATAATGAGTGTGGCTTATAAAGAGAACAACTAGAACACCACAAACAATAGGGTGGCCTTGACAACCCCATCAAAGAACCACCAAGGAATCTAGAAATCAAGTTCAAGTATGATCAGTGTCCTCGAGTTTTTAATCTTTGGCTCCAACATAAATTATTTTTACAAATTAAGAATGACACTAGCTATGATTTTGAGAGGAATTTATTTATACTGAAGATGTTTGGATTACGAACTCACCACTTATTGAATACCAAAAAACAAGGCATCCTTGCATATTTTTCCATGACTTTATTAACCAAGCAATGTTTTAGACAATCATTCAACTTAGATTTGTTCCACCTAGACTTTAGCTTTAACTCACTCTACAATAGAAAATTGAGTTTGTACATGATACTTCTTGTACCTTCTCGAATATGGGAAAGCGTGTTTATGGATTTTGTAGGGGGTTTACTCTAGAAAAGGCCATGATTACTTGTATGTGGTAGTGGATAGATTTAATCAAATGTGTGTGTTGGTGCCTTGTAAAAAGCAAGTGATGGGAGAGAAGACTGCTTATATGTTCTTTCAAAATGTTTGGGTTCATTTTGGTTTTCCCACATTCATTGTATCTGATCAAGAGTCTTGCTTCCTTTCGGAATTTTGGTCAACTTTATAAGGGTTAATTGACACCAAGCTTCACAAAAGCATTGTTTTTCATCAATATACCGACAGATAGATATAATTAGTTAACACAATAGTGATACATTTACTCCGAGGATATTGTAGTAAACATCCTAATCCTTGGGATGAGCAATTGCATTATGTACAACATGCCTATAATTGTGTAATACATTCTTCTACATAGAGGTCTTCTCTTGAGACATATTTTGAATATTTTCCTAAGCCTCCTTTACACTTCACTATGGGGAAAGGTTCAGCGGTGGATGGACATAGTGATGTAGAAAAAGCAACAAAGCTCATCCAAAAGATCCAATTGATTCATCAAGTTGTGCAGGAACAATTGGAAAAGATCCAAATCAAGTATATGATTAGGCATGAAAATCATCGAGTCGATTATCAATTCCATGTTGGTGATCAAATTTGTTATATCAACACAAAATGTCTTAAAGGTGAAGGTAAAAATCTCAAACCAATTAGGTATGGCCTATTTACAATTTTGGAAAAGATTGATAACAATAATTTCCAGTTAGATTTACCTCCATATATGTAGATGTATTCTTTGGTGAATGTTGAAAACTTGAAACTATATGAGGCTCCTATCATTATGGATAAAGGTGATAATGTTCAAGTTCATTTTGTTGATGATTTTTCTCCTAAATATCTCAATGAGTTGCAAGAAGGTGTTATTCTTGAAAGTAAGGTGATGACTTCATGAAGAGGCGATGTGGAATACTTTAGTGTGGGTCTAAATGAAGTGCATCTAGATAAAGCATGATATATGGAAATCTAAAAAGTGAGAGATTTGTACCCTCACTTGTTGAATAAAATCAAACTTTTGGTGGTCTAAAAGATTCTTAATGGGGAGAATTTATCCATGAGGATTCACACAAATAATCCAAATTGATGGTATAAAATGCTGATAAAAAGCTCTCCATGTCAAAGAGCTTGTCAAGAGCTTTCCAGCACCATTTGAATGGGCTCAAACAAACACCCTATGTAGAAGTTATGGCCTTCAAAATTTGAAACCAAAACATGGGTGGCACACCTGAGGATGAAATGTAGCACACCCATAGTAGAAGATGTGGCACACCAAGAGGAAAACATGTGGAACACCAAAGACTAACCTTGCATACTCAGGAGCTGACATGCGATGATGATAAAGTGACACATGGATGACATGGCTCAACGAGATACTACCACATGGCACTACATGGACCAACTACAAGCTTCCATGTGGCACCATGTAGACCAACCACAAGATACCACGTGGTCCAACCACACGCTGCCACATGGGCCTTTTAGAAGGATTACATGGTTGGTGCTTTGTTAGAGGATTTGATTTGTTGGAAAATTTGTTGGTTAAGATTTCACAACAATAAATCCTGTAAATCATGCACAATTGAGGATTGAACTCACAACCTCACCCATATTAAACTTATTCCTTACCATTGTACTATGGCTTCAAGTTGTGATGTATAGTGTGAAAAAATTGTTTTAAGGTGTATTTCCAATAGAGTTTTGGGAAATAAATGGCATAAAACCTTTTTGTGTGTAGGAAGTGGAAAAAATACTATTGTAGAAGTCTTATAATCTTATTAGAGGTATTTTAATTGCACGTTGTAAATCAATGTTGATATAAGAAAGAATTGTAAGTGTTTTTCACCATTTGAATGTATACATTTCTCATTTGAAGTGGACCCGTAGATGTAACACACGAAGGGTGAATTGCGTTATTAACTTTCTCTTATTGGTATTTTCTATTGTTATTTTTTCTACAAAATACATCTTTTTAATTGGTTATTAAATATGGTTAATAAAGTTAAAAGAAGCTCCAATAAACATAAAAAAGCATTTCAAGCTTTAAGTTAAGATCATTCTTTATCCCTGAATATGTTGGAATTACAAGCCCACCACAGATTGAATACCCAAACACAAGGCATCCTTGCATATTCATTCACAACTTTATCGGCCAATCCATGTTTTTGTAACAACCCACTTTGCTTAACCTAATTTTTGCAATGTAAATATTTTCATAAAAGAATTATGGGTTGAGTTAAGGGACACAGACTCTAGAGGTTGAGGGAAATTGCTTGGGATTTCAACTGTTGTTCCAACTAAGGAGTTTGGTAGGTATGCACTCTAAATGAGCCAGAGCATGCCATTAAGAGGAGGTTGGACAAGAGGAAAAGGGTCATACTTCCTTAGATGCAAAGGAAAGCAAGAGAGGACAATGCCGTTGGGCAGTTATCCCATAACACGTAAGCAAAGAGGGGGTTGTTGGGTTGCAATTCAAATGACAAGAAAGGGGGAGATGTGGCACGATCCACATGAAAAGAAGGTTTTGCATATCTTGTCAAAAACATGGGAAGAACCACTATGGCCGAGAAAGAAGAAGAGAGAGAGAGAGAGAGAGGCGAACACATTTGAACAATGTGGAAAAGAGCGCATTAGCAACAAGGGAGGAGACAATTTTTCGGTTGATAAGGAGTCAGAGAGGAAATCACTCCACGTGGGGAAGAAATCACCTCTCGAGTCCCCAGTAGCCAGAGGGTGAATATAGTGAATCTCGAAAAATCCCGAAGGGTTGAGGTGGAGGAATTATTCCTTGAAAAATTATTGGGGGATTTATGTATGGCTTCCTTGCTATATGTTTGTATTTGTTGTGTTCTAGAGTCTCCAAGTCAGGTGGAGACAATGAGTCTCTAAAATCCCTGTGCTTTTGTTTCTTGCAACTCACTTGGAGGGTGGAGGTGGAGAGGCCTCTAGAGTCCCTTAAGTAACTGAATATTGTATTCAATCCTTTAAGCAAAATATCCCTTAGTCTTTGGAATCTAGCTCGGGGGTGATATATGCAAGTGAGGACTGGTTGCAACTATCTATGGATGGGTGGAGAGTCATAGTCCCATACTCAATTTCCCAGTACTTATCAGATAATTGTTTCGTATGTATTTCCTATGTTGATGAATGAGTGTTGTGTTTCAGGTTTGAAATGCTTTCATTAGCACGTGAGACATGGACGAGTAACTCTTATTTAGAAAATTGACTGGTGTGTTGTGTTATAATTTTAAAGGCATTATGATAGCGTGTGAGAATAATGGCTAAGTATTAAATTATTTAGCATGAGATTTCTTCTTCCTTATTGCAATATGTTGACTAAGTTGATTTCAAGCTTGCATTGCATGGTGGTGTTGCAATGTGGAATATGGAGGATTTCCTCTCCTTTTATTCTTATTGACTTGGTGTTTTATATGAGGGCCCTCTTCAAGCCTTCAATAATGCATTCCTTGTTGTTGAATTCTCATGGGACTGTCAAGTTGATGTTGCACTTGTGCATGACTGGTTCATGATTTCTTGTAATATAAAGGAAATGATATTTTTATGCATGTTTCTCATAATTGTGGCTCTACATCGATTATCCCAGGCAAGGGATTTGAATATAAATTCTCATATTGATATTGTTTGTAAGAAGAATAGTTGATCTTCTTGAGCTTGAAATATTTAAAGTTCTAAAGCATGTTTCTTTAGTAATTTGGTTCCATAGCAATGCCTCCTTACATGAATTTAAATGAAAATGCTTTACTTAATGTTGTTGCATGAAGGATGGTTGGTTTTCTCAAGCTTGAAGGTATAAAGGTTCTGATGGATGGTCCTGATTGTATGCATTTGTACTTAGGTTCCTTCTTGCAAAGTTATGTAGGTAAATACATCCATGTGAGCGCGGGGAGTACTTGTTAAGAGGATTATGTGTTATGAACACTCAAACCCTTATATCAATGCTTAAAGGATTTGTTGAAGCTCTTTGCATGCGGTGAAGATATGAAATATAGTGATTTCCATCAAAGGGTCAATTAAGCCTCTGTTTATGTTGAGAGATTGATGAAACTGGTGATTGACATGCACTGTGTCAACATTGAGTGTATGTTGTGTGTAAGATTGTTAGCAATATGGTTGTGTGATTAAGTTTCAATTGAGGAGATTGGCTAAGTCTCTTGAGACTGGTAAAGAGTAGTAAAGTGCTTCTTTCAACCCAATATCGTGATAATTCAAGTGGGAGAGTCTCTTATGAAACCACTAGGTTTAACACTATGTGGTGAAATCACTCTCAATCCAACTATGCATTATGTATAGGGAAAGGGGAAAATCCCTTTGAAAACCTTCAGATTCAAGAACAGATATATAGCATCAATGGCTCAAGTTTCGGCCAGAACCACCATATTCAAGTCATGGGCATAAATCCTTCAAAAATGACTTTGGTGGAAGCATGATTTCATTCCCTTAACCTTAGCATTTTTTTGGTCACGACGGAATTTTATCAGGATGAGTATGGGTTGGATTTAAGGCAGAACACTAGCTATAAGACCCCATATCCCAACAGATGTAATTTCGGTGGAACAAGTGACCAATATTGAGTAGTAGAGGTGATCAGTGGTTGGGTGAGGGCCTGGGATGATGTAATCCCAAAGGGGTGGCATCCCGGAAGCCCTCAGAAGCCACGGAAGAGGGAATATCCATGATGACAAGGGCTGGATTGAATTGGCACGACCATCAACTTGAAGTTGGTGAGAACCAGTCAAAAGGCATTGATAGTATTGGGGAAGGGCTCGCCAGAGCTAGTAAACTTTGAGTGTAACTCCTTGGGAGTATAAAGAGGAGTGCACAACAAATCAAGTGGGGTGACATAATCTAAATCCGTCGTGGCAGACAAGCGAGCTTGACAACCAAGCCATTGACACAAATGAGTAGACCCACAATGAGTTAGCTCGAAGGGTCAACCTCGGAGAAATCATCAAGTGTGCATAATTGTGTTGGTTGGGTAATGGAGCCCAAGAGACAGGAAGAGTGCCAATAGCTAAGGAATCATCACATTGGTCATAGAAACCATATATTTATATACATATATTTGTGTGCATATAGGTTGTATTCTATTGCATAGTGTGGGGTGTGGGACCCAATTACATGGATGGGTCAACAACTAATAATTAATTTCATTGTGGTGTTGGGGTTACCCAGGGGGCATGGTCATGTGGATGCCACGTGGCTAAGACTGTGATGTGGCGTCATCTAGTTCACTGATTTGTAATGGTCACATATTTTGATCCAGAGATTAGATTGAATCAACATTTTATATAACCAGAATCATCTCGATGAGACGAAAACAATGGTAATGTCAAACTTAGGCTTTAAGTGAGTTGGAAAGATCAAAATTTTTAGACCCCATTTGTGTAACGACTTAGATCTTAGGTTAGCATAGTAACCACCCCCTCTTAATTAGGGTTATGATGAGAATTAGGAGGGTGTTGCTACAGAGTGGTATCAGAGTATCTAAGTTCAACACTTGGACTAGATGGGCTCTATCATGGGCAAGTAACAACAAAATTTCTGCAGGAAGACCTTGTAGCGATTTTTAGAAATTAACTAAACAAATGTTTACGTGTTAAAAGTTGGTCTATGATTATTTGACTAACATATCCTTTGTTATCTGCCTATGTAGCATGGAATAATAATTAATATGTTTCATTGTGATTGATGAGTTAATGGTTGTGTTGACATATGTATGTTTTGTGGACTACGCAACCCTATGTATCAATAATTTGTTTATTGGCTGACATTAGTATACTGATATGGATTGTTCGTTTTAGCTAAGGTTTTCCATAACAATTATGAAAAAGTAGGATCAAGGACATTAATTCTTGTCATTTACTTATATGATTATTTGTCTAGAAGAATTATGTGTGAATGACAAAACATAACGTAAGGTAACATCATATGAGGATCACCTAGAATAACAAAGGGTTGTGCCCTATAAATCCCGATGACCAACAAGATGGTAAAATACAATTCTGATCACACATCTCACAAACATCAAGGAGTAAGGAAAAATGAAGAAAAAATATCAGTTGGCCAAGAGCGAGGGACAAAATCTCCTGATTGGATGGATACCTCGAGGAGCCTAAGAGCGGAGGTTAAAATTTTTAAGGAATACAATGAAAGATTGGTAAGATCCCAGGAGAAGCAAGAAGAAATCAATGCAGTCATCTTGTAAAGCCTCTTAGACTTATAGAGACAAAAGCAACATGAGCTAGGAACTATCACAGAGGTAAGACGAGCCTTCAAGAATCAGAAGATAAAACAATTGGAGCAGATAGTAGCAAGTACAGGAAGAGGCATAGGCAAGAGAGTGAAGACACAGTGAAGGGAAGTGTACTCCTAAGTATCCCAGGAGGAAGAAATAGCACTTATGTGCACCACTCTACTAGATATTCCAACTCTACTATTGGGAGGCACCACCATCACTCTCATCATCATCATCAGAGAAGGAGAGAAAATTATTATATTCCTTCTCCCTTTAAGAAAGCCAAGCTGCCCACATTTGATGTAGACATGAGGAAGGTCGAAAATGCAAAGGCTTAGTTGTTGGGTATGAAGAATTTTTTCAGAATCCATGATTATTCTAAAAACATGAAAGCCAAGATTGCCACCTATAGCTTGAAAGGAAAAGCAGACATATGGTGGGAAGATCTTAAGAATGTTAGAGGTATTGCTAAAGAGAAGTTGACCTATTGTGAGTTTATGAAGCTCTTCAAAAATCAATATTTATCAGAGAAATATTATGACAATAGAGCAAAAGAATTCTATGAGCTCAAGATGGGACAAATGATGGATGACGAGTATGTCACCAAGTTTTAGGAATTGTTAATATATGCGACATACCTTAGAGATGAGAAGGCCAATATTCAATGGTTCATCAGTGGGCTATCTATGATATTTAGAGACCAAATTGAGCTTCTGGAATCTCATAACTTAAATGATGCCATTAGGAAATTGAAACATTATTATGAGTAGGAAAAGCATAGGCCAAATATCAAAGGTGACTAGAGAGAAAAGAACAACACTAGAAATAAAAAGAAATGGCCTATGAAAATCATGGAAAGAAAGGAAGGTATACCCTCATCCAAAGAAAATAGATATTAGCTGAAAATCAGTCTGGTTTCTAAAGGTAGCGTGCACTGGTCGACATTAGAGCAACGCACAACTAAGATGAAAGAGCAATTGAAATGTTGGACATGTGGTGAAAACCACTGGAAAAGGGATTGTCTGCATCAAAGAAATGTAGTGCCAAATATTTATAGAACTTAGGAAGCTCTTATAATGGGTGATGTAGTGCAAATATTGCCCAGAATTTATGTTGTCATGGACAATCGCCAAGTAGACCACCAAGCATCCATAATTGAGATGGAAGGTAAGCTATGTAATCAATTCATTTCCATTTTAATTGACCATGTTTATAATTACAACTATGTCACCCTGCAACTTGTGGAAAAGTGTATTTTGGCTAAGGAATTTCACACGGAGCCATGGTTGGTTCAATTGGAAACCAAGACAAAGAGAAAATTTAGTCATTAGGTGAAATCATGTGCATTTGAACTCAATGGAATGCCCACAAAAACACATTTAAACTCGTTGCCATTGGGTGACTATAGCATATTATTAGGCATGGACTGGTTGTACATGCACAAAACTAAAGTAGATTGTTTTGAAAAATCAATCAAATGCTTGGATGATGTTGGAGAAAGGAAAACATTACAAGGCAAGTGAAAACTGATCTCAGTTAGACTAATCAAAACAATGTAGGCTAAATGCAGTTACCAAAAACGTTGTAAATTATTTTTTGTGCAAATATATTGTGATAAAGAAGCTAGTGATTGCGTTGGAAAAGAAGAAATTAAAATACTGAAAAAATACCTAGTGCTGCAACAATATGAAGATGTGTTTCCTGTAGACATACATGGGTTACCTCCTCATAGGGAAGTCGATTTCTCTATTGAATTGGTGATTGGGGCTACACCAACATCCAAAGCACCATGAGTATGTTAGAGCCATTAAAGGAAATTTCAGCCTAAAAGTTCCCACAATTTTTTCATGTAATTTCCATGTCATAATATTTAAACCAATCAAAATCCTTTAAATTTAAAAAGAGGTACATGTAAATATTTTGGAGGGGAAATAATAAAAACTAATTTTTTAATTATATTTTTAGCTTATCTCCTTATAGGTTTACTCAAATTTCAAGTGTATACACTTGTTGGATGCATAATTAAATTCCACATCCAACGAGTACCCATTATGCATACTTTTAAGAAGACCCACATTGATAAAAATCGAAGATACGTTTTAAAAAACATGTTGAACACACTTTTTTTAATGTATCTTCTATTTTTATCAACGTGGGTCTTCTAAAAAGTATGCATAATGGGTACTCATTGGATGTGGAATATGTCTACACTTGAAATTTGAGTAACCCTATAAGGAGAGAAGCCAAAAATACAATTAAAATGGTATTTTTATTAGTTTCCCTCCAAAATTCATAATTCTTATTTTATAGAGAAGCCAAAAATACAATTAAAATGGTAGTTTATTATTTTCCCTCCAAAATTCACAATTCTTATTTTATTATTTTAACTATTATTTTATTATTTTCCCTTAGAAAGCCACTTTTAGGTTGAAATTTCTTTTAATGTAGTTGAGTTAAAATTTTAGCTAAAAGAGATGATTGATAAAAGCTACATACGACCAAGTGTTTCACCTTGGGGAGCTCTAGTATTATTTGTGAAGAAGAAGGATGGGACACTTCGACTCTATATTGATTACAGGCAGTTAAATAAAGTAACCATTAAGAATCGATATTTGTTTCCACAGATTGATGATTTATTTGATCAATTAAGAGGAGCAACATTCTTCTCCAATATTGATTTAAGGTCTCGATATCATCAAGTGCATATCAAAGAAGAAGATATTCATAAAACTGCTTTTTAGCCAAGATAAGGTCACTATGAGTTTGTAGTGGTGCCCTTTAGGCTTATTGATGACCCTAGTGCTTTCATGTGTCTAATGAATAGTGTGTTGCAACCTTATTTGGACAAATTTGTCATTTCTTTTGTTGATGGCATATCAATGTATTCAAGAATTGACAAAAAGCAGAAAAAACACCTGGATGCAATATTATAATTGCTCAAAGAACACAAGCTTTATGAAAAGCATAGAAAATGTAAATTCTTCCAACCACATACATTACTTAGGGAAAATTGTCTCCAAGGAGGGGATATCACTTAATCCAAAAAATATCAAGGCCATCATGGAGTGGTCAACACTGAAGAATGTAAACGAGGTTAGATCATTCATACGATTGACAAGCTACTACAGGAGATTCATCAGGAATGTATCCTAGATAATTCACCCCATTACATCGTTGCAAAGGAAAGGAAAGAAGTTCGAGTGGACAACTGAATGTGCAACAAGCTTCAAATAGTTGAAGCAATTTCTCACTAATGCATTGATGTTGAGGATTTCAGACCTAAACACAAATTTTGTGGTATGAAAAGATGCTTGCAAGGATGGACTCAGTGGAGTCTTCATGCATGAAGGTCAAGTGGTTTTCTATGAGTCATAGAAATTAAATTAGCATGAGGTAAAATATTTAACCCATGATCTAGAATCAGGTACCATTATTCATGCATTGAAGACGTGGAGGCATTATCTCCTCTGTGGGAGATTCACAATTATGACAAATCATGGTGGACTCAAATATTTATTTGGTCAACCTAAATTGAACACACAAAAATCAAGGTGGTTGGCTACACTTAGGGAGATTGACTTTGAAACCAGGTATATCAAAGGCAAATTAAATAGGGTTTATGATGCACTCATTAAAAGGATTCAATTGAATCACCTGGCAGCTATAAGCTCTTACGAAGTGGACTTGTTGGAAAGGGTAAAAAATGTAGGACAACATGATGAAAAATATCACAGAACTGAAGGAAAAGTTATAGCAAGAAGGTGAGGATGAGGAACATCACCTCACAAGTGATGGCCTAGTTATATTCAAGAATAGAATCTATGTACCAAATAATGTTGATCTAAAGAGACTTATATTGAAAGAGTTTAATGAGAAACCATATTTCGTCCATCGAGGATATCAAAAGGTTCTCACAACCATTAAAAAGTTTTATTATTGGCCTAATTTGAAGAGGGAAGTGGCTGATTTTGTTGCTAAATGCATAACATGCCAACAAGTGAGAGTTGAATGCAAAACCCCAACAAGTTTATTACAACCCATTCCCATTCTAGAATGGAAGTAAGAAGTAATCTCTATGTATTTTATTATAGGATTACCGAGAACATCTAGGAAGCATGACGTCATTATGGTGGTGATTGACAAGTTGATCAAGGTGGCTCACTTTGTGGTAGTCAAATCCGCCAACTCCACAAGTGAGGTAGCTCAAATTTTCATAAAGGAAATTATGAAGTTGCATGGAATTCCTAAGAATATTATATTAGATAGAGATGCTAAGTTCACTTCAAAGTTTTGGAAGGAGCTATTTGCAAGTTTGGGGAGTGAATTGGCATTCAATACAACCTATCATCCATAAACGGATGGGAAAATATAGAGGGAAAATAGAATCCTTGAGGACATGTTGAGGATGTGTGTGATGCACCAACCCAAGAAGTGGGAAAAGTATCTTCCTCTTGTAGAGTTTTCATACAACAATGGGCACCAGGAATTTATAAAAATGAGCACATTCGAGGCACTTTATGGAATGGGTTGAAATACTCCTATCAACTGGAATGATCCAATGAACATGGCCCTAATTAAGTCTGATATGTTGAAAGAAATGGAGCAACAAATGAAAATTATAAAATAGAATTTGAAGGTGGCATAGGACAAAAAAAATCTATGTGGATCAGATAGGGTATTGATCCAGGTGGATCTTCAGAAAAGTACCAGTGGCATGACAAAAGGCTTAAAAGTCAAAGTGGAAGAATTTTTATAAGCTTAGCATCGAATTGAATTTCTTGTCATCCTAATTCCAACGATGTGAACATCACTCAAATTCGAATCCAGATGACAAAGTTAGAACAAGTCAAAGTTTGAGTTTGACTTGTCCAGGTAGCAGGGAGAAGATGACATGGCATAGTTTCAGTGAATAAGGGAGCGCCACATGGCAGGATGCCACTGGACCCTGCATATTGCATATTAGCAAAAAGGAGGAGAGCTTAAGGAAGAATCGGCCCCTAGCGTTCCCGGCTGTGATTACGATATCACATATCATAGGCAGGGGGAGTTACAAATTGGCCCTCGTAGGACTTAGTTGCGATGCAATATATATCACATATTGCAATCGCACGAAAAGGCTGGTGCTTGCGATGTGGTTCGGGGAAAAGTGCCGATTGTGTTTTCGTGGTGGGCACCAATTGTGATACTATGATAAGGGGCCCGAACCCTATATACTATATATTATGCTTAATATAGCCTGCGGGTCTGCAGATGTTGCAGTGTGATAGATCAGTGCGCCAAGGGTTTCACACTGATTGGGATAGTACGATGGGAGAGTCAGATGCGAGACATTATGGCATACAGTGAATACTCTTATCGGATCCATAGATATCACAGGATGCCTGTGTCCGAGCTTGGATTTTCCATTGATAAGCTCGAATCGCCGATAAACCTGCCACTGATACCCATACGCTGTTGTAATTAGTTGTTTTATTAGACATTGGCTTTTCTATTGCGGAAGGGTTGTTGCCGTGAATCCTTTTGCCCGCTAACCTTGGGTATTATGTTGGAACTGCCCTGATTTTAAGGGATGTCGCCATGATCTTATATATATGACTATTGTGTCAGAGAAAGGTAGGAGAGTACTGGCTGAATACACAGATTTTACTTCATACAATAGACCTTGACCCTAGTAGCAGGCCAAAATCTTGCCTTAAGCAACAGGGAGGTTCCAAGAAGGTTGCAGAAGACTCGATTATCCAAATTGAGAGTTTGGATAGGCATTTTGATCCAGATTTAAATAGGAACGCAACAAATTATAGAGATAACCATAAATACAGAGATGCAGTGGAAATAATACTTCATTTCATTACTCTAAAATACTCAAATATGCTTACAAACAGAAATGGAAATAAACTAGCTAGGGCGATGGTAGCTTATCTCTGAGAAGAGATGTGGCAGCTACATGCCTCTGAACTGTGTTACAATGAGGATCGAAGGCCTATTTATTGTTGAGAAACAATGGAAAACCCTAAACATCCAAAAACCTAACCCTAGAAGATGAAATGCCAAACTGTGGGCCCCATTTGGGTAAATTGGTACATCAACTTCCCGGGGTCGTAACTTTGGCATACGATCTCCGTTTGACGCACACAATATCTCGTTAGAAAGATCTATCCAAGAACCACAACTTTGGCAAGAGCAACATTCGGCCATGGCCCCATGTTACTCCCAATTTTCCAAAAAAACGTTGTTTAGGGCCTCAAAACAGCTCCAGAAGTTCGGAACCCAAAAAACTGCTAAAAATATTACACTGTGCTACAATTAAGGAAACTAAAAAGCTGAAAGAAACAATGGTGGGGGTCCAAGTGGACTTGGTGGGTGGCCACCAATATCCACCTAGATCATTCCTCCCCCCTTAGGAAGCAATGGTCCCCATTGTGTTGAGTTCCTCCATGAGATGAGGAAACTTCTGCTGAACTTAGTCCCTGGTGAGCCACTTGCCTTAGTGAAGGAGTTGGCCTGCTTTGACAATTCAATACAGTTGGATATTCTGCTAGCGAGTGTGATTGATATGTGTGTCCATGATTTGATCAGTTGCAGCTTGTTCCATGCAATCTGGATTTAACTCTATGGGTGTGAGTTGTTCTACAATGTCAGATGTGTCTAGTAATGGAGGAAAGTATGGCCGAAAGCAGTCCACATTGAACATTGGGTGTAGGCCAAGGAATGGGGGAATGCTGAGCTCAAATGCATTGTCTCCCACAACCTTGGTAATGGTGTAAGGTCCATATCGGAGTGGTCTGAGTTTCTAATAGGCTCTGGTAAGGCGTTCCTTTTGCAAATGCAACCAGACTTTGTTGCCCACCTGAAATTTGTGTGGCACCCAATGTTGATCATGTTGCTACTTTTACTTGGAATTTGATTTAATCAAAATGTCATGGAACTACTTGCGAATATGTTGGATGTTCTCAATGAAGCTGTTTGTCTTATCTATTTCGGACTGGACATGAGCCGAATCTGCATGAGTAGCTTCAAATGGCATGGCCACATCAATGGGACATAGTGGCTGGAATCCCAAGCCCACCTGAAAAGGGCTGTGGCCAGTCAAGCTGTGGAGAGCCCGGTTGTAGCTGTGCTTAACATAGGGGAGGCTCTCATCCCATGTGTGTGGATGCTTTGAGTTGTACATGCACAGAATGTGTACGATCATCCTGTTCACAACCTTTGTCTGGCCATCAGTTTGAGGATGGAAGGTTGTGGACTTAGTGAGTTTGGTGTCTAGCATCGACCAGAGGCTGGACCAAAATGTACTGAGGAACCTGCTGTCCCAATCTGAGATGATAGACTGTGGGATACCAAAGTGTACCCACACTCATTCAAAGAAGAGTTTAGCAGTGGCTTCTGCTGTAATATTCTTCTTGCAGGCCACCATAATGGTCATCTTCGAGAACCTGTTGACGACCACGAAAACATAGTCGTTTCCATGCTTAGTAGAAGGAAGGCCCAACATGTAATCCATGGAGATGGATTCCCAAGGTTGACTAGGGGTAGGCAACGGGGTATAGAGGCCTTGCTTCTTGATGGTCGGTTTGGTAATGGCGTAGGCAGTGCATGATCTAATGTACTTCCCGACATCCTGTCGAAGATTCGGCCAATAGAAATACTTCTGCAGTACTGCCATCGTTTTCTCGACCTTGAAATGCCCAGCAGCCTGACTATATTGTGATTCCCAAATCATCTTGGCATGCTCGTTTGAAGGAACATAAAGGTGACTTAGGTCGCATAACAAGGCATCCTAGAGGTGAAAATCGGGAACATGCTAACCCTCCAAGAGTGTCTAGTATGTGTGGCCAAATTTTGGGTCGCTTTTGTAGAGATGTGGCCAATCAGAAGTCTCGTGCCCACAAGAGTTGAGCACGGTGGTTAATGCCATGATCGGTGGTCGACTAAGGAAATCTGCAACATTATTGGTGCTGCCCTTCTTATACTTGATATTTAAATGGAACTGTTGCAGGTATGTGGACCACTTCTGAAGGCGATCATTCTGAAATTTCCCTTGGGTTTGTATGAACTACAGGGGTCGGTGGTCTATGTGGATGACCATTTCCTTCCCCAAAATGTAATGCTTCCATTGGCAGCAGGCATGCACAATGGAATACATCTCTTTGTCATAAGTGGGATACTTCCGACTGTGTCTAAAAGTGTCTCACTGTGATATGCCACTGGATGCCTGTGTTCAGTAAGGACTGCCCCAATAACATAGTCAGAGGCATCTATCTCGACCTCAAATGGTTGTTGCAATGCAAGCACTGGTGCCGAACAGAGGCGATCTTTCAACTCTGTGAATGCCTTCTATTGAGACTCAGACCAAAAGAATTTTTCTTTCGCTCCTCCCTTGGTGACTTGAATCAAGGGCCAAGTGATATGAGAAAATCCCAACATGAACCTGCGGTAGAAGTTGGCAAGACCTAGAAAGCTACGGAGCTCTGTCAGAGTGGTTGGAGATGGCCAATATTGAATGACTTGGATCTTGGCTGGATCCACATGCACCCCTTGTTCATCAATAATGTATCCCAGATACTGAACTTGAGTCATGCCAAAAGTGCATTTCTCCAAATTAGCACATAACTTGTGTTGCCGTTGTGTTTGGAGAACCTGTCGGATGTGGTGGAGGTACTCTTCCCAACTCTGGCTGAAGATCAGGATGTCATCCAAGTATACCACTACAAATGAGTTGGTGAATGGCCGCAATATGTCATCCACTAGCCTCATGAAGGTTGCAGGAGCATTCATCAATCCGAAAGGCATAACCAACCATTCGAAAAGGCCCTCCTTGGTTTTGAAGGCAATCTTCCACACATCGGAGGGTTCGATTGGTACCTGGTGATATCTTGACTTCAAATCGATCTTGTTGAAATATTTTCCCCCCTTCAGTTGGTCTTGGAGGTCATCAATCCGTGGTATCGGGTACCTATTATAGACAGTGATCTTGTTCAGCGCCCGATAGTCAATATAGAGTCTCCAAGTCCCATCCTTCTTCTCTACCAACACGATCGGGCTCCCATAAGGCGATGAACTCGGATGGATGTGACCTTTCTGCAATAGCTCCTGAATTTGCCTCTTGATTTCATCATTCTCCATAACGGAGCACTGATAGATTGGTCCATTGGGCAGTGACACACCTAGGGTCGGATTGATGGAGTGCTTGACTTGACAGTGCAGAGGAACCCCTGTGAGGGAGGTGAAGATGTCCTCGTACTCCTCCACGATCTTATCCATCTGTATTTGTCGTGCGGAGGGGCCTTGTCTGGAGGTCGTGGCCACCGTCTTCTTCTTTTCTTGAGGGCGTATCATCAGGAAAACAAATTTCCCGGTTTTGGAAATGAGCTTACTGCATTGTTTTGCAGCAACCAAAGAGATGGCGGTAGGAGGTGCTACCTCCGGTATCCTGTACAAATTATTTCCCAAAGTAACAATAACAACACGGGGCCTCGATTCATACACATCATGTCACTTCCACAAGTATGGTTGTCCTAATAATACATCACAAACATCAAGGGGAGCAATGTCACACAATACCTCATCCGTGAAGGGCTTGATGTTGTATGGAAGGTGACACTGCTAGCTTACGCGAAGATCCCATCCTTGGTGAAGCCACCTGATGGTGTACAGTTGTGGATGTGCTATGGTTGGTAAGCCCAGCCGCTTCATGACCTCTACTGAGATGAGGTTCTTTTGGCTACCGCTGTCGACAATGAACTGTAGCGGGGAGCCCTTTACCCACATCTGGGAGTGGAAGAGACGCTCCTCCTCCTCTGGGTCTTCGGGTTTCTCCTTCTGGATCTTCGTGGTGGCAACAGTGGCGTTGGGCTCTGCATCAATAATCTGCTTCCCTTTTTCATTCCCATTGTCGCGTTCTGACTTAGAGTCGGAACATGCATCTGATTCTAAAACCCTTAGCTCATCCACTAGTGACTACTTGGCATGACACTCACTTGTGTATTGAGTGGAGCTCTTATGGAACTCACACCACTTTCCCATGTCCTTTTTTGGCTTCGTGGCGCTATTCTTTGCTTGCAGCTTTGGCAGGTTGTCTTGGGCTGCCCCGCCTTAGCTTTGTCCTTTGTTCTACGGTTTGGGTGTAACTTTCCCTTGCTTTGGATTTGCAGATCCAAAGTCTCGCTTCTTTTGTTTAAAATTTTGCTTGACCTTGATGGCATATCGGTATGCTGTGTCGAGCGACGAGATGTTCAAGAATTCTATTTCTTCTTGGATGTACTTGTTCAGGCAGCCGATATTTGAGTACCAAATGCTGCTTCAAATCCTTGATACCTAACTTTGTGCGAAGGGTATGGAAAATATTGGTAAACTCCGGCACTATTTTTCGCCAGGAGTTTAGTGGTTCTGTCTGTTTTCAAAGCTGGACTCTCCATTCTCTTCCCATCTATCAACTTGGAGGTATAAGGGTTGAAATTGCTTGTTGCTATACTTTTATCTCTTTTATGCCACTAATAAAAAGAAGGCCTCCCCACTATTGAGCAAGGTCCGGAGACGTAGTCCAAATTGGACGAACACCATAATCAAATCATTGTGTCTTGGTTTTTGTGTTCTTCTAATTATTTCCGCATTGTTTATGTGCTTTTAAGTTCCATGGTTATTTAACTCTATTATATCTAATTCCGATGCATATGTAAGTAAAATATCTTGGATCAAGTTTGGTATCAAAGCAGGTCTTTGTAGATGTGAATTGCATGAGTTTATGCTAACTCGAAACAAGCTACGAAGAGGAGAAGGAACGCGTAATTCCTTTGATCCTGAAGCAGGACGTGCACAACAAAGAAGAAACGTGGCCAATGAAGAAGTTCGTTGGGAAGAGGAAAAAAATTGTCGAAAGGTATTCTATAATATGGCAGGAAAGGTAGACAAGCTCTTCACAGAGTATGAGAAGGCACTTGGGCATGAGAAGAAGGATGTCGATGACCATGAATCAACAAATCAGGAAGGTGGTGGAGAAGATGCTCCTCCCCGTCCTTCCTCCAGTGATAATTCTCATCACTCTCATAGAAATTTCAAATAGACCTTTAAGAAACCGTTCTTCAAGTTAGATGTGAAGTTCGAACTGCCCATGTACAATGGAGAATGTACTATAGGAAACTCAATAACTAGATTAGACTGATAAAGTTTTACTGCCGAATCCAACAGATCAAAGAAGATGAGGTGAAAGTCTAGTTAGCATCTCTTCGGCTGAGCAACACTGCTCTCATTTGGTGGGAGAGAAAGTTACAGAAGGGCAGCACGAAGTCAGGTAACCTTCTATCCTCTTGGTCTAGTTTTATTTCTGCATTAAAGGACCAGTTCTACCCTTTGGGTTATAAGAAAAAGGCACTTATGGATTGGAAATATTTAAGGCAAGGTAAGGGCCAGAATGTACAAAGCTTCACGGAGGAATTTCGGAAACAAGCACTGAATCTGGGCATCTCATTAGATGCGCCCGAAACTGTAACTAAGTACATAGGTGCACTACATAGTTACATCAGACACTTGTTATTACTATTCGAGCCTACTTCAATTGATACGACCAATGTTAAAGGTATATATCCTGAAAGCTGAGGCAAGGATGATCGAGATGACCAAACCAAGAAGATGCCATTCAAACCTCAGCATGGAAAATTCTAAAAGAAAGGAAAAGGGAAGGATAAGAAGACCGTCGCTGCCAAGAAGGGGGATGAAGCAATACCATTGTGCAATCACTGCAAGAAGGATGGGCATGACGAGGATCACTGCTGGAAGCTGCATCCAGAATTGAGACTGAAGAGATTTAGTGGAAAGGGGAAGCATAAGATAGTGGCAACAATGCATGACCTTGGATCGGATTCCGACGATGAAACATTGATCACAATCATGGGCGCAAGAGGTACTCTTTCTATTAATGATAGTTCTAATTCGGTTGCAAGCACTAGTTATTTGAATGAGCCTGTGAGTCGTGAGCGAAAGAGAATTGAGTTGTTCCACATTAGAGTTGTCATAAAGAACACAAAGGTGGAAACTTTGTTTGATTCAGGTTCCCAAGCAAACTTAATCTCAGAGTCCTTAGTGAAAAGGCTAGGCCTTGAAACTAAACCTCATCCGAGTCCATACCCGCTTGGTTGGGTAAGCGATAAATCCAAATTGTAGGTCACCAAGTAGTGTAGGGCCAGATTTGTAATCGCTTCTAAATTAGTTGATGAGGTAGAGTTAGGTGTCGTACCTTTGGACATTTGTGGAATCATTTTGGGAAGCCCATATTTATATGACAAAAAGGCCATTTTCTTTCGGCATGAAAACAAATACCACCTCACCAAGGATGGGGTAGAGTATATAGTCAAATATCATCACACAAAAGTTAGTGCTAGCCTTGTCAGTGTAGGATAGATTAAAAGACTGGTTAATTCCAGTAAAGGGTGCATGCTCATGGTAGTGAGGGCGAAAGAAGCTGAGACGACTGATGCTTTCAGAGGTTGTGATCCTGATCATAAGAAGGAATTATTTGAAATTGTTTATGACTATGATGAATTGTTTCAGGAACCAAGAGGATTTCCCCCTAAAAGGGAAATCCAACATGAGATCCATTTGCAGTAGGATGCCCCTTTACCAAATGTTGGCATGTATAGGATGGCTTCTATCGAGATGGAGGAGATAAAGAAACAGGTGTAGGAACTGTTAAATCAGGGAGTCATCAGACCAAGTTCTTCTCCTTGTGGCTCACCAATTGTGTTGGTGCCCAAGAAAGACAATAGATGGAGGATGTGCATGGATTACAGGGCATTGAACAAGATCACGATGAAGAATTGATACCCTCTCCCTCGAATTGATGAATTGTTAGATCAATTAAAAAATGTTGTTTATTTTTCCAAGATGAATTTGCGTAGTGCTTACCACTAGGTCAAAATTGCAGAGTAGGACATCTGGAAAACTGCGTTCAAAACCAAGCAGGGGCTATTCAAATGGATGGTGATGCCATTCAGGCTGTGCAATGCTCCAACCACGTTCATGAGGGTAATGAATGATTTATTTCGACCATTTCTTGATCATTTTTTTCTTATGTATCTAGACGATATACTTGTGTACAGTAGGACATGGGAGGAACATATATGTCACATAAAGAAAGTGCTTGATGTTTTGAAGAAAGAGAAATTATATTTGAAACTATCAAAGTGTGAGTTTGGAAAGACTTCTATGATTTATTTAGGCCATATTGTCAGTAATGGGAAATTAAGGATAGATCCCTCTAAAGTGGAGGCGATAATGAAGTGGCCTGAGCCCACAAATGTCATAGAAGTTCAAAGTTTTCTGGGCATGGTGCAATATTGGAGAAGGTTCATAGTGAACTTTTCCATTATCGCAGCCCCCTTGCATGCCTTGACTAGTGTGAAGCAGGCCTTTCAGTGGGGAGGAAAACAACATAAATCCTTTGACACACTGAAAGAGAAGATCAGCATGCCCCGGTGCTAGCCTTACTAGACCTTCAACAGCCTTTCGAAATTGAAATAGATGCCAGCGGATATGCCATGGGTGTTGTATTGATGCAGCAAAGAAAACTTGTTTGTTACCATTTGGAGACTTTCTCCCAGGCTGTTGTGAATTATCCTACGTATGACTGGGAGTTGTACGCCTTGGTCCAGAGTGTAAAGAAGTGGAAACACTATTTGATCGACAAGGAGACCATCATCCACACGGATCATCAGCCCTTGCAGTATCTTCAGTCACAAACCAAGCTTCAGCAAGCCTGTCACTTCAGATGGATGGGATTCCTCCAACAGTTTCATTTGGTAATAAAATATAAGAAGGGTGCCAACAACAAAGTAGCAGATATGTTTTCTCGCCCTCTTATTTTTGCATATGTAGTTTTGCAAAATGTTTATTTGCAGTTAGAAAATTATGCTGAATAGTATGTTAACGATAATGGTTTTAAAGAAATCTATGCAAAACTGACTCATGGATCGCAGGTGGAAAATTATTACTTGCAAGGAAATCTATTGTACCACCTTGGAAAACTGTGTACACCTAGTAATGAAAGGGTTCATGTAATTAGAGAGGCTCATACGTCTATGGTGTTTGGTCATTTTGGCATTGAGAAAACTTTATGTCATTTGCAGAGGTTTTGTTTTTGGCCTCATATGAAAAATATTGTGACTCGGTTTGTAAAGGGTTGTGTGTTGTGTTCTGTTTCAAAGCCCTCTAATAGAAAACTTGGTCTCTACACACCACTCCCTATTTTGAGTCGACCATGGGAAAGTGTGTCCATGGACTTTGTAGGAGGTTTACCGATGTCTAGGAAAGGTCACGACTATTTGTATGTTGTTGTGGATAGGTTTAGTAAAATGTGTATTTTAATGCCTTGTAAAAAGCAGGTCACTGCTGAGCATACTGCTTTTCTTTTCTTTCAGCATGTTTGGGTCCATTTTGGGTTGCCCACATCTATTGTGTTAGATTGAGATTCCCGCTTTCTTGGGGAGTTTTGGACTAGCTTGTGGAGAATGATGGACACCAAGCTGAAAAGAAGTACAACATTTCATCCATAGACTGATGGATAGACAAAGGTTGTCAACATAACCATGGTACACTTGTTGCGAGCCTATTGTGGAAACATCCCAAGTTATGGGATGAACAACTTCCTTATGTGTAGCATGCATAAAATTGAGTAGCACATTCATCTACATAGAGCTCACAGTTAGAGACATGTTTTGGCTATCTACCTAGTGATCTCTCGGACATGGTTTTTGGGAAAGAGGAGGATGGCAATGGACAAGATGATAAAGACAAAGCATGAAATTTGATTTAGTGGATATAGGTAATTCATCAGGTAGTGCAGGAGCAGTTGGAGAAGAGTCAAGCTCAGTGTAAAGCTCGACATGATAAGCACGGAGTTTACCATGAGTTTCAAGTTGGGGACAAGGTATGGCTCCATATCAACAAAGATAGGATGAAGGGAGAAGGGAAGAAACCGATACCCATTAGATATGGTCCCTTCACCATATTGGAAAAGATTGGAGAAAATGGTTTTTGTTTTGACTTGCCTACTTATATGCAAATGTACTTTTTGGTAAATGTGAAAAACTTGAAGCTTTATGAATCTCCATTGATTATGGATACCGAGGAGGTTGCACATATTCGTACAGTGGATGATTTTGCACCCGAGTATCTAGATAAGTTGCCCGAAGATATCATACTTGACCGGAGGACCAAAACTTCACAACAGGGAGATGTGGAGTACATCCGTGTTGGCTTCAAAGGAATGCATCCAAGCAAAGCTCGATGGATGGAGAAGGAAAAAGTGAGGGAGAAATTTCCTCACTTACCAATTGACTGAAAAGTCTTTTGGTGGTCCAAAAGCTCTTAGTGGGGAGGATTGATCCAGGTGGATCTTTAGAAAAGTACTAGTGGCATGACAAAAGGCTCAAAACTCAAAGTGGCAGAATCTAGATAATCTTAGCATCAAATCGAAGTTCTCGTCATCCTAATTCTAACGTTGTGAACGACACTCAAATCTGATTCCAAATGACAAAGTTAGAGCAAGTCAAAGTTTCAGTTTGACTTGTCCAGGTAGTAGAGAGAAGATGACATGGCATAGTTTTATCAAATAAGGGAGCGCCACGTGGCAGGATGCCACTAGACCCCACATATTGCATATCGGTGAAAAGGAAGAGTGCTTAAGGAAGAATCGGCCCTTGGCATTCCCGGCTGTGATTGCGATATCGCAAATCGCAGGCCGGAAGAGTTACGAATTGGCCCCGACAAGACTTAGCTGCGATGCGATATACACCAGATATCACAATTGCAGGAAAAGGATAGTGCTTGCGATGTGGTTCAAGGGAAAAGTGTCGATTACGATTTTGCAGTGAGCGCTGATTACTGCGATAAGGGGCCCGGACCCGATATACTATATATTATGCTTAATACACCCGGCGGGTCCACAAATGTTGCAGTGTGCTAGATCAATGCACCAAGGGTTTCATGCCGATTGCAATAGTGTGATGGGAGAGCCAGACACGAGACATTATGGCATACGGTCAATACTCCTGTCAGATCGATATATATCGTAGGATGCCTATGTCTGGGCTTAGATTGTCCGCCGATAAGCTATAACCACCGATAAACCCACCGCCAATACCCATGTGCTATTGTAATAAGTTGTTTTATTAGACATTGGCTTTTCTATTGTGGAAGATATTTTGCCATGAATCCTTCCACCTGCTAACCTTGGGTATTATGTTGAAACTACCCCGATTTTGAGGGATGCCACCATGATCTTATATATATGACTGTTGTGTCGGAGAAAGGTAGGGGAGGACTGGCCAAATACATAGATTTTACTGCATACAACAGACCCTAACCCTGGCAGCAGGTCGGAACCTTGCCTTGAGCAGCAGGGAGGTTTCGAGAAGGTTGTAGAAGGCCCGATTATCCAAATTGAGAGTTTGGATAGGCGTTTTTGCACTATTTTTCGCCAGGAGTTCAGTGGTTTTGTCTATTTTCAAAGCTGGGCTCTCCATTCTCTGCCCATCTATTAGCTTGGAGGTATAAGGGTTGAAATTGCTTGTTGCTGTACTTTTATCTCTTTTATGCCACTAATAAAAATAAGGCCTCCCCACTATTGAGCAGGGCCTGAAGACATAGTCCAAATTGGAAGAACTCCGTAATCAAATCATTGTGTCATGGTTTTTGTGTTCTTTTGATTATTTCCGCATTGTTTATGTGCTTTTAAGTTCCATGGTTAATTAACTATGTTATATGTAATTCCAATGCATCTGTAAGTAAAAGATCTTGGATCAGGTTCAAAAAAATTTCCAAGTTGGGGAACATGTCTATTTATGGATTAAACCAAAGAAAATTTAATTAAAGATTGGGTTATGTGCCAAGCTAGCACCTTAGTTTTGTGGACCTTTTGTGATCCTTGAAAGGATCAGACCATTGGCCTATAGGTTGGCCATACCTCCATCAGCAAAATTCCATGATGTATTCCATGTTTCTTTGCTTAAAATATATGTACACAATTCTAACCATGTGATTTATTGGTCTGTGCTATAGGTGGAACCCGAGGGAGAGTTCTAGCCAGATCCCCTATGCATCCTAGATTGGAGGAGCACTCCAGAACCGAGCAATATAGCAAGTCAAAGTGTAGTGGAAGCAATTTGGGCCCGGGAAATCCACTTGGCAAATTGCTCACTCAATGAAGGCAACATACCCCTTTTTGTTTGTTGGTTGAAGCAAATGTATATGTTGTAGATATTGTGCAAAGATGTGTGTATAAAGCTCTATAAACAATATGATTTTGTTTCGATCATGAATTTTGTATTGTATATGGAAACAGGACACCAAGGACGATGTTCACCCAAGGGGTAGGGGTTGTAACGACCCACTTTTCTCAACCTCATTTTTACAATGTAAATATTTTCATAAAAGAGTTATGGGGTGAGTTTAGGGACACAAATTCCAGAGGTTGAGGAGGTAAATCACTCAGGATTTCAATTACTATGAAAACTAAGGAGGCAGTAGGTATGCACTCTAAATGAGCTGGAACATGCCATTAAGAGGAGGTTGGAAAAGAGGACAAGGTCCATACTTCCTTGGAGGAAAAGGAAATCAAGAGAGGATAATGAGGTTGAGAAGTCACACCACAACGCGTAAGAAAAAAGAGGGTCATTGGGTTGCAATTAAAAATACAAGAAACAGGGAGATGTGGCATGACCCCATAGGGGAGGAAGGTTTTACACAACCTATTGGAAAACATGGGAAGAACCACCGTGGAAAAGAAAGAAGAAAAAGAGAGAGAGGGTGACACATTCAAACATCAGGGAAAAGAGAACATTAGCAGCAAGGGAGGAGACAATTTTTCGATTGGAAAAGGAGTCAGGGAGGAAATCACTCTAGGTGGTGAGGAAATTTCCTCTCGAGTCCCCATTAGCCAAAGGGTGGAGATGGCGATTCTCTGGAAATCTCGAAGGGCTGGGGTGGAGAAATTATTCCTGGAAATATTCCTGGGGGATTTTTGGATGGATTCCTTGTTGTATGTTTGATTTTTTTTGTGTTCTACAGTCTCCAAGTCAGGTGGAGATAATGATTCTCTAATTTGCCTTTGCTTTTGCTATTTGAAACTCAGTTGGAGGGTGGAGGTGGAGAGACCTCTGTAGTTCCTGAAGTAACTAAAGATTGTGTTCTATCCTTTAAGAAAAATATCCCTTAGTCGCTGGAATCTGGCTCGGGGGTGATAGTTATAAGTGAGGACTAGATGCAACTATCTATTGTTGGGTGGACAGTCATAGTCAGTCCCAGACTTAGTTGTCCAGAACTCATAAGTGTTTCTCATGTATTTCCTATGTTTATGAATGGGCTTTGTATTTTTGGTTTGAAATGATTTCATTAGTACATGAAACAAGCCCAAGTAACTCTTATTTACATAATTGACAAGTGTGTTGTGTTATTTTTTTAAAGGCTTTGTGATAGGGTGTGAGGATAATGGCTAAGCATGAAATTATTTAGCATGAGATTTCTTCTTTCTTATTGCAATATGTTGACTAAGTTAATTTCAAGCTTGCAGTGCATGGTGGTGTTGCAATTTGGAATATGGAGGATTTCCTTTCCTTTTATTATTATTTACTTGGTGTTTCATATGAGGGTCCTCTCCAAGTTTTCAATAATGCATTCCCTGTTATTGAATTATCATGGGAATGTCAAGTTGATGTTGCACTTGTGCATGATTGGTTCATGGTTTGCTGTAATATAAAGGAAATAATATTTTGATGCATGTTATTCATAATTTTGGCTCTACATCGATGATCCTAGGCAATGGATTTGGCTATAAATGCTCATATTGATATTTTTTGTAAGAATAATAGTTGATCTTCTTGTGCTTGACAGCTTTAAAGTTCTGAAGCATGCTTATTTAGTATTGTGGTTCCACAACAATGCCTCCTTACATGAATTTAACTGCAAATGCCTTACTTAATATTGTTGCATGAGGGATGGTTGGTTTTCTCGAGCTTTAAAGTTTGAAGGTTCTAATGGATGGTCCTGATTGTATGTGTTGGTTCTTAGGTTCCTTCATGCAAAGTTATGTAGGTAAATACTTCCATGTGACTCCAGGGAAGTCCTTGTTAAGAGGATTGTGTGTTTTGGACACTTAGACCCTTGTATCAATGATTAAAGGAATTGTTGAAGCTCTTTGCATGCCGTGAAGGTATGAAATATAGTGATTTCCTATCAAAGGGCTGACTAACCCTTTGTGTATGCCTGAGAGGTTAATGGAACCGGTGATTGACATGCACGATGTCGACATTGAGTGTATACTATGAGTAAGTTCAAAAATTATAATTTTCTCCTTGTACCAAAAATTGATCTTGGGCACTCAGGAATTCGACACTTATGTATTCTAGGTTTATTTCAAAGGCTTGACCATTGGTATCTCTAATAAGTAGAATTATAACAACTTCTTTAATATTCAGCTCAAAAATAAGTACATAATATGGACAGGACCTGGTAAGATGCACAACAAACCCAACTCCCTTCACACTTAAATATTCAGCAGTGATACGCAAGAGATTTTGTCCTACCTGAAGAAATGATACTCATACTATGATGGTGTAAAAAGCTCAGCCAATGGAGTACAGGAAACACGACCAGCAAGAGAATACACCCAGATTTGTGAGGAAACTCGTCCCACATGTACAACCAAACTCGGTCTTATCTTTTACACGCGGACTCATTCACCAACATGATTGCAGACTCATCCTTAACCAGTTGAGTAGATCTCGGTCTTGGCATAAAGAAAACTGTGGTAGCATGCACAATAAACCAGAGGGAAAACTCTTCCCTTAATCCATGCTCTTTCTTTACAGAGGTAACATGTCAATGTGGCAAAGACTCTGACATCCCTTTCAACAATATATTATAGCCTTTCAACAATATATTATAGCTTCTTTAAAGCAGCTCGACCCTCACATCTGTAGCAGTGCACCTAACAACCTGCATAAATTTGTGCCCTTGAATGGATGAGTTTGGAACACTTCCGAAACTGAGATTTGTTCTCTTTCTTCTATCCAACTCACGGTTCTTCAAAGCAGTCTTTAGTCTTCTTAATTCATGGATTCATGCTCCATATGGTTCATATTTGACTTTGGTCTTTATTCCAGATATTTTGAACAAAATTGATTTGTTGTGATTTCTATAACTGCAAACCAGATCCTACAATAAGCACAAGAAATACTTCATGAACATGGATCCTCCGGATAAATGTTCTCAGATTAACTAACATGCCCAAATTTCTTTATGCAAGATCAGTCTCAGCTCTCTGTTAACACGCCCTGGTTTCTTCGTGCAAGATCACTCTCGACTCTCTGTTGTCGAGATCTTGACATTCATGAAAGGATACTTCTCGGCAATGGGATTTAACGCATTTCCTTGCGTTCATGCCTACGCGTCCAAGAAAAGGGAAAAAATGACCTGGACATTCCGGAAATCGTCAGCTTGACTTGCCATGAGCTTAATTTGATTGTATATTGGGTGATTAATTGACTTAGGATGACATGCATACAGTAAACATACGAATGGATCAGTTAGAAAAACAAATGGCAATTAAGCCCACCAAACTCTTAACTCCTTTTGTCATTGATGCAAATAGTCCCATCACTTTTCAGAACTGAACATTATGAAACCCTCAAATTGCTCCACATTGGAGGACATTCACGCCCTCATGTGGTTAATACACCTACGTTTCTGGCGACCGAGTAGCTGATCGAAAACCATACTCGCACCTCGGCTCTAGAGATGGCCCGTTGAATTTATTTTTTGGTGTTCGGAGAGCTATGGTTGCCCATCCTGGTGCATGAAAATATCCCCTGACGGCCTCGACTACTACAGAGAAACACTATCCTTCAGATCAACAACGTGGGGTGTTCTACCTTTACTCAATTGTGAATATTGGGTTGGAGCGCTAGCAGTCCCTATCACTCCCTACGATTAGTGGTATAGTCAACGTGACTGGTGCAATGACTAATTCTTCAGCCTTCACAATGCTTTCGTCCTGCCACTCATGGTCATGCAAACTTCCATCCTCCACTTTACTGGTAATCAATGCCCCCCACACAATATTTGGTTTTCTTTCTTTGCTTTGGAGACATTTGTTCCATCCAATAGCGCTCCCTCTACTGGTGATATATCAGTGCCTCTCGGTACTTTCAGAAGACTGAAATCCGCTCACTTGATCTTGGCTATGCATCGTGCTACAGTTGGAATTGACAAAACCACATATCTTCAACGAGTTATGCAGATATACCTTGGATTCTTCCTTCGGTGCGCGTGAGTCCCCTTGACTTCGGTCAATCGGTGGCTGCAACAAACCCTTCTACACTAGGGAAATCGCTCTGCACTGTGTGAATATAGGCAGGGAATTTCGGTTGTCGCAGTTCAGTGCACAAATCCCTTAGCCAACATGATCAAAATAGTACAACTCTAGAAAACCTGTTAAGAAATTGCAATGAAAATCCCAAAATTCAATACCCTAAATCCCGAAAACGATAGATAAGTGAAACCCTAAAAATTTGTAATACCATTTTTTTTCTTAAACCCTATGCCCCAATATAGATCTGGATTTGTTTCTTGAAATGGAAGTAGGAAAATTTCCAAAATAAACTAGCTAGGGTGATATTAAATACCACTAAAGATGGAAATGTCAGATAGGGTGAGAATAAATCCCACTGAAGTTCCTTGCATAAAACCCTTAGGCTGGCACAATGCACAACTCAACTCTGATACCACTATAAGATCCAACCGAAAAAAAAAATTCAATAGATCTGACACACTATAGTGTCCTAAAAATGTTTCAACCCAAAACACGGAACACAAAGTGATATGACAAAGAAAAATGCAACAAATTATTTATATTGTAACCGTAAAAATGATACATGCCAGAATGATTAACATAGAAAAACCCTTGCCAATGGCATGAAAGGCTTCTCATCAAATGCGAAATCAAAGACACTGAAGCATAATCGTGGACCTTGGATGGATCCCCCTGACAAATTACACCCATGGGTTTCGTTTGTGGGATCAAACTAGAACTGGCCTTGCCAAGTTCTCAACAAAGACAAAATAGATATATAACTCAGAATGATCCGAATGCCTAGCTCCTATCTGATTTTATAGTCTTGATGGACTCTCTAGAAACCTTATTTTAATTTTTTCCCTAAAAAATCAAAGACAAATACCATGGGTAGATTCCGTCCATTTTGGCCATATCAAGAAAAGGGAATATTACATATTTGGCTATTTTCTCGCACTCATTTGAAAGTTGTTTTCCCAAACTCATGTCAAAGTTTTTAGAGTTGTTTCTCTGTAGCCCTACAATAAGAAGAAGAGGGAGTTTATTGTTGCAACTGCTACATCACACAAACCTGAAACCAAATTTGATGAGGCCTTAAGTTGCGTTGATGATCAAGCTGACAAGGCTTGAAGCTACTTTGAAGAAAGTGATAGACCCTACTTCTTCAAAGCAACAAACCCTACTAAAATGGTCAAGAAAGAGAGCTTGATATTTCCTAGAACCTTGTTAGTGTAGAGAAGATGAGGCCTAGAGCTACTTTGATGACTGAGCCGATGAAGCTATTTCTCCAAATAGGTAGTTATGGGTCAACGTTTTATAGTTATTTCATTTTAATGAGTAACAATTTAAACTGATTTAATCATGGAAGAAAAAATAAGTAGCACATTAAAAAAAACTTTAAACCTTATGGTAGATGCCATTATCTAAATTTTAATGCCACCAAAAATAGTTATACATCAAAATTTATAAGAATATTTGTCAAAATATGTAACATTCAAACCAAAGTTGGTATGCATGAAGATGTAGCAATTGGACATTGGCGCATATGCATAATGGTAAATGGTAACACAATGGTAAATGCAACTCACACCAACTAAAAGGCAAGGCCTTCATAGAGGACTCTGCAACACTTTTAAATAGCTAGTGAACACAACATTTTGTATTGATGAAGTATTAGATTTTCTGAAAATGGAAATGATAATTTAACCTTAGTAAGATCAATCAAACAAAACAAAAATATAACTCGTACTAGGTCTTAGTGATAAAAATAAAGTGAGAGAGGAAAAAGAATTGCAATGAGAAAGTTGTAAGTATACCTATAAATAAAACCTGAATTCCTGAATTTTTTTATCACCTACTAATAAACACAAATGTAAGTCACAAACACATAATTGAAATTAAACCAACATAATTCAAATTAAACAATGTCATCACAAATATGTGACCATTGCTATCTACAAGTTTAAATGTGAAATCTATGCCTATACTCGTACAATAGTGGGGTTCAATCCTTGATGGTTATATTTTAACATACATATACAAACCACCCCCTTACATAGAAGGAAAAATGGGGAGATTTTAGAGCAATCAATGTTGAAACTCATAAAGTGAGCTTGTCGATTATATTCAACATCTGGTTATTTATACATAAACTTAGATAGAGATTCAATAGTGAATCTGCCGACTGCCATTTATATTTCAACAAATCTGGTTGACCATTAATTCCCCCCCAGACTCTCACTGACTACTCGCAATCATATATATAGGGACGGATGTCATGATTAATACTCTAACCAACCTCCCCTTAATCATGACGACCTAAACTTTGAGGTTCCTGCTGGTCTCAGTCTCAACTAGGGATTACAACAATACATATAAAAAACTTGATAAGGGGGATTCAAAATTTTGCTGTTGGTTTCACACAACACAACTCTCTTTAGTGGGCATAATGTTACAGATAATCCTATTTGCCAACACTCCATTGGAAACTTTCTGCAATCTACGCCACACAGGCATCACAGTCGGCATAACCCTCTTCAACGGAAACTTGGTTGCAGACACTCCTATTTGCCAACACTCCACTGGAAACTCTCTGTGATCTACACCACACATGTGTCACGGTCAGCACAACCCTCTTCAGCGGACACTCGACTGTAGACACTCCTAACTACTAACACTCCACTAGAAACTCTCTGCGATCTACGCCACACATGTGTCATGGTTGGCGGAACCCTCTTCAACAAGAAATCGGTTGCAAACACTCCTATCTGCCAACACTCTATTGGAAACTATCTGCGCCACACAAGCATCATGGTTGGCACAACCTTCATTAGCAGACAATCGGTTGCAGACACTCCTATCTGCCAACACTCCACTGGAAAATATCTTAGACATACCATTCTTGTTTATTGGTTATAACAACTGTCACCTCTGTGTGGACTACTCTATTGGATGGTTTATGTGTTTTCCCTTGCACTTTGGTTTTAACAACTGCCGCATCTGTTGTGGACTACTTCGCTAGACGCTTGTTGGGCGTGGGATCCCCCGCAGCAGGTTTTGGGGCTCAAAGCCCAAGTTTTGGTCAAAGATGGTGTAAGACTCTGTGAATTACGAGTGTGGAGCACGAGGTCTAGGATGAGTCATAGTGCTGTCTGCCCTAAAATATTGTAATTTAATGTAAAGTTGTGTCGGCCTACCCATGGTCCACAGACCATGGGATTGTATAAATAGAGCGAGGCTCTAAGTGTAAATATAGCTAAGCTTAATAGAGGATGGATAGAATAGCAAAGACATGGTTAGAGCCTAGAGTGGAATCCGAAGACATGGTTAGAGCCTAGTAGTAGGAAGAGGCTCTGTAGCTGAGTGCGCAGAGGCCTAGTAGAGTCCGCAGCTGAGTGCGCGGACCCCTGCAACTAAATGCGTAGGGCGGAGTCGAGTTTGTACTTGGAATTGAAAGTTAATAAAGAGAAGTTTACTGTGTGCATCTATTCTTAAATCTGCCTTTGATGTTATGCATTACTTTTACTCTGTTTATTTATTGCGCGCACTTGATGAATACTCATATGAATGTTTATATGTGAATTTAATCTAAGTAATTAAGGAATAATTGGGTAAATAACATGGGTCGCACTGCGACTAGACCTACGCAAAGACAATATCACAGGGCGCGGGGTGCCCATAGGTGCGCGTAGCGCAGTAAGTGCGAAGGTTGGACCGTGTACCAATCACCTCATATCAGACATCCCCAGGGTGCGGAAACCTAGTTCTAGCACCCTCCCATACTACTTCAGGTGAGACCTCAGTCCACGCTCTGCGGATTGTTGCCGAAAGGGCCAGTAGTACCGGGATTTGCTTAGCTAAATCACTTCCGAACCTGGGTCAGGCCCCACTAAGCCAACAAATGGTTCCGTTGCCAGGACCAGGATCTGCATAAGGGATGTTTAATGTCATGCCACTGGAACCCAACAAAGAAGGAAATTGAAGAGTGGTTGGACAAGAAGATTAACGAGTTCGCGACATAGGAAAACAGAACTCCACAGGTATCCAAGGAAAAGTGGTTGGAGCGCTACGTGTATACAAAAATCCACGAGATTTTCTTTGCGTCCTTTCCTTTTGAGCTGTATGAGTGGATCGCGAAGCTAGCTGACAGCCAGGGAAGGTGTAGGCTCGATAAACCGATAGTGTGGATTCCAGAATTGGTGCATAGACTAGAAGCATCAGAAGATAAGATTGTGCAGGCTGTGGACCATTGGCTCGACCGAATAATAGGGGGATTTATCATTGAGTTTGCGGTAGACACGACTGTGAGCTATAGTGAAGTAGAATGACGCTTTCTTAAAGGACTGCGAGGTAAGTATATTAAGTCTTTGAATACTTGGATTAAGATGCTATTGTGTGAGAAAAGGGTCATGCGAATACATTAATGTTTGGGACTACGCGGAGCGGAAAAATCTACAAAAGTAGCGAAGAATTAGAAAACAGTCCCTTAATTTCACCCTCGCGAGAGAGCGAGGAAGAGCTCGCAAAGGTCTCTCCGAGAAGCGCGGTCAGTTTGATAAGGCAACACATTCCGCGGTTACCACTTCCACCCACACCACCACCCGCTTCACCTCCCTCACCTCCATCGCCACCCACTCCACCTCCACCACCTCCACAGTTCAGTATGGCGAGCGCGATCAAACTACCAGTATTTAGAGGAGTAGGGAATGAAGATCTAGACCAATTCTGGTTCATGGTAAGAGCAGTATGGGAAGCACAAGGTGTTATGGACAACAATATTAAGAAGGCTACATTGGTGAGCGTGCTGCAAGATCGCACATTAACATGGTATATCAAGCACTCCAATGACCACCCAAACACAGGGATAACAGAGATCCAGAATGCACTGAACAGGGAATTTAGCATGCCAAAGTTAGAAACACAATCAATCATCGGGTTTAAAGAGATCGCGATGCTCTTGGGTGAGACTCCCTAGGATCTGGATCAACGACTGAAGAGTACGATCTGCGAAGCCAATATGACATTGACAGATGGATAGCATCACGCATGGTTTGTAGCATCTCTGGCACTGCACTTGAGGACAACGCTGTCACAACAGAAACTTTCCACTCAGGCCGAAGCATTGGAAATGGCGATGAGATTACATGAAACCCCGATACAAGACCCTGGGTTGGGAGTTCAACAAATCCACGCGCAACTACAAAATCTATGTTTGGAAATGCAAAGCTTGAAGCAGGATAGGGCACTGCGGCCAGAGGTGCGTGAGGAAGTATGGTGCATAAAATGCAAAGGCCAGGGCCATGACAAGGATCACTGTCCAGTGTTCGCGAACTACTTGGCAGGAGGAGGGCCAATGCCACTGAGACCAGAGGCACAGGCAGGGTTGAGTGTGGCACCCACTTTATGGTGCACGATCTGTCAGATAGGAGGGAAACATACGACGGATAATTGTCATTTGTTGCAGAAGTATACACAGACACCCCAACAATTATTTTGTAATTTCTGCAGGTCGGTAGGCCACGATGAGCGCACTTGCCGCAGTTACGAGCTAATGATGGATCAGACCCCAGCCTATAGGATGCAGACCAAAATGCGAGCCCTCGACCTAGATGTGGGGATGGTGCGCACTGGATTTCAGGGGCGAGGTCGAGGACGAGGTGGAATGGGACCAGGAAGGGGCTGCAGACAGTTAATTTGTTACAATTGCGGAGGACCAGGGCACTATGCCCGTGATTGTACCAACCTGACGAGGATATCCTGTATGTATTGTGCTCAGTTTGATCATGAAACAATAGACTGTCCTACGTTGATCACAAAGATGCGCAAAAAAGGGGTATTCCAGTCTCCCTTGACTCAGAACATACAAATGATGAGGTCTGATCCGCGCAAAGAGGACCCAAATATAAACATGATGCTCATAAGCGGTACGGCCACGTGAGAAGATACGGGGAAGCAGCCAGAGGACAGTACATGGGTTCGCAAGGCTCCTGTAAAGGAACCCGAGTTTGAATTAGAACGCACAAAGGAGACATTCATGGAAGCTAAGAAGAGCTTCACGGAGGCCTCCACTTCAGGTAGTAAGGATCAGCCAGATCCAAGAATGGATCCTTCAATGATACTACCTTTCTGGAAACATGCATGAAACTGTTGCATGACAACAAGGCAGTTAAAGGACTACAGGAACTGATCACCAGGTGCACAGGGGCAGGAGAACCGCGCATAGTCAGGAAATTGGGAAAGCATGCATTGCGCACTGGAAGGGAAATGAGGTTGACTGCGCAGATTGGTGAGTATGAAATGGATCAGGTAATCCTAGATCTGGGTTTGGACGCGAATGTATTACCAAAGAAAACATGGGAACGCATGGGTAGGCCCGTGCTACAATGGTCCCCTATTCAATTACGAATGGCGAACCAACAGAATATTTTGCCCATGGGAAGGTTACAAGGGGTAACAATTGATATTGAAGGCGTGAGCGCGCAGGCGGATTTTGAAGTAATAGAAATTGTCGATGACAGCAATCCCTATCCCACATTGTTAGGAATAGACTGGGCCACCAATATGAATGGAGTCATCAACTTGAAGAAGCGCAAAATGATCTTCGAGAAAAAGTCACTACGCGTAGTAGTCCCACTGGACCCAGCCGAAGGAGCACGCTACACTGAACCAGTGCACGACGATGATCTTGATTGTATTTACAAGATAACTGCATGAGACTAGGATTGGGTGAATCTGACTGCAGATGGGAGAATCTCGTGGGAGTGCGAAAGCTCCTGCACTTTGGATTCAGACGAAGAAGTAGAGCGTTGGCAGAATCGGTTGCACGAAGTGACAACACTGAATTGCAACATGATGATTAGATCATTGCGTTGCGTGACAACAAAGGAAAGAGAGTTGCCGACATATGATGGATTGATAGCGGTGGATGAATTCCTGAGCAAATTTGAAAGCGGTTCGATGCATTGAAATGGAAACTATGTGCAACACCCGCACGATGGTGGGGTACACATCAAGGAAACTTTCAGGACTGACGAGGATGTAGAAGGATGATGCGCCTATAGTTTGGAAGCCCCCAGCTTCGAACAAGAGTTGGTCAGCAAGGACAAAGAAACTTGCACGCCCACCTGTCTCGATGGGTATAGACATGTGCGGGGCAACGAGCACACCAGAATAGGACACAACAGCAGGAAAGGTGACGCGCACCACAAATGTTCCACGTGGAAGCATTCAATAAGGTATGCGGAGTCCTGAACATGGCTTACCAGTCGAAAAGAACTAATTGGAACATGCGCGTGCCAGCGATCTGATGGGCCTATAGGGCCATGTGCCAAAACTTGAGCACGAAGATGATTCCGAAGCTGAGGAGCAGGGTCGAGACCATAATTTTGGAGGAAAGGAATCCTCATGCAATAGCTCCCACAGTTGGGACAGTACGCGAGGACCAGGACGAAGGAATTATGCAGTTACGCGAGGACAAACATATGCAAATTCAGGAAGCCGTTCGACGAGGGAACCTTAAACTTCACGAACTCGAGGAAGATCAGGTACAACTAAGGAAGAAAAGCATGTTAACGGATGCGGAGATCAAAAAACTGGAAAATGAAATCACACAAGCGTGTCGTGTCAATAAACTAAGAATGACAGGACAAGATATCGGCAGCCATACTACTGCATTAGAAGATTGTCGCTGAGCATTTGTGACTCTGCTACCATGGCTGCGACCACACCTTACCAGACAAAGTAACCAGGGGAGCGCACCACATAAGGAAGAACATGCGGCACTGACTATCGCGAGGGTAATTGAGTAGTGCCCGTGGACTAGGCTGGAAGGTGAATTGCAGTATCACACAGGTGGTGCGACCACCTGACTAGCCATCGGGAGCACAGTCTCAGTGCTTCAAGTAGTTGAAAGAGAGCATGGGGCTATAAAAGAGTCTGTGTGGGAGTTGTGCGATCAGAGGGTACCCACAGGATCAATATGTCATAGGGGTAGCGCCTGCGCATAGGGGATTGCGTTGCCGCGCGGGTAGGCTGGGAGGTGACTGTTGGTGTCACTGTTCATGACAAGATGTCCAATTTAAGGCAAAGAGGAGCGGGTGGCGGGCAATTAAGACACGAAGTCAGAACTAGATTTGGGACGATCTGCCGCTAATCTAGCATTAATGGGCTGAAGGTTGGGGGAACAGTCGAATTCGAATTCAAAAAGGCCTATAAATCACAGGTGGCTATCTAGCGAACAGCCCTTGGCGTTTTGAGAATTCAGTTGTTGCGTTATCAAGTGGGTATGGACCTTACAAATTTGGAGGCTTTAAGAGAAAGTTCAGTGTTTGAGACATTGCTGAAGGAGACACAAGACCTCCTAAATAGAATGATGTCAACAGCCGAGGAAGCCGCGCAGAGCCCTACACTATAGGTGTGGGATGCACCGGAAATTCCAAAAGCGGCCCAGACGTTGAGGCCCAAAACGGATCCACAAGCAGCAAGACCAGTGCGCATGTCTCCATGAAATCCACGGTTTGGTAAACTTTCTATGGAAGACAAGGGCAAGATTGTCAATCTTGAGACAGATGATGAGGAAGAGGACCTCTAGGCTTTTGTAGAGGAGATAGAGGCGGATGAAAAAATGGAAGAAGACATCCAGTTGGTGCGCGCTGCAACAAAACTGCCTAAGTATGTCCCTCTGTGGAAAGGGAAGGCAAAAGTACCCAAGGATTTGGATGTTGCTAAGAGCGCACTCGAAACCCCACTCCTCCTAGATGGAATTTTGATTGAAGGCTCGGTCCTGTGCCGCGTGCCCACGATGAAATTTGAAGATTGGGACCTTGTGGATGGTGAAAAGTTACCACATTTACAGATTGAAAGCCTCATGACACAAAGCAAGGAGGGGTCCGTTACAATGCTAGAACAGTAGAAATGGCTGTGCGGCGTGGAGAAGACTAGGCTACTCCACCTACTATGGATTTCGCATTTTCACCATGCATCAATTACGATCTTTGTAATTAGGTAGCTACTTTGTCTGGTACATGATGGGTACCTATGGCTGGAGGAGCCCATTCCCATCACGACGGAGCTTATTCATAGGATTTCTTGGCTTCCCTGTAAAGGAAGGGACCCCGTGGAAATAGCTGGCAAAAGCGGAGATTTGGCGCTCGCAGAGGCCATGAAAAAGAAATACAAGTTGGAAAATAAGTAGAGGTAATCAGTAGCATTCCCGACAAAGGGGTGCGTGTAGCCACCCAGCTGCTAGCCGGGAAGGTGATGAGAAAATGCTGCGACAATGAGGTACCAACAACGGTCGTCGTGTTGGCCGAACAGTGTGTGGAGGGGGTCCAATTCAACTGGGCAACCTTCCTCTGTGAAGAATTCCTCACCAACTGCAAGGAAGTCCAGGAGCAGGGCAAGACCTTCCACTATGCATGGTTGCTCTTGTCCATCGTACTAGTGTCCGGGGAATTGCCTAAGGATAGTCCGTTCCCTCTTCTTGAATAGGACTTGCCAGAGGCAGAAAAATACGCGTCGCTTTGGGCGACGAAGGACGCCACGAGGATCTGCGAGACCAAGATCTTCTGGGTGCTCATGGAGGCGAGCATCCAGATGTGGATCAACAAGAGGTCGCACCTATCCCCCACAGTGTACGATAGTCTACAGAGCTTTGTAGACTTCAAGGCGGATATGCACAACGTGTACATTAAGGCGCGTAAGGATCCGGTACAGAACTAGACCAAACTACCGTTCATTGCGATTGATGATGCCATCTTCACTGTGCTCGACTCATGGCCACCTGAGTGGCACGCCTCAGATCTGGCGACGTGCGATAAGACAATGGTACAAAAACAGAAGGCTACCACCAAGCTGTTGGCTTAGCAGAAGCGCAATGAGCAGTTGGCTGAGGAGGTAAGGGCTTTCCGCGAGGCAGCGAAGGCCGCCATAGAGCAGACCAAGGGCACCGAACAAGCAGCAACAACACAGGCAACAAGGCCCACCACGACGCAGGAAGAAGGAGGCCTGGACCTGACCGCGGGATAGGGAACATAGGACACAGTGGAAGGCGCAGACCCAAGCACGACATCTACACAATTGAAACAACCGCGCGGTACGGAACGAGCAGGCCCACGGAAGAAGACCAAGGCTTCCAAACTAGACAGTGAACCTATTACACTGACAGAGGGTGACCTCTACGACATCACCGACACAGTTCGCGAGGTCACCAGGGAAGTGCTCTAGGAAGCAATGATGGAGCAGCAGAATGTGTTGGGGGCCCTCAGGGCGCAATTGCAGCAACTTCAGGTGCGGCCCCCACAGGAGGAACGGTAGCCGTCTACGGTGCCATAGGAACATCGGAAACAGAGCAGTTGCTGCGGGCCAAGATGGTTAACACCGTCGAACTGCCAGGAGCATTGACAGTGGACAACACAGAGGCCAGATTAAGGGACTTGGCCTAAACTTGGCTGCCCTTCCATGGGATATATTATACCAGCTATAGGACAGAGTGACAACAGAACTCTGCGCGGTACAAATGCTTAGTGAACAGTGAATCAACATTGAGCAACTTAGTCTACAACGTGATGAAGCACTGGCGCAGAATCAACAGCTGGAGTAGATAGTAGAGGAAGCATGTCGCCACGCTCCAGAGTTAGAAATTGCGACTGACCTACCAGTTGGAGTGCGAATTCACAGATTGGCTAGTGGATTCTGCGAGGCAAAGGAGGAAGCAACAAGGATACAACTGGACCTCAACCTCCAGATTGTCGAACTGCGATTAAAGGTGCAACCATCCACGCCCCCAGAAGTTAGGGAATAGTGCGTTGGCACTATCCAAAAAGGGCTGGAGGAAATAGGACAGGCAGTGCAGAACTGTACTATGATGTTGGAAGAATCCTTAGCGGTCCTCACTTCCTTATAGGAGGATCCCACCATATAGCGCCTGGAAACAGAAGCGCGGGAGCTTCAAGTGCAGTATGACAGTGTGCGTGGAACAGCATAGACAGCGACCCTGACTCAGTGGCTGTCGAAGCTACAACAGGCGAAGGCATTGAAGGAACAGGTGGATGCCACGTGACAGAAAGAGGCAGTACTTAAAGCACGCGTCCAACCTTAGATTGATGAGGCTTTCCACATCACTGTCGATATCGAACGAAAGCTCACACAAATGAAGGTGATGCATGCTTTAAGACAGGGATTTGCCCCTGAAAGCGAGCATTCGACAGAAAGAGTAGAACAGATCCAACAGATGATAGAGCAGTGCGATGTGGACCTTCGTGCAGCCCAGGCACAGTTGGAGGGGCTCTGTGCCAAGATCACCACACCAGCAGAGTGACTCGGGACGAGTCACGATGATTGTGTTGGGGGCCTGTTGGGCATGGGATCCCACGCAGCAGGTTTTGGGGCTCAAAGCCAAAGTTTTGGTCAAAGATGGTGTAAGACTCCGTGAATTGTGGGTGTAGAGCGTGAGGTCTAGGATGAGTAATAGGGTTGTTTGCCCTAAAATATAATTTAATGTAAAGTTGTGTCAACCTACCCATGGATTGCGGACCATGGGATTGTATAAGTTGTGTCAACATTTTTGGTGCTAGAAGGACGGTTGCCAACAGTTTATGGCTGAATGTTCTACTGATCAGGAGCTCAAAATTTGCCAAAAATTCAAAGTGTAAGAATCTTGATAAGCTTAGCTTCAGATCAAAGAGCTTGTCATTATGAATCCAATGGTGTGAACGGAACTCAAATCTGAGCTCATATGTAGAAGTTAGAACAAGTAAAACTTCAAGGTTGACTTGATTACATGGCAGGATTGGATGACATGGAAAAGCTCTTCAATGAATGAGGAGGCACCAAGTGGCAGGCTGCCATTGGCCCCCACATATCACATATCGGAGCAAAAGATAGGTTGACATTAAAGAATTGGCCCCCAGTGCAGAGCAGGTTGCGATGCGATGCAATCGCATATCACATAATGTTAATAATCGACCCTCGGCACAGTGAGGGTTGTGATGCGATATATCGCAATCATATATCACACCCGGTACCCACAAATATATATATATATATATATATATATATATATATATATATATATATATAGATATATATATATATGTCACCGCCAATAACACAAATTATGATTTTTGATGGGGAATTTCCGGACTCGATATTGTTATACGCTATATTTTATAACCCTGACGGGTCTGATGCTATCACAGTGTATGGAATTTGATATCCATCGAGGGAAAGTGCCGATTGTGATAGGACTGCTAGATGTGATGTTTTATGCATTGAGATTTATAATCCCAGTGGGTTCGTGTTATCGCATAACGCAAGTTGGGTTGATATGCCGAAGGTTTAAGCGTCGATTACGATTGCGATGGGGTTCCCGGATGTGATATGTTATATGTTGTATTTAATAATCCCGGTGGGTCCATAGAGTGCCTAATGTAAGGGTCTGTACGCTGATGGACTTCGCCGATTGCGATATCTAACAGGGATGTGGAACCATAGCCTTTTTCGCTGGACCACCACTCCGCATGTGACCACTCGACCCTTAACCGCGAGATAGGCGGGAATGATGGTAGAACCGCTGATTTTGGCGAAACTGCCAGTTTTAACTACAAATAATGAATTTAACTAGCAGTAAGCCAGATTTGAAGGAGAAAATTGTGGAAAGACTGACATAAGTCATAACTAAGGCAATTTTCGACCAAATGGGATGCAAAAAGAAGCTAGATTACAATTTTTGGACATTCTAAACTCATTGGAATAGGTTTCAGGAGCAATGGAGCACTTTTGGATAGAATTTTTGTAAAGTGAAGCCTATGGGTGCCCTGGTCAACCAGAGTGTTGATTTAGTTTATGGAGTATGAAGGTGGTGATGACCTTGCAGGGGTCTTCTAGCCTCCATGTACTTTTTGAAGCAGCCATTACAATAGTGTTGTAGCTTTCTTTATTCTTTGCTCTATATGTGTTTGGAGAAAGAGACTTGTTTAAGTACTTCAAGTGGATTGTAGTACTGTTTATACTCTTGGAAGTTGGAGTATGGGGTCTTGATTTGAGAGCCCTTAACTTGTTGATTGTTTCATGACTAACTGAAAGTAGTCATGTGTTTAGAGTTAGAGTTCTTTGCAGAAGAATGTTTCCTTGAAGGGGAAACTAGCCACTCTTTTTGTCAGCAAACTTATGTACTCTTTACCATTGAAGAATTTTGAGCATAATGAGAAGGGGTCCTTGTTATAGTGTTTTCTTCTCAAAGGTGTACGAAAAGAAATCACCTAAGACTGTGGATGACAAACAGTCTCAACAATATAAATGGCCACTAAACATTGTAGGTCTGCAACAATTGATAGAAACAAAACCTACCAAAGTCCTCATCTATGCCACAATCATAGTTAAACAACAAAATGAAATAGTAATAAATGTGGATAACTCCAATAATCCAATGGAAACAAGATATACAAAGAATATATTTTATTAAACAACACATGTGAAGGGAACAAACAAATGTTACCAATCCCCCTCTATGGGATGGGTTCTTCGCTATTCTCATATGTCTTCAGCCTTTGTAGAGTCTCTCTCCTCTACAATTTGTAAACCCAACAAATAAAATGTTTGAGCTCAATGGGAACTCAAAATGGAAAAGAAAATGGTAAGTGACAGTGATAATAATCAGAGCTGTAGTAGTGAGTGCAACAATGAAAATAATCAAAAGTGAATAATGAATGGAAAACCCTTCTATTTATAACAAAATATTGAGTTACCCTTGAATGATGAGAAATAATAAAATATTATTAACCCCATTCTAGAAATAACCACTTGGAATATTTTATTATATTTTGTTAGTTGGAAAAAAGTATTTAAACTTTTATTTAGAAATAATAAAGAAATAAATGATTTATTTATCATCTCAAGAAATATGGTTATGGAATAACAAACAAATAATGATTTATTTAATTATTCCTAAGGGATTAGTCAAACTTGACAAGGAATAATAATTAATTAGTGATTAATTAATTATTCATAGAGAAAAATACGATAATTAATAATTTATTTGTTTATTTTTCATAACTGGTTCAAAGATGACAATGAATATTAATTAATCGATGGCTTAATTAATTATTCCTAGAAGATAATTAAATGAATAGTAATTTATTTAATTATTCTTCATGGGTTTAATTATAAATTACTTAGCAAATGTGGTTTATTAAGTAATTTCTCACAGTGAAAGCAATTTTACTATGGTAAAATTGGCCTTACATGGTGTACTTCGATCCATCTAGTAAATTAAGGCTAAATGATCAATTTTTTGGTGATAACATATTTCCCCCAATGTACGAGTGTTAGGAGCAAAACATATGACCGAAGTAAATTGTAAAGACACAATCACTAGACAACAAAGTGGAGTCAGTCAGAGAGAGAGAGAGAGAGAGAGAGAGAGAGAGAGAGAGACCAATAGAGTTGAAGTGAAAGAGGATAGGGACAGAGGGGGTGAGACCAATGCAAGTCTCCTTTTATGTTGTGGTACCAGATCTCAGTGAGGTGGGGGAGGCATACCTATACCTGTCGAGATAACTTAGTACAAAAATAATGATGCACCTAGAAACATAAAACTGAGCAATGAAGTACATGTTGAATGGTACATGACATGCTGGCATAATTGAGCCAGAAAATAATGTAATGTGTCCCATATACATAATGCACTTGGACAAAAATGAGCTAGGAATGAATACAATATCATCTGAGTACATGATATATAATGGCCCTTTCCTCAAAAAATGGGTGGAAGGGAGGGTAGAACAACTGGAGAAGCCCTGCTGAACAGGGAAGGGCTCTGCAAAACTGAATGGATCATCTGAAGGAGACGTGAATGTTATGAACACTGCGATTGGTAGCAACTGAACCCATCAAATATGTGCAACTACATCTGAGGCTGTAGCATAATATGAAGGCATCCAGGCATGTCGGGGGCTACCTGAAGGGCCACCCCCTCACAAGGGTTGAAACATCTCAAACACACCCGGAAATTGCTAGTACAACCTGCTGCATCACTGGACCATCAAGTGTATGAATCAAGAGCATGAAACAACCAATTCAAAGGGAAATAATGAGTCCCTTTTCTTGATCCCTGGTACCAAACAAGAATGGAAGTTGGAACCAAGTTACACCGCCCTCTAGGCTATTCTTTTGGAATATATGTACTGATGTTGACATAATAGGGTCCACGATAGGTGAGGCAATGAGGATCCTCAACTAAGGCACGAAGGAAAACAATAATGTGACTGATGGACTGACACCGGGGACAATGGAGAAAATGGGACTAAGGGACAAACAAACGTCTTCCCTTGTTAGAGCATAAAATGCATGGTTGACGTGACAACGACTGACTCGACATCAGAGGGGATGGAGGATAGTATGACTAGAGGCCAAAATGGGCAACACAAGATGAACAGTATGCAAATATGGATGGAATACTATGACATGATACAGTGGGACGTGAAACAAACTCCATGGATGCAAAGGTGGCTCATCGAGGATGCTTTGAACAAGAGTGACTCGATGACGCTGCCACATAGAATAGGCCCGATGGGGACCATGAAAGCATGAGTAAATGATGGTTACTCATAATGAAAATTGACACGTGAGACAACAAGCATTAAGGGGAGGCGGTCCCTAAGGTACAAGTATCACATATGAAGAATTCGATATTGATAGGCGATGAAGTGACCCTTCTTGGAAAAATGGCTTCCTAGTGAAGTATCAAATCATCAAAAACTGAGAAAGACCCATTATAATACTCAATGAGAGCTTTACAATGGTGCTATTTGTTCATCAAACTGAGCTACGATTTAGTTGCAATGGGTGACATAAAAACTGTGGGTTTTTCTATAGAAGGACGTTTTCCCTCCAATTTGAATTCATTTGTTAAGTGAGCTGTGGTGAATTTAGAGAGGAGGAAGAGACCATAAATCTTGTGGAGATCATAGTGGAAAAACTGACCATCAGAATCAGGATCTACGACTTTCAGGTAGGTGGCCTTACTCATCTCTTCAGTTTCAGTGGTTTATTTCTTGATTCTTGGCACTTGACAACTCCCTGGGAGACCCCTGCTCCTATTCACAACCGGATCACACTTTTTGGGCTGAGAAATGTGATATGGCTCCCAGGAAATAGGTGAAAACCCACGAGCTCACACTTTCTGGCAAAAAATTGCAATTTGGAGCTGAAAAGAGGTGTGATCTGTTGGCTTGGTGGGGGCTGTAGGTTGATCAGTATAGGCCAACGTTTTCTTCTCTGAACTAACAAGACATGTGGTGTTTTGCAGGCATGGTAGAGTTGAAAATCAACTAGCGTGAGCGAGACTTGGATACCCTTTGATCTGAGATTCAGAGGGATCAGGGGGTTCGAGGGGTGTTAGCTCGCTACGGGGTTCTCAAGTTGGTAGAGAACCCATTGATGAGGGAAGGTGAGCCCTTACTATCAAGGATTGTGAGCTATTAGGATCCAGACTAGGAGGTATTTGTAGTGCAGTGGCACAAGGTTGAGCTAACATTACAAAATATTTATTTCTTGACCGCACTCCCTCCCCTAGGGGCGGTGGGGGATATACATCCGGTGTTGCCTCGTGGGAGGAACATTACAGAGTTTGTGGAGCGCCATTTTCCACGGGGTGTGTGTGTGAAGGGAATGACCATCCCGATCAGTGATCTAGATAGGCTAGAGACACGAGATGTCGCCGCAGCAGTGCTACGGGTCTTGGGTAGCCAGGCATTCCACCACATCACTGGTGGGCAGATGATGCTGGTTGAGAGTGTTTTGGCAGGGACCTACTATGGGTGGGCCCAAATGATGTTGTCATCAGTGAAATGATAGTTAAGTCTATGTAGGAGGTAGGTGAACTGCGATTGTGCATTTTGTACAATGTTACGTGTGTTCTTCTTTAATAAGATACCCACCATCCATCCTCATGTACATATCCGAGATGGGGGCCCATAGGAGCCCAGGATGCACTATTGGGAGAAGCTACTGCGGAGAGGAGGAGGGGGAGTCAGACGGGTGTTCCGACCTAAATTTTTTGCACATTGGGATCAGATGCCCCTCTACATTGACGATTATCCTTATAGCGGGATGAACTATCAGGGTGATCCTGACTTACCACTTCCACCTGGGCGAGCATGGGGACCAGACGATAAGTGTTAAGTTGTTATTTTTATGGTGCATTTCATATTTTTATCACATGTATATGGTACTTAGTGTAAAATATGTGGTATGTAGACATAGCACTAGTAAAACTGGCAGGATATGCAGGACGAGCCGCAGCACCAGGGGCTGTAGATCATGGAACATCATCATCACATCAGGGTCCAAAGGATAGTGCGTTACTCACTGATCTACACCATAGGTGTGAGGTACTCTTGACTAGAGTTTCTGAGCGCAAATGGCATGAGTTAGACGATAGATACACATATGAGTGTACCAACTTTCCCTCAGAGTAGCAAGGGATCATGTGGTGCATGGTGATGGATGGTTAGGTAGTACGTGATCTATGTGCAGGTGGAGCAAAGCCTTTGGCACAAAATCTGCCAGAAAGTGACTAGATATGGGGATATGTGGGTTCCTTTGGTTTTGATTTTTGTAACATGCTATGGGCATGTCAGATGTATTTAGAGTTGTGGGCTCCAAACACTTATATGTTTTATGGGATACATACTATGATTATGCATTTTGATATGACGATGATGGTTCACCATGTGTTGTGTTTATGGTTGTCTTCTGTGGTATACATGTGATAAATTCCAATCTAGAATGTTATTTGCAATGGTATCTACATAGTTATTTTGAGCTCTAGGAACATGACTGAAAGTGATGGTTTCAAATTCACGTACCAAAAACTTAACTCGTAGATATTTTCTAAATAGGACTTGGTTATTTGTTGAAATATGGCAACAATAATATTCCAATTTATTTTTTCCTTGAATTAAATTTTGAATTAAAATCAAATTTAGTCTTAACAGCTACTTGGAAATAATTAATTAATTTATTTTAAATTAATTAGTTGGAGAAATTCAAGTTAGAAGTCTTTCTAAAGTCACGCAAAAGTTATCCCTTAAATTAAGGAGATAAGATTGATTTATATTTGATTTGTAATTAGTTAACTCAGTTTACTGAGTTAAGTCCAATTAAATTAGTTCCAAACTGTTTGAGGAACTAATAATGAGTTAATAGTCAGTTGATGCATTAATGCACTCAACTAGTGCTACTACAGTTAACTGAATATTCCCTCATCAGAAACTCATGCATGTCTATTCTGAGAAAGACCCAGTTGAGATAAATGTTCAAGGATAGTGTACTATCAGTTGCATGTGTTTTCTCATGGAGAAAACTCATGCATGTAGTCAAGGATTTATCCTCGAGGATTGCGCAGTTTTGAAGGCTTGATCATGCACTTGGTAATAGAAAATGATCCACAAGGAACAACGCAAGGAAATAGGGGCTTGGAGGGCAAAGAGGAAGGTTGGAGAGAAGCAAAGATTGCCTGTAAGCATCTGTGAGGATTGTACTGAGAGCTGGATAGTTGTGAGAGCTAAGGCTTTGTCTAATTCCTATGTATTTCCACCATGTATGATAATACAATAGTGTGGGTTTCTTAGCTGAGGCTTTTCCAAAAGTATTTTCATGTGTACTGTGCCATTGATTCTTCTTCTTATGGTTCTATTGTTCAACTTGATCTTTAAGCTTCCACAAATTGATAGTAGAAGTAGGTTATAGTATTCTTCTTTAATTTATATTGCATTATTGGGTTAACCTACATCAGATTTTCTACATTGTATCAGAGCTAGATTTGTATAAATTTCTACATGGTATCGGAGTTGTGAATAGTATACTGAGAAGAGAATTCGAAGTTTGAAGTTCGGGGTTCAGGTGAAAATCGAATTCATATCATACTTCAAGGTTGACCAATGGAGTTCTATGGCTTGAGACTCGAGTATGCCTTAGAAGGTAGCTCAAATCACATAGCATGGAAAGATAGAATGGAGGTTGTATTAGATGACAATGGATTGAAGGAATTCATTGATCAAGAAATCCCAAAGCTAGCTTCAACTAATGCACAAGAGTTGGCTGAGTGGAAGAAGTGTGTGACGAAGGCGAGACGGATCATGCTTGAGGGAGTTCGAGACAATATTGTCACGAGTATCCATGGGAAGGATACTCCATTTTCAATGTGGAAGACATTAAAGGACCTCTACCAGAATAGTAGCGACCAGAGGAAATTAGCGCTCAAGGATAAGCTTCAAAGAATCAAGATGGAGAATGGCGATACTATTTCCACATATCTGAACAAGCTCACCACCTATAGTGATGAGCTTGGAAGTGTGGGAATAACTACTGCCAATGATGATATGGTGAGCCTCGCTCTCCTTGGCCTTCCAAAGAGTTGGAATCGTTACCAGGACTCTATGAATGGAAGGGAGAAACTGCCGGATTGGGAATGACTGTGGTCAGATCTTATGTAGGAGGAGATCAGGAGGAGCACACGAGATGGTTCTTCATCCAAGAATGATGATGAAGGAAATATGGCCTTAGCAAGTAAGGCAAGGAAAGGGAAGCAGAAGGCTTCCCAATTCAAATCGAATTATTCTCATGGAGGGAAGAAGGGTGACATGTCTAAAGTAAGATGCTTTAATTGTCATAAGATGGGACATTATGCGACTAATTTCCCATCATAGAAGTCCATGAAGGAATCCTCATAATCATCAGAAGGTGAGGCATTAGCCTCTTAGTTCAAAATGGACTTTACCCTCATCGCATGCATGGTGTCATCGATGATGGGTTGTGTTTGGTATCTTGATAGTGGAGCCTCTTTCCACATGAATGGTGATAAAAATTTATTCAGTGCCTTGGAGGAGAAAGACCTCAAGATGTGCGTAGAGATGGGTGACAACGGAAGGTATAGTGTTTTAGGAGTGGGCATGGTTGCTTTTCAGAGGGAGCATGGAGCTCCTCTCACCTTGACAGATGTGATGTATGTGCCTGGACTGAAGAAGAAATTGGTATTGGTCGTGATCTTGGAGGACAAAGGATATGATGTTGTCTTCAGTAAAGTAAAAGCATTCCTAAGACGCATAGCCACAGGTCAGACCAAGAGGATAGGGATTCGGGTGAAGAATCTCTATAAACTAGAGGTAGATGATTGTGCAGCATTGAGTATGAAAGCAGAATTGGTGCAAAGACAAGACATTGGCGAGTTGTGGCACAAGAGGTTGGGTCATTTGCATCATGGGGCTTTGAAGATAATGCAACAGATATCTACAAGACTTCCCAAAGGTAAACTTGAGCAAGTTGACACATGCAAAGGTTGTACCTTGGGAAAGTATACCAAGTCTTCCTTTCATGATCGAGATAATTGAGCAGAGGTTATCTTAAAGTGAGTTCATACTAATTTGTGTGGACCATTCTCGACGACATCCACAATGAAGCAAAGGTATTATGTGATTTTCATTGATGACTATTCTCATAAATGCTAGATTTATTTCATGCAGAAGAAGGACCAAACCTTCACAAAGTTTTGTGAGTTCAAAGTTTTGGTCGGGAAAGAGTCAGGGAAGAAGATCAAGGCCTTGAGAAGCAACAACAATGGAGAATATGTCTCTCAAGAGTTTAAGGACTTTTGTGCATTAGAAGGAATTAAATGAGAGTTGATGACACCTCATAACCCACAGCAGAATGCGGTGGCCGAGAGGAAGAACATAACTATTGTAGGGGTAGCATGGGCAATGCTACATGACCAAGGCCTACCACTTCACTTGTGGGCTGAGGCATGCAACACAACAGTCTATTTGTCGAATCAAAGACCACATCACATTCTTGGGATGAAGACACTAGAGGAAGCTTTCTCTGGTAAGAGACCAAATGTGGGTCACTTTAGGATCTTTGGCTCATCAGTATATTGCCATGTGACAAAGGATGCATGGAAGAAGCTTGAGCTGATAACAGAGTTGGGGATATTTGTGGGGTACACTGATACACCTCACAACTATTAGGTGTACTTGCCTACCAGTCGGAGGACAGTGGTTTGCAAAGATCTCAAGTTTGATGAGCAGAAGGCCATGCAATTTTCCCTTGAGAGGGAGCTCCAACTACAGGCTGTGGAGGAACTGTTGGTTCCTAAGGAGGAGGAGCCTTAGACTGATGTGGAGCAGCCGCATGCAGAGGTTCCAGGAGTGGAGACATCCACTCAAGCAGAGTCTTCCAGAGATGGACAGAAGCACACAAGAGAAGCTGACAAATTGTTGGAGGATGTGAGAGAGAATGTGGGAGCACCATCTTCTCAGTGCAGACAAAGGAGGTCACCTGAGAGGTACACAGGATACATGGCCCTTGTTGAGGAATGTGTTGAGATCGAGCCATCTTCCTTTGAGGATGCAGTGCAACAACCGATTTGGGTTGATGCTATGGTGGAGGAGTATGAATCCATAGTTCGTAACAATGTTTGGGACGTGGTTCCGAGACCGGAGAACAAATCAGTTGTGAGCTCCTGTTCGATTTACTAGGTAAAGAAAGCTACTGATGGTAGTGTGGAGAGCATAAGGCAAGATTTTTTGCTCGTGGCTTTTCATAGGTCGAGGGGATTAACTATGATGAGACTTTTTCTCCTATCACAAGGTACTCATCTATCAGATCTATGTTGGCACTATCAGCACAGATGAGTTGGAAGATCCATCAGATGGATGTGAAGAATGCATTCCTCAATGGCTAGATTGAGGAAGAGGTGTACATAGAGAAACCAGAAGGTTTTGAGACCTTTGATCGTGATTCGCATGTGTGCCGACTCAAGAGAGCGTTGTACGGGCTGAAGCAAGCACCTCGTGCTTGGTACACCACAATAGAAAACTACTTCATCAGGTTGGGCTTCACAAAGAGTGAAGCGGATGTGAACCTGTACCACATCGTGGTGAAAGATAAGCTGTTGATCATCGTACTTTATGTTGATGATCTCATATTGACTGGTGATGATTAGTTGATCATGTCTTGCAAGGAGGACCTTGCAATAGAATTCAAGATGAAAGACATGGGTCTAATGCATTACTTCCTTGGCATGGAAGTGTGGCAGAAGGATGGGGAGTTTTTTCTGTCTCAGGGCAAGTATGCCAACGAGATACTTAGGAGATTCCACATGGAGAAGTGCAAGCCCATGCAGACTCCTCTAGCAGGTAACTAGAGGAAGGAGGTTGCTACTTAAGGAGAAGTGGTAGAGGCTACTGTGTATAGGCAGCTTGCGGGTTCATTGATGTACCTAGTGAACACACGACTAGATTTGTGCTATGCGGTGAACCAGCTGAGTCAAGCGATGGTTCAGCCTACCAAGATGTTTTGGAAGGTGGTAAATCATGTATTGAGATACCTCAAAGGCACATCTCAGTATGGATTATGGTACAGACGGACAGAGGGAGTGAAACTGCAGGGCTTCACTGATGCAGATTGGGCAGGGAGTCCATCAGATCGGAAGAGCACATCAGGAGGGATTTTCAACCTTGGGTCAACGACAGTTTCTTGGTACAACAGGAAACAGAGGTCGGTTGCACTCAGCTCGGCAGAGGTAGAATACATGGCTGCAAGTCAGGCAGCATGTGAGGCCATCTAGATGTGGAAAATCCTAGTTGGTTTGTTTGATCAGAGGATGGATCCAACTGTGATCTATTGTGATAATCAGAGTTGTATCAAACTCTCTGAGAATCCAGTATTTCATGATAGGTCCAAGCACATCGAAATCCAGTATCATCATCTCAGAGACTGTGTAGCAAGGAGGATCATGTTGCTACAACATATTTCGACAAAGGAGAAAGATGCTGACATTTTGACAAAGGCATTATCAAAGTGTAAATTCGAGTTCCATAGAGACAGGATCGGGGTGGCAGATAATCCCTTTCTTGTTGAGAGGGAGTTTTGAAATATGGCAACAAGAATATTCCAATTTAATTTGTCCTTGAATTAAATTGTGAATTAAAATCGAATTTAGTCTTAACAGCTACTTGGAAATAATTAATTAATTTATTTTAAATTAATTAGTTGGAGAAATTCAAGTTAGAAGTCTTTCTAAAGTCATGCAAGAGTTATCCCTTAAATTAAGGAGAGAAGATTGAGTTATATTTGAGTTGTAATTAGTTAACTCATTTTACTGAGTTAAGTCCAGTTAAATTAGTTCCAAACTATTTGAGGAACTAATAGTGAGTTAACAGTGAGTTGATGCATTAATGCACTCAATTAGTGCTACTCTAGTTAACTGAAGATTCCCTCATAAGAAACTCATGAATGTATATAATGAGAAAGACCCAGTTTAGATAAATGTTCAAGGACAGTGTACTATCAATTGCATGTGTTTTCTCATGGAGAAAAATCATGCATGCAATCAAGGATTTATCCTTGAGGATTGCGTAGTTTTGAAGGCTTGATCATCCACTTGGTAATAGAAAATCATCCACAAGGAACAATGCAAGTAAATAGGGGCTTGGAGTGCAGAGAGGAAGGCTTGAGAGAAGCCAAGAGTGCCTGTGAGCATCTGTGAGGATTGTACTAAGAGCTGGCTAGCTGTGAGAGCTAAGGATTTAGTTTTTAGCTGAGGCTTTTCCCAAAGTATTTTCATGTATATTGTGCCATTGATTCTTCTTCTTCTGGTTATATTTTTCAGCTCGATCTTTAAGCTTCCGCCAATTGATAGTAGAAGTAGGTTATAGTATTCTGCTTTTATTTATATTGCATTATCAGGTTAACCTACATCAGATTTTCTACATGGTATCAGAGCTAGATTTGAAGAAATTTCTACATTATTCACATGATACACGCCATTCAATTGCATGACAAGTAGCAAGGAATCTAAATGAACATGAAGATGAAGGATGCAATGAGCGAGGGCATTGACTAACAAACCTATCACTGCATCATATTTTGCCTAATTATTTATGGCAGATCTAATGCACACGCCATTTTAAAGGACTAACGTATGCAAGGGGGTGAAAATGGCCCAAGCTGCCGAGGCTAGATTCCTGGAGAAGCGACTCGCACCATCACAATAAAAAATACATGGTGTGGATGATGGATCCATCTGAAAGGTGCAAAAGACAACATATGAGATGATGCAACCTACCTAACTTCATGACAAAAATAAAGACATGCAAATCAAAGGGATATGCTATGGGAAAAATTTCTTAAGGTAGAGTGCATTGGGAGAATTAGGAAGGAGATGTCCTTCAAAATCCTTCAAAAGATATGCCCCCTTGCTTAATTGCAAGGGTAATCAGGGGTAGACATAGCTTCCATGATCTCCCCATCAAAATGGAAGATAAGTGGACATGAGGAAGACTGACTACATGATGCGATGGTTGTACCTGGTGCATCATCCTAAGAAAGAAGGTTCACATACACATCATCTGGAATGGTAGATGACGAGCTAGTAGATGGAAGATATACGGATTTTGAGACTTGGGATTATGTCAAAAAAGGTTCGATAGAAGTGCACATAGAAACCTCAGAAAGGTTTTCCTGCGAGTAACTCAAGGATGACGACAAGTGAACGACATGGCCCATGGAGTTCATCATCTCGACATCAGGGGGATGGATCACAAGGGTGGGACCATAGTCCCCCTTTTCTGGTTTACTAGTGGTACCAGAATCCATAGGTATAGGAGTAGGTGATCCACTACGAGTGGTCTCGTATTCACGAAGCGCCTCAAGGAAATCATGAAATTTGTCGAGACGAGGGAAATAATGGGAATAATGACCATGATGGTCACACAAGGCACAAGGGTTATTTGTGCGTAATGTTTTGAGTTTCTTGGCTAGACGCGGTAAGGTAATTTGGACCTTAGAGATATTTGACTTAGGGAACGTTTCATGAACCAAAGGTTTGAGATGAGGGAGTTTAGGACAATTATTGGTTGCATGCCCAACAACTTTACACAAAGCGCACGAAGGTGATGGCTTTGGGGCTTTGTGGGCTGGAGGAGCTTGGGGAGCCTTGTCCTTAGGTTCTTTCCTCTTGGATTTCCCCCCTATCCGGGTGCTTTCACAACAGGAGCAGGTTCCTGTTGAGGTTGCAGTGAAACTGGAGCAACGACAAGGGTCGTAGGGACTGGTTGAACCGAGGTCAAAGCATGATATGGTCTTAGCTGACCAAGAAAAGTTCTTGCAGGGGGATCAATATACCATAATGGGATCCCCAAAGTCATATTAGGGAGGACTAGCAAAGCCATGACAGGGACAGAAAAGATTCTCGAAGGAGGAGACAAGAAAGGTATCTGGACTGCAGGGTAATGTCCCGGCGAAAAAGCTCCTGGATGGTTGAGACCTAGAGGAACAATTCTTGGTGGGAACATAGGAGGGGCACTCACAAATGAAGGAGGTCGTGGGGGGGTTGGATCCAAATGGCTCGGATGAGAAGGTGACAATAGGGTGCTGAGGAACTGGCTGTTGATCAGATGTACCAGATTGCTTGTGAGTAGCCCTTAACACTTGTAACATGCAAACACTCAAAGAGCTAGGCTCAGAGATGAGAGGGGGAGGACTGCAGAAAGCACCCAACAATGAGGAATATTTGTAGACTTCGGGTGAAACAATAGTGAGAGGAGTGGTAGACTGTTTATCGAACATCGACGTGATAATGGACTCAGGGGAGGTCACAGATGCTGGCTTGTAGTATGTCAACTGATCAATGGTGACAATCTTCCCTTCATGGGGGAAGCACATCTTGCGAAAAACTACATATGCGATGGTTGACATGGAATATGTGTAACTACGACCCAAGAGAATGCTGTAATCTAGAGGGGCATAAATAACCTCAATGTCGACATGGACAGTCTTGCCTGCAAGAGTCACTGGACAATTGAAATACATGCCAAGAGGCTGGGAGGAGTGACCATCCCAAGCACACAGAGTGATGGTGGATGGGGACATCTCAGGTGACTTAAGTTGTTTCCAAAAAACATCGAACATCACACAAGTGGATGCACCTTCGTCAATAATGCATTGGGAGATGATGTCATTACGGACTCAAACTGGTATCTAGAAAGAAATAGATGGAGGTAATGGGGGATGTTCTGATGTATCAACTAAGAAGACAATCAAACGATCATCAGAAGGATATACTACACCCAAAGTAGTTAGTAGATATTTCTTTTGAGATGGGAATGATTGGAGTACCTCCAGTGTTGAAATGGCTGCAGGTGATTGCGCCAAGTTGTCTACTATATTGTATGTATGGGAAGCTTGGTTAGAAGCTATGCTACAAAGTAATGGACCCTTGGGGATCTTGAAAATTGCCTCAACTTTAGGCTAAGGGATCTGTAACCGACCATTTGGTGTCGTAAGATGCTCAATAGATGTTTTGGTTTTGGACTGAGTGGCGGACGAAGTCGATGGCTTGTCATATTGACACAACCAAGTTTGAAGGTTGATATCGGAGGTATTAACGTCATCAGAATTCATCATGAGGGGGGATGGGCTACTTGACCTGGCTGAGGTTGAGAAGCAACAAATCCTTGTTGAGGGAAAGGATTTGTAAGCATTGCTGGTTGAGATGGTGCAGGATTCTGAGGCGATTGCTGGATGGGTGGTTGACCTCTAGAAGTTGCTTGAGCTTCCCACATTTGGTGCATCTGGGGTAAGAGAGGACACTCATGTGTATAATGGCCATGTACACCACAACATGCACAAGGTTTTTTCGTACGAATAACCTTGTTTTGCTTGGGTTGATTTCCCTATTGTTGGTTGTTGGTGTTAGGCTGGTTCCCCCGAGGTTCACTAGGTTGATTACCTTAATTACCTTGGTTACCCTTGTTACCTTTCCCCTTATTCATTTTCTTCGAATTTTGGGGATTGGTCACACTCTACTGTGCAAACACTTGACCCTAAGGGGGCGGTGGCTGCTGGGGCTAAGGATGCATGGGAGGCTGTGGCACTAATGCCTGAGGGGTGGGAGTGCTTAGTTGTGCATAAGGATAAGATGGTGGAGGAGCAATGATTTGGTAGACAAGTTGAGCATTGGCTAGCCTTGAAAACATGTTGCTAGCAGGAGGGGCAGAAGTGTTGGAGGAACAGGTGCCACCCAGTGGATAGCCATAACTTTGCTGAGTATATGGTGAAGGATGTGAAATGGATCCAATGATAATGTCAGCAGCGTGAGATGTCCCTGGTGCATTGGCACTTCCAGGACAGGGGAGGTATGAAATGACGGTATAGACATAATCGGATTGCGCATAAATCAAGTCATATCGCAGAGTATTTTGGAGATCTTCTTCCTCTATTTGAGGAAAGTGAGACGTGACATCTTTGGAAATGGGTGATAAAAGGCTCCTAAGGAACCAATTGAGGTAGACACGGTCTTTGAAGGGTGGGGCACGACATGTGCTCCTCCTTCTATGCCATTCCTGAACATGATCAGAAAGACAAGTGGTAGAGGATTGACAGAATGCGATCAAGAGCTCCGTACCAGTGTCGTATCAGAGAGGTAGCTGAAAATATGAGAGGAACACTTTAAAAAGCGTCGCGAAAATGGAATGAGAGGTGGCGAGCTGGTCCACATACCATTTTGCAGCATCTCCAGTGAGCGTGCGTTGGAACAGCCGAAGATGAATGGAGTCATCGGTGATGGAATTGGATGAACACTACATATGGAAGGAGTGGACGTGATTGGTGGGGTCCTCTCCAGAATTACCCTCAAACTTTGGGATGTCGGAGGGAAGCTTAGTCGGCATAGCTGGCCAACCAACATCGTGGTGTATTGGGTTATTTATCAACTAGCTAAAATATGGGATACTTAACCCAGCCATTAAAGGTAGCATGGGGGCTGCCAGAATGGTTCCTAAGACGATTCTGCTAGATGTGACCACTGAGGTAGATCCAGAGGCAACACCAGGTTGGGTTCCTACACCAGCAGTAGGTCCAGACATGGTGACAATATGCAGTGAAGGAGGCTTGGAATCGCATGAGGAATCAGATGAACCAGAAGAAGAGTCAGTATGGGGACTCAGTGGAGGACTAACTCGAACCCTATAGGGAGGAGTAATATGCCCAAGCAGAAACTAGGGATGAAGGCCTAAGAGTCTCCATGACAAACACCTTGGTGGCGCAATGGTGGCAAGACACAAGTGACATGGAAATGGTGAAGGGAGATCAACCAGATGTTTTTATCTCTGAGTGGGGAGATAAATTAATTAATTCTTGGCTTGGCAGTGTAAACCAAGTGCCCTTCGCTTAAGGTGTGCTTGTGTGTGCAAGTGTGCTTATTAATTAAGCCCAGAGTGAGTTTGAAGAAAGAAAAAAGATTACTGAAATAAACTGAAATTAAAAATAGAAAATGAACAACAAATCAATTAACTAAACCCCACCCAAAATGGGTTTGCAAACACTGTGTTGGTTGGTGGCGAAATCAACTGAAAACACATTAAAAAGGCCAAGAGATCTAAGCGTCGGTGTGACTGGGATCAAATGACACTATGCTACTGGAAAGTGGTGCAACAACAACAAAAAACCAGAGAGGAAAATCGCTGCAAAAAGATAGGGAGATGGGTGTAAAACCTAGGGAAACCAATGGGACCCTAAGGAAAATGACCAAACAAGGTTTAAGATGAAACTTTGGATGGAAACAACCTATCTTTGAAGATCTGAAATAGAAGGGTATAGATATGGAAAATATGGCTAAAAGCACTGCAGAAACTCAAACTTCTTACTCAGCTAAACTCCTCCTATAAAGGTGGAAGCGTACTAGAAGCCCTAAGGGGCTAAATTCCACTTTGATGAGAAAAATAGAGTAGATCAAGGCCTAAGCGGGATAGGATAGTGGTCAACCAACCCAGCAGAAAACTCTTGGCAAAATCCAAGAACAGATCTTAAAAAATCCCAGAAACCCTAAAAATCGTAAGTACTAACCTGATTCTTGGGAGATCGCACTTTTTGGGCCAGAAGGTGCACTCTGGACCTCCAAATCACACTTTTGGGGAAGAAAAGTGCAATTTCTGCTCCTTGATTCTCAGTCGGCAAGTCTTGGAAAAATTTGTCGTCTCTATCGTGGCTGGTTCCTATGACCTGCGGAAAAGACCAGAAAACTTACGAAAGTTAGAAATTTGACAGATCTAGGGTTAGAATGCTAGTAAACAACATTAAGAGACTGAAAAAAAGAAACCCTAAGCTGAAAACTGAAGGTCACCCAGGTTTTTGGATTAGAAGTAAAAACCCAGTGGAGTCGCCAATTTTGTTATAGTGTTTTCTTCTCAAAGGTGTATGAAAAGAAATCACCTAAGATTGTGGATGAAAAACAGTCTCAACAATATAAATGACTGCTAAAAATTGTAGATTTGCATCAAATGATAGAAACAAAAACTGCCAATGTCCTGATATATGCCACAATCATATTTAAACAACAAAATGAAATAGTAATAAATGTGGGTAACTCCAATAATCCAATCGAAGCCAGATATACAAAGAATATATTTTATTAAACAAGACTTGTGAAGGGAAAAAATAAATGTTACCAGTCCTCCTCTATGGGATGGGTTCTTGACCATCCTCAAATGTCTTCACTTTTGTAGAGTCTCTCTCCTCTATAATGTGTAAACCTGAGAAATAAAATGTTTAAGCTCAATGGGAACTCAAAATGGAAAAGAAAATGGTGAGCGATAGTGATAATAATCAGAGTTGCAGCAATGAATGCAACAATGAAAATAATCAAAAGTGAATAATGAATGGAAAACCCTTCTATTTATAACAAAATATTGAATTATCCTCGAATAATGAGCAATAATAAAATATTATTAACCCCATTCTAAAAATAACCACTTGGAATATTTTATTATATTTGGTTAGGAGGGAAAAAGTATTTAAACTTTTATTTAGAAATAATAAATAAATAAATGATTTATTTATCATCTCAAGAAATATGGTTAAGGAATAATAAACAAATAATGATTTATTTAATTATTCCTAAGGGATTTAGTCAAACTTGACAAGGAATAATAATTAATTAGTGATTAATTAATTATTCCTAGAGAAAAATAAGATAATTAATAATTTATCTGTTTATTTTTCATAATTGGGTCAAATATGACAAGGAATATTAATTAATCAATGGTTTAATTAATTATTCCTAGAAGATAATTAAATAAATAGTTATTTATTTAATTATTCTTCATGGGTTTAATTATAAATTATTTAACAAATGTGGTTTATTAAGTAATTTCTTACAATGAAAGCAATTTTACTATGGTAAAATTGGCCTTACATGGTGTACTTCGATCCATCTAGTAAATTAAGGCTAGATGATCAATTTTTTGGTCATAACAGTCATGCCTTTAAAGCTAATCCAAGGAGATGTAGCCTAGGAGGGGTGAACTCCTTTATCAATGGCTAGTGTTTTACTGTTTGATGCATGCTTTCATTCAGTGTTTTGGTTTTAGGTTTTAAGTTTTCTTCATGAAACTAACGTAAGTAAAAACACATAAAATTCATGCTTTTACTTTCTATTTTGGAGTCAAACCTCAAGCACATTTTTTTTATTCTGATGAGGGGATTTAACACAACATTACTATTCTGTCCTAATTCAGACCAGGTTGGTATCAAAGGTATGGTTTGCTTTGTGCAAGGAGGAATTAACTGTTGTTTGCAAGTGAATGGGTTTTGAAGCTCATTGAGGAGAAGGTCTTGGAAAGGAGAGCAAGATTGTTACAATCTCTACCACTAGGTTCTACCTCAAATTGTAGTAGAAGCTTCAAGCAAAGCACGTCCCAAGGATGAGAGCCTGCAAGAATGTCAGAGGACATGGAGGCTTTTAGAAAGGCTTTCTTAGACATGGCAGAAATGGTGAAAGTCCTGTATGAAGAGAGGAATACCAAATTGCAAGGTGAAAGCTCTAGACCTCCAAGGGAAGAAGGTAACAAGAATGGTGATAAACCACCATCTTCTCCACAATATTCATGTTTTTCTACAACTATTATGCAAGATTCTAGTGTAGAAAGTCCCTCTGAGAAGGTAGATGGACAAGTTTGTACCTTTTGTCCACATGATGTGGAAGATGAGGTTCTATCAGCACCCAAATCCGAGGAGTTGAAAGAAGAGAGCCGAAGAGTCCAAGAGGACACATCTTGAATCAAAAGGGAAATCAAAAACATCTTCGTGTGTCAATCGAAAGATGAAGCAAATGGTAAGAATTTACATGCTTCTTCCTTATGTGAAAGTGTTGATGTAAATTCATTTGCAGCCTTTGAAAAACACAGTAAAGGCATTGGATCCAAGCTCTTGACCAAGATGGGTTACAAGGGAGGAGGCCTTGGAGTAAACCAACAAGGCATTAAAAATCCAATTGAGGCCAAGGAGAGGCCTAAATATGAAGGCTTAGGCTATGTTGCAAAAGAAGAGTGGTCTTCTAGTGACAGTTCATGGATATCATGTTCCTTTTTCCATAAGAAAGGACACGAGGAGGAAAGATGTTGGGAGTTGCATCCAGAAATGGTTCCCGCTTGGTTCCTCAAGCGTAAGGAGGACTTACAGTGCAGAATGTCTCCAAAGAGAGATGTAAAAGTTGAAGAAGAAGGAAAGCCGAGTTCTTCTTGCCACGCAAGTTCCTCACATAGGCAGCGTAAGCCAAAGGACAACAAACAAAGGTATAACCGTTCTATTAATTCGAATGCTATTCATGATGGAAAACAACATGCATATTTGAATAACATGTTGAGGAAAATGTTTCCATGCACCTTTTTCCTTTCATCTAACCATTGTGTAGATAAGTGCAATAAAAGGAAAGAAAGCATCAAGAAGATGTTTATGTCTACTGGAATTGAGACCGAAAGGAGAAAATATTATCCAAGGATAAAGGCAAGTGAGCCGAGAGGAGCTCAAAAGAACTTCTGTACTCACTGCAATATCAATGGACATTGGGTCAAGAAGTGTTGGAAATTGTTTCCATAACTTCATCTTGGTAAGGGCAAGCAAATCATGTAAGCACTAGAAGAGGAAGTGACAAAAGAAAAAGTGGTGCAAGATGTGACCATCCTTGAAGTAGCTTCAGAAGAAGAGAAAGTTCAAATAGAGGGTTCATTCACCTGGTTGGGTAAGAAATGGGCGGATTATTTTTCCAACTGAAATTTGTAAATTTCTGTTTTGCACTAGCTACATATCCCCATAATTGGGTAATTTGTAAAAGTGATGTTCATAAATAGATCACTTATATGAAACACTGTTTTCTCTAAGCATTATAATGCTAGTTTGGCTTGTTGATAATCAATTTGAATGGAGAAATTTGGGAGTCACGTTTATTCCATTTTGTAAAATGCATTTCTACTTGTAGTTTGAAAAAGAATTTTAAAACTGTTATATGAGTAGTTGCAACACATTTAGTATGTCCCAAATGTGTGTAGCACTCATGTTATACAAGTATTCACTATGTGAAGCTTGTTTGGGTTCATTTGGCAAAGTATTTTAGGATCTTATCCTTGATAAGTATTTTGCAGATAAGCAATTCCAAGGTGCTCATCTTCTTGGAATTCTTCTTGGGAAGGATGTTGTCGTGGATGGCCATAGTGACATGGACAGGTGTCGTCTCATCGCTTATGGCTCCGAATAAAAATGGTGAAGGAAGGATGATTTGTAGGACACTTGAGGTGCAAACAAAGTACAGAGTAGTTGCATATTATTTAATGCTTTTGGAGACCAAAAATCTTTTAGTGGGGAAGAGTGATCAAGAGCTCAAAATTTGCCAAAAATTCAAAATGTCAGAATCTTGATAAGCTCAGCTTTAGATTGAAGAGCTCGTCATTCTGAATCCAACGGTGCGAATGAAACTCAAACTGAGATTGTATACAGAAGTTAGAGCGAGTCAAAGTTTAGGATTGACTTGATGACATGGCAAGATTGGATGACATAGCAAATCCCTTTAACGAATGAGGAGGCGCCAAGTGACAGGGCACCATTGGTTCCCACATATCGCATATCGAAGCAAAAGATAGGTCAGTATTAAATAATCGGCCCCCGGTGCAAAGCAGGTGCGATGTGATGTGATCACAGTCAAGATTGCGATGTGATATATCGCAATCACATATTGCACCTGATACCCACCGATATATATGTATATGTATATGTATATGTATATGTTCCCGATTGCGATTTTCGAGGGGGAACTTCTGGACTTGATATTGTTATACGCAGTATTTTATAACCCCGGGGGGTCCGTTGCTATCGCAGTGTACAAACTTTGATATCCGCCGAGGGAAAGTGCCGATTGCGATAGGACTGCTGGATGCAATGTTTTATGCATTGAGATTTATAATCCTAGCAGGTCTATGTTATCGCAGAACGCAATTTGGGTTGTGTTGAAGCCTCATATTTATGCTGCTCCAACATGGGGGATAACCACCTGGTCCTGACCTTATAAAGCAACTCCTTTTCCATTTTGTATGGTGGCTCCGACTAGAGATGATGGGACCAATTTCCCAGTGTAGGTTTGAAAATGATGATGGGTGGTTTTCAACTGATTGCAATAAGAATAATGATAACTAAATGACCTATTTTGACATGCAAACATCTAATTAACTTAATCTAATATAAACCCGGGGTATTCTATGTGATATGTGATCTGAAAAAGATATATGTTTGGTACGTGGTAATAAAGATCATTCACGTGTTAAACAAAGATGATAACATGTAAAGATAATTTCTTTTACTAAATAGTTAGTCAAAGAAATGTGGAAATTATATCGCATATATTTAATGATCATATATGAAATTAAAATGCTTTCAGCAAAGTATTATACAATAGTGCAATTAACACATAACATAAAGAGCATACACCATATATAATTCATGAAACGAAATGTTATTACTAATTTAGTAAAACAGAACTGATCATACAAGATAAAAGTACCATATGTGTGAGGTTCTTCTCATTTGACTAGTGACACAGATTAACTCCTTTCTTCAATCAAATTATTCTCCAAGTATACAATAGTGCATCAACAACAGAAACTAGTTTGATATTGAAACGTAATGACCATGTTCCATAATTTCATAAAAGCATCCACAAACTTACAAAAGTGAATTCTTTGCAAAAATTTTTTGATAAAATCTTGGACCCTTGTCTAAATGCATGAGAAGGGTATAAATACTATCTAACTAAAGTTCAAAAGTAGATTATACAAAATATCCAAGGAGGTTTCAAACAACCTTCCTCTTAACTAGCAACTAACTCTAAAAATAAAAGCGATTTGATGACCAAAGGTTATGAAGATGTCTTGTTGTCTGCGAGATTTTCCTCAAGATTGCATATGTCAAACATTGGTTTTACTTGAGAAGGTGCCCCGAATTGTGTTCTGACCTATCCTACGAAGATGGCATCTGTAAGTGGTGTCATCATTCTTTGCGTTGAATTGAGTGAACAATTCAGTGTCATAATCTGGCTGTGAGGTTTGACAAGAAATTGCCAATATGCCTCCCAGTCAGTCTTTGATAATTTTGTGATTGCCTCTCTTTAGATTTTCATCTTTGCCTTCCAGTTTTTATCTAAGACTTTAAAATTTGGTAGTGATTTTGGATCACTTTCTTTTATCAAGTTGGTGGTGTGCAAAGTATGATCGACTGCCTTTATTATATTCTTTACCGCTCCTACTGCTCTTGCTATTACCAATTCTGCCTTCTTAATTCGCGCATCCCAATCTATGAATAATATGTCTTTGTGTGTTTCTTCAATCTCTGTCAAATTAGCGCTTCTTCCTTCTTCAGATTCTTGTCATTCAATATAGTCAGAGATCTTAGTATTTAAATCATTAAACTCAGTTCTCTGGTCAATTTCCTTATCTGTTAATTGATCACTGTTATTCAAATAAGGGGTGATATGGGATATCTTCTGGTATAATAGATCTTGCTATTTTGATAGAATGGAGTTTAGCTCCAATGCCTCTTTGATGAACTCATCAATAGTGGGGACATCTTCATATTTCACCACAGTCTCTTGCAACTCTTGGGTTTGCATATTCTTTATTGAGAGATCTGCTTTGTGGCTTATCCTAAGTACTTCCATACTTTGCTGCAATTGAACTATTTGTTCTGTGGCTTGCTTGTTCACATTTTTTTCTCAATTTCTAGCTATTGTTCAAGCCGTGCTATCCTTTCTTCTCTTTCTCTTAACAAAACAGATACTTCAGTGGCCTTATCAATGGTGGAAGTAGCATAAGCCCCTACAAATTGTGACAACGTGGTTAAATTTTTAGTTGGATTTGAAGGAATATCCTTCTATACTATATCCATTGGTTCATTCCCTGGTGGGTGTTTAGGTGTTTCCACTCTCCTCCTCTTCCTCTCTCTTCTTACTATAGCCTTATGCAGTGGATTGTAGAATGCATCCAAAGGAGTTATTTCTGTAACCTTTAGGATAATCTCAGATGTTGGAAATGTAGATATGCTTTCCGCATTTTGTGAATTTGTCCCTTGTTCGTCCATTGGCTCAGACTCTGAAACTTCCTGAGTTTGCTGTGGAGTATGATATCCTGTGTTTTCTTGGACATCAGTTGTTTTGGCAGTGTCTTGGAGTTCTTTTATTAAACTGGTCCCATTCCTGCTCCATATCGCTGCTTTTACCTTTGGGACCGATATCCTGAGTTAGGCCAGCTTTTACCTATTTCTCAAATGACCTTTTGCTAGATTCTATTGTAGCCTATGTTTCCTATGTCTTCCCTGTGTTCTGGGCTACGTTCTTCTGAGATTCAGTTCGAGAATTTGGTTCCTCGCTGTTAATGGTCACACTGGGCGTAGGTCTGTCATCAGTTCTTAACAAATCTAATGGGATTGTTTCAAGCCTTTGATTTATAAATTGCTGAAACATTTCTAAGTCGCCAGGATTCAAATTCATCTTTTCCCAATTGAATGTTTTTTCAAATGACTCGGCTGATTGTAATAAATCTTCAAAATCAAGAGCTTCATGGATAAAGGGTTTGATCTTTACTGATAGAGTAATACTGTGTGCTACTTTCTTTGGGTCAAATTGCCTCTTTGGTAGAGTAGCCAGCCTGAGCCTCTCTAATTTTAGTAATTCTTTGTTTGCATGGTTGAAGTTTGCCAATGAAAAAGCACCACACTTGATGGGAAAGGGTGGCCATAGTGATTTTTTTCTATCTTTCAAAGTCTTGGTTAAGCCTTTTCCAACAGTTTGGTGAGCTATTTCTCTGGCTAACAGCTTGTCGGAGACATACAAAGGAAGTACACATGGTTCTACTATACTGCCGTAAAGTTTGATATATGTGAACCATTGCTCAGCAAAGTGCTTGCCTACTACAAGAAGGTTTGTAGTGGCTTCCTTAGAAAATCTCGGGGCCTTTTTATCAAAAATCATTTGATGTAATGGTAGCATAACACCATTGCATATCTTGTAAAAATGGGGTATATAATGGGATTCCCACAATTTTTTGTGACTGAGATGGATGGGGTATGGGTCTTGCAAGGTCCATTTCCAACCCATAATTGGAAACTTAGTACATAAACAGATAGATTCCATGATATAAGCACTCATATAAAATGGAGGAAGGTTTTCTGTGGAGGTGGATCTCTTTTGACGATATTCAGAAATAGCCATAGCTAAGTTGTCGGATATGATAGTAGCTCAATTCATTATATGGGAATTGATACATGCATCATTTAAAGGAACCCATTCTATAAAGAACTTGGTATTATTAGGCATTCCATACAATCTACATAACACGGAGGCTGCATAATTATGGGGATTTGCTAAAGAAGCTATGGAGTACATACCCGTCTTATCATATTTGAATTTGTTCTCCAGGACTCTCCACCCCTGAATCATCTTAAAGGGTTCTTCATTCTCTTTTGCGAACTTGGCCAAGAATGATCTATCATATATATCCTGAGGGTTGGGAAGATGATACATTTGTTTCAAATATTTGGCTTTAAATGATCCCATCAACTCCATCTTTGAATTATTGAATTGTTTGTCTTCAATATTGACATTCTCCACTACCCATCTAACCATATCTATGTCTGGTAGTATCTTGGCTCTTGCTCCTATTATGTGAAGAAAAGAGCAGGCAACATCTCTGAATTGAGATGACGAGGGTAGTATTGAACCCGCTGTTACCTTGGTAACAGTAACCACAGGCTTCTCATCTTCAAGTCTATTGAAGATAAATTCCCAAGTCGTTTCTCCTCCATCAACACTACAAATCGTATAAGAAAATACGGGTGACACCTCTGTAACCTCAGATTCTGAAACACGGTTGTTTATGTTTTTGCATTACTTTTTGTAAGGACATCTCTTTTGAAGCTTTCCTAAAATGAAAGAGAGATATATCAAAGTGAACATCAGAGGGAAACTAAGGCTGAAGAGCTCTTTGAAATGACTTGAATTGTGGGAATATTTTGAACACAATCTCTATATTAACCAACCATAACTTGAAAATATTAACTTCTCTCCTCGAGCTTCTAAACAATAATTACTCTGTCAACCCACTTGATATTTCATTAAACCTCAATAAATTCCCACACTTTACAACTAATCTACTGCATCGCTACTTTCAAATGTTGCAACATATCGTTGTTCATAGATAATGTGAAATGTGATTGCAAAACATCGGAATATCGCATTTCGTAATTTTTTAAGGGATAACACAGTGGCATGCCTTGTCAATTTGCGACTTGCGATTGCATATTCTTAGAGTGTCGCGATTGCATATTGCATATCGCATTTCGTCCAAGATTCCGAGCGATTGTTTGAAGTTTGAAGGAAAAGTGAAAGAGGATCCACAAGCCCACGTGATGACATATCACCTCTAGTGCTCCTCGAATTCCTACGTTGATGATTCCATTCGCCTTTGTCTTTTACAATGAAATATTACATGGGTTACAGCCAAATGGTATATGGAGCTACCTCAAAATACCTATCATGACTTTAACACTCTCGCCATGGCATTTCTCACACATTTCCAGCTGCCAGGTCACTATGAAACTGGTACCCATCTACTAACGTCTCTCAAGCAAGACACTGCGACCCACATCTCCGATCACATCCATGAATCGAGACGTAGGTGTTGTCTAATTAATTTTGAGATTGTTGATCAGTTGTTGACCGAGTTGTTCACCAAATCATTCGTCAACAAAATTGTTGAGGACATTGCTATAGGTGGCTGCATCACTGAGGAACAAGCCATCATGCGTGCACAATATCTAGACCTTGTCTATTCACAATCCAACACGTTGTAGGATGTGTTACCCAATGCACCCAGACCATCATCTGATCTGACGACATCTAAGTCTCTGGCTACCCCTCCTGTTGATGGAGTAATTGGTTCAATGACTTAGACCCTTGCAAAATCTTCTTCCAAATAGAAGTCGGTCTCCAACACTGCTCCCAATGATTCCTCTTGCAATTTGTCCAACCCTGGTAAAACCTCACAGGTTCATGCTGTCCAGTCTACTGCAGCGGATAAATCCTCTAAAGGTAAGAAGAAAGGTAAAGGAAAGGGTAAGGTCGATGCTGTAAAACAGGGTCCTCCTAAGTCATTCGCTGGTGATGCTTCCCAACAAAAACCCAAGTATCCATGCCTCATCTGTGAGGAGGATCACTAAACTAAGGATTGTCCCAGATGGTCCGAAGTTAGTTGTTTTCTCAAAGGGACCACAACTGTCATGAAAGAACCCTTTCCATCCCAACAGACTCAAATGGTAGACCAGCCTCAGTCATCCGCTTCCTTAGGTTCCCAAGTGTTCATGATGAGTACCCCGATCAACGTGGCTACCAGGTCAAAATATTATCGAACTTCTACCCTGCTAGGAGGGAAAGATAAAGAAGGTACACCTTCTTCTTCCACCCCGTCCAGTTCTGGTCCTCTTCATATAGAGTGACCTAATCCTGATTCTGCCATTTGACCACCTTCTCGAGGTGTGCTACAAAAGTCCTCGTACAATCCCAACGCTCGAGCTACTCAACATTATAACATTGTTGAGGATTTGGCTCAAGCGCCATTAGCTATGTCTGCTCTCGAGGTCCTTCAAAGCTGTCCTTCTCAGCGGAAATCATTACTGTCAGCTATTGGGGGTATTGATCTAGCTGACTCTAATATCATCTGTTTTGACCTAGAAAACCACGTTCCACGTTTACCTCATCAAATTGCCTTTCTCATTCAAGTGCATAAATGAGAAAACCATTCATAGGACTGTCATCGATGAAGGTGCTTCTACCTGCATCATGTCTATCGCTTGTTGGAAGGAAATTGGTTCTCCTACTCTGAACTAGTCCCCTAACACTCTGGAAGCTTTTGACGGGCACGATTCGTGACCATTTGGTGTCCTTCCCAACCTTGCCATTACTTTGGAGGGAAAGATAGTACACGTCGAAGTAGAGATCGTTGACGCTAATCTTAACTACAATCTTCTACTCGGACGGAGCTGGACCCATGCCATGCATGTTGTAGCCTCCTCCCTTTTCTATGTGATTCATTTTCCCCATCAAGGGAATATAGTCACAGTCGACCAACTGTCCTTCTTTGCCTCTTCCTCCTCGGATGGAAATGTTCCGTATGTCAAGCACACTGGTGCTCCTTATGAGAGTGTGGGGGTAGGACTCTTTAAAGATCCTGCCTTGATGGGCATCTTTCCACTCCCACCTCCTCATGTTGCCTCTGTCAACATGATTTCGATCAAGTTTGATCCTTGGGTCATTCCTTCGCTGGATCTTGTTGATACATGGGGCGAGGTTATGCCATTAAGTCCCGCCGAAATTGATTACGTGGCAATTGTTTCGGCTTTGCCTTCGATATCCTCTGATCATCCTGATTCGAGAACACCTCTAGACGTGTATTCTCACTCCCCATGGCTTGGTTGTGGCCTGACGGTCATGTCTATGTGTCTTGAGAAGTTCTCTTCTCTGCTGCCTGTTGACATGTCAGTTTCTCTTGATATTGTCAAGATCTTTTAACTGAGGGCACCTTTATCTCTTCATAGATTCAAGTTTTTACCCCTCCCCGAGTTTTTATCGATTTCCCATTATTGCAATGGGGTTTTCATCTTCTGACTTGTAACCCTCCCTCACCCAAGGGGCATGGGGGCACAACCTTATATGAGTTCTACTCTATTATTTGGCCGAGTCGATGCTTACTTGTCATGACAATGGTAAAACTCTAGTTTTCTTCCGTGTTGATTGATTGCTCAAGTCCGAGCATGGATTCTCTTAAAAGTGCTATGCCTAGGTCATCTTGCATGGTTACTTTTGTACAATAGTGTGTTATTCATTTTTGTACAGTGTGGTTTGGTGTGTTGTTTTGCAAGCAGCTTTCCTGCTTATTATGTTTCTGCCTGCTTTGCAGATGTCGGTGTCTCCTCACATCGGTTTCACTGATGGTGCTTGCCGTAGTACCCAAAATCTATCATCCGCGACATGGGCCATTTATGACCCCCATGGTGAGTTGATTGATCTTCAAGGTATATATATAGGTCGAACAACTAATAACATCGTTGAGTATAGTGCAATTATTGAATTTTTGTCAGAAGCTATCGCTCTTGGCATTCGAGAATCGGTTGTCAACCTTGATTCACAACTTGTCGTCCTTCAACTCAACGGGAAATATTCCGTCAGAAACCCTCAGATATTGAGAATATATCTACGTATTCGTTTACTGGAAATAAATTTTGATTACATTACATATCATCATATTCCTAGACACATGAATACATTAACAAATGCATTATCTAATTATGTGTTGGATAGACATTTGTGAAACATGTAAAACTCAAAAAACAAAAAACATTTGTACCATAGTAAGCAAGGAAATATAACATATATATATATATATATATATATATATATATATATATATATATATATATGTCGATCATGTTTGTCATACATCAAAACCCCAAAAATTAATATGTGTGTTGAAAATACATTGATGGCTTGTAGGCCTTATACATCCGTGGCTCGTAGGCCTAAAAAATGTGGAATGCTAGACCTATGCACTAAACAACATGATGCTCATGGTAGCATGTAACTGCTCGGACTACGCGAGTTAGCAGTCGGTGGATCTGATCTGATACCCCCACCATATGCCTCTGATACTAGCATGGGACATCACGCATCTGGGCATACTTTGGGATCCCATGAGTCAATCCTTGGAGATTCCACATGATCTCCTCCTCATTGTCGCTTCCCTCCTAATAAGGAGCGACCTCGAACTGCCGAGCAACATGCCTAGCGATCGGGGACATCCCGACAGGGCGTTTTGGTCCAACATCTGCATTCATAAAATCAAAATGTCATGAACACATATATCTCAAAAACAATAAAAAAAAATCAAAAATTAAAATTTTTTGTTTTTACCTCCATCATCATAATCCTCCCCCTCTGGGAGTGACATATATGGATCTCCGTAGAAGTTGGTACCGCTGTAAGGCCAATCCTCCACTACAATCAGTGGTTGTCATAGCCACCAGAAAAAGGCAGGCTTATAGGATGTTATAGCTCTGATACCACTTGTTATGGATATAACCCGGAAATATTATAGATCTGATATGAAAATATAAGACAATGCAAATAAACCCAGAAATAATAAGATCTGAATATAGAAATAGAAATGCTTCTTTATTGATATCAAACCCTTAAGGTAGGGCAACACCATACATTCACTCCTTAAGGAAGGAGAACACTCCACAAGCCATATGCCTGTTCATACAATAATCCTTGACTATCTCCATGTGGAGTCTCTAGCCTCTATATAGGCCTCATACATACAATACCATGGGTCATTACCATGGTTCCCTCATACCATCAAACTAATACCATGGGCCCATTACCTTATTACTAACTACTTGTGGTCCCTTACATGATATGGGTTAACCACCTTATTTATTACTATGGCCCATCCCATTATTACATTATTACCTTGGGTACCTCCCTTGGTACCCCATATTATCCCCCCTAGGTATATAACATTCCACCCCCCTTAGCATGTTTCGTCCCCGAAACATGGGAAGAACACAAATAATAAGATCTACTCAAAAGAGTAGTCCACTGGTACCATGCACGTGCATCTAGCCATCCAAGAGAAAGGTGAACCCTTGATCTCGCTGGTGCCTCGCTCGCTTGAGATGGAAGTTGACCATGGCAGCTCTTCTGTGTTGATGTGTAGTAGGTGGATCTTCGCTCCTCGCTATCCGTCATACGGGGGTTGTTGTCCTTGTGGCTAATTGGTTGCCATCTTGTTGGTTGTTTTCTTGTGGGGTGATGTGGGTGATGATATGTTGAAGTTTTAACCCACAGTGTCTTTTTCTTTAATTCACCCTGCTGTGGTGCCTGTTGTGGTGTCTTCTTTTCCAATATGACTTCAACCACCGAGCCCTCATTTGATGTACCTGTAAACTTTTCTGCTTCAGCCTTTGTTTGTGTTTGATTGTCGATCATCAAAGGCTCATCATTTGATATGTCAGTCCCTGTAACATCTTCTGCTTCAGCCTCCATGTACTCTACCTGTTTATTGATAGAAATATCCTGTAATGTAATTTTCTTCTTTTTATGCCAGAGCTTCAGGAATTTCTTCTGCACATTAATATTGATAGTACCCACAGATTCCATCCGAGGATATCCCAAAACAACATCCATATTATCCATCTCTGAAGTATAAAAATCACCATGCAACACATACTTATCCATAGAAAGCTTCAAATCCTTATAAATTTGAACATCCTCATCATCAACCTGTGTATTTTCAATTTGTTTTGTTGGAACTTGCAATTTTTTTGCCAAAGTAACATTGATGAAATTATGCTTGCCACTAGGATTTATGGAAACAATGATCTTCTCTTTCTGAATCAATCCATGAACCTGCAATAAGGAGATACCAGCAGAAAATAATCCTTTAGGTTCCTTGGTTTCCTTATTTTCTGTAAAAATAAAATCTGTGCTAGGCAGTTTGTCTATCTGTGTGAGCTTATCAACAAGATTAGTTTTACGGTCAAAGTGGTCCATAATAGCTTTTGTGAATATGTCCCAAATCAAGGGCTTTCGATAGTAATGTTGATGCCTTTGCCACCATTGCCATCTTTCATAGTCCAAGTACATTTGTCCCATTCTCAGCCGAGCCTCATCATCCATGATGTAATTCAAACTAAAACATTTCTCCATTTGTGCTAGCCATTTGGCTGGATGAGAGCCATCAAATTTATACAAGTCCCTCAAACTCCAATCTTGGCCTACCATCACAAAAAAATTGGTGAAAATTTTAAATGGCCACAATTCTGTCAATATTGCTCAGAATCCCTATTATGACCTATTTTTGGAAATGAAACAACCATTCTACATCTACCCATGTGATAGAAATCTTGATCTAGGCACTGGAATTTCATATCTGTGCTGCAACTCTCCCGTCGTCACCAAAATTTCTGCAAAAAGAGCTGATCTTAAATCAGCTATATCTCCCTCATCCGGACTCCGATTCGACCGATTGTTTTTTTGAAATTGGCTATTTTTTCACATAGAATCCCGATCTACAATTAGATTTTGTAGATCTTGCACCAGGACGTCTAGATCTGTGCCGCAAACTCGCTGCCCTGAAAAATTGTCTGCAACCCCACTGATTTTTAGATCAGCGATATCTCCTTCATCCGGACTCCGATTCAACCGATTTTTTTTTTGAAATCGGCTAGTTTTTCAAAACGAATCCAGATCTGCAATTATATTTCGCAGATCTTGCACCAAAACATATAGATCTGATCTGCAAACTTGTCGCCCCCGAAATCCTGCAAAAAAAATAAAAAATTCTCCACTTTGGCCCAAGAAAGTGCTCTGATACCACTTGTTATAGCTCTGATACCACTTGTTATGGATCTAACCTGGAAATATTATAGATCTGATATGAAAATATAAGACAATGCAAATAAACCCAGAAATAATATGATCTGAATATAGAAATTGAAATGCTTTTTTATTGATATCAAACCCTTAAGGTAGGGCAACACCATACATTCACTCCTTAAGGAAGGAGAACACTCCACAAGCCATATGCCTGTTCATACAATAATCCTTGACTATCTCCATGTGGAGTCTCTAGCCTCTATATAGGCCTCATACATACAATACCGTGGGTCATTACCATGGTTCCCTCATACCATCAAACTAATACCATGGGCCCATTACCTTATTACTAACTACTTGTGGTCCCTTACATGATATGGGTTAACCACCTTATTTATTACTATGGCCCATCCCATTATTACATTATTACCTTGGGTACCTCCCTTGGTACCCCATATTATCCCCCCTAGCTATATAACATAGGACATCTGTTGGACCTTGGTAATCCTAGGCATCAACGCACTCCAACGGACCATCTGTGGGTCTCGTGGAAATGGTGGTTCCACCTTAGCCAACTGGTAGTGAAACAATGGAACCCGATCTAGGAAGAAGGTCACTAGCACAGACCCATAGAAAAACTGCTTCAGGTTTCCTGTCTTAGCTTTTGATAGCTAGCGCTTCATGTTGACTTTCATAGCTTCCACCTAGTTGAAAACAGTGGGCGCCGTATAGTCGATAGCATAGTGAAACTTCGACTTTTTGGTCTCATGCTGTGCTTGGGCCCCAACCACTCTGTTGATGGTAAACAATAACAATTTTAGCACAAGATCTCGAACAATCATAATCTCGATATTGCCACTTTTTTATTTGAGTGCTTCTGGGCAATTTTCTACAAGTAGCATGGTCACACTTTCCCCAATAGACCTTGACTCATATAGATTGACTAGCTCCCCTCTCCGAGATAGTCCTGTGATGAAATAAATGTTTGAAGTTTCCAACTCCAGCTCTTAGTCACCGATCATGAAAATTTCCCGATTCACGTCCCAGAGACTGATCAGATATCGTAGAAATTCGAGTTGAGCCCATAGACCTGGTGTAAGGAAGAATTTGAGGAGCCCATAGTTCCTCAAAGCATCCAAGAAATTTGGGTCAGCCATTGCTTGAGTGTCAATATCCTCATGCTCGCATTCCTTCCAATCCACCATTTTTCACGATTTTTTCCCTGCAAAAACCATATAATCAAGTCAATAAACATCTTTGGCCAGAGAAATTTGGATTCAAACGGAAAAATTGAGAAAAAACATGAAAAAATTTTGTTCACAGTGTCGGCGTGACTGTTTTAAAAATAGTAGTGCCGACGGTGCGGTTGACAGTTTTAGCAACCCCCGATTAATGCAATTCTGTGCTTGGAAATTGCACTGACCGAGGGCGATTTTTTTTTGACAAAACCTCCTCATGAAATCCAAAAAATGGTTAAAAATAGGTGAAATAAGTATGAAAATGGAGCTTAAGGTCTTGGCTCTTACCTGCAACTGACAGCTTGGCGAATGACCTCCCGGATCTCTCGCAATCTGCTCCAGAAAAATTAGGGCACAAGTGGGTAAAAAGCTCTTCACACAAAGGTAAAATGCTAAATGGTAAAAAATAATTACTTTTTACTCCTTTTATTCATTTTTTCATGAAATACTAGGGTTTTTATGTATTTTTGACCTATTTTTCCTTAGAAGCCGGATAATGCATTTACCTTTTTGTGCAGCGACAGGTGATGAATTAGCGATGATGGTACAGGAATCACGTTTCAACTCTTTTCTTGACTCATAAAACTCAAATGAAAAGATCGCCACGTATTTTTTCCTTTTTGACTTGTAAAAGAGAATAAAATGGGGGGTCCACTTTCAAGCTCTTTTCCGACTCTTTAAACACAAAAAGATTGCGAATCTTTTGTCATTTTGAATTCATTAAAGGCTGCAAAACGTTGTTCACCCAGTATATGTTTACCCCTTTTTCGGGTTGGGATGAACTATTTATGAAAAGGGTACTCCTTGAGTGGAATGATCAAGAGGTTCTCTCAAGTATCGTTTTCTACCTTTTCGAGCTCGAGAGACACAAATGTACGAAAAGGGACCATGTGGAGTTTTCTTTTCCATGTCTTTTTCAAACTCTCTAAATATGAAAAAGATACCGAGTTACACCTTTGTCGGACTCGTTAAAACATTAAACGACATTAGATTCGTCGCCATGACGAATGTGAGCTTCTCCTTCCTAGGCTCATTAAAATTACTAGGTCGGATTCATCCAAAGGATGAACTTACAGTGAAAGCACATGCTATCCCCTTCAAGCTTGCGATAAAAAATAATTGGGGTACTTGCCAGAAATGGTGGGGGAAAATTGGAAATTCTATCAGTCGTGTCGGTAGCTCACTCTTGAACATGACACTTTCTGCTTCGTGTCGGGTTGGGATATCCTCCTTTTCATCATTGAACTTCCTGGATTGGGTCGTTCATTTTTGCCTTCCATTTGATCTCTACCACGTTATCATGACCACCGATCCTATGGATCCAAAAGCTGCCAAACTCCAGAATTGTGTCGCCGATATGTTCAAGAGTTAGTCCCTCTGCAATTACACTTACTCCTGATTCTCTATATCATTTGAAATCATTTGCGTCCCTTTGTCTCATGCCGATGATGTGGGATGCATCATGGCCCTCCTTCGACATGGTTGCTTCTTGTCGACTTCAGCTCATTATCCAAGAAGCTGGCCGAGAGACTCCCTTCTGGTACCTTAGAGCTTACATGCCCTAATGGCAAGTTCTTTGCACTTGACAATAAGCTCACATCATTGGCTTTTGATCGAGTGATTTCATGGGTGTTTGACATCAATTCCTTTATTCACATTCCATGAACTGTGCTGCTGGTACCTTGAGATCCATTGTCATTATTGGTGGCTTCTCTTGCGCTTGTTAACGGTTGACATCATTGACCGATAATCAAGCGACTTTCTAGCATGTTCGACTTCAACACATTCATTCACATGTTAGGGGGTAGTTTGGAGCGCAAGACCCTAGGCTAAGATTACATAAGTCTAGGTTGTGAGGCGATGTGACATGATCATGTTGATATACATGTCTCTTTCAGATGGATGGCTGCGACCATACCATGAGTTGTTATATGTGATCCTTCTCATTATTGGATGGCTGCGACCATACCTTGGTTTCGTTATGATCCTTTATATTGGATGGCTACGCCCATGCCTTGGATTCGTTTGCATGATCATTCTCTAGATGGATGCATCCATACCACGGTTCATGTATCATTATTCAGAGTTTTCAGTGATGTATATGTATTTATGCTTGCTTGCAGGTTTTCTAATGACGGACTCTGGTTCCCCGCTTCCACTTGTAAAGCATTTCACCCCTCACTCTAGTTCGGCCTTCATGCTTTAGGGGGCATCTGTTACACAGCATTTTGTCACTGTCCCTGTACTCCCCGTCCATGAGGACCTCTACAGTAAACCCGACATGCTTTCCCATCATGAAGAAACTCCCAGTATGTCCCTCTTCATGAGCTGAATAATTCCCCTTTGTATCATTTCCCAAGAATCTTCCTTTTATCCCAGTTTACAAGACCGATGCTACTGACCAGTTTCATCCTTGTGCCTATTTGCAGGGATTAAAACTAGCCCTCGCGCCATGCAGAGCGACTGAGCCCTTTTCCAGTCGCGATGATCCTATCTTGGAAGGTTTTTTAAATATGGAGTCGAAGCTTCCATGTCTAGAAGCTTCATAACAAAAGTATGGTAGATGGTTGGGCCGGATGGAGTCGAGGAAGTCAGTTTGGGCTCCTTTCCCCTATTAGGATGGAACAAAATCAAGAGATAAGACCTTCTCCCATGATGAGAGGAACCATCTCCCATCCATCCAAGCTATACAAACCTCTCTTTTCCCAAGCTAAACTAGTTTTGGAGTGAGTTTGAATGATCAACAAGTCATCTATAGCTTGTAGCTTTCTAATGTATGTTTGAGGGAGAATAGTTTGTTTTTGATTTGGTTTGAGACTAGAGGGAAAGAGGCCTTAAAACTTCCTTTGTTGGGACTATCCATGAAGTGCTAGCAGAAGTGTGGGAACTCGGATACTTCGAAGGATACCAGCAACGTTAAGGCATCGTTTGTAATCTCTTTCTGACTTATATAAATACAACTATTGATTGATTTCCTACATGAAGTGTCATTTTACATCTTTATGGCTTAATGTTCCTTGGCCTACTAAGTAGGTTGAATACAATATTGTATGCTATCACATTTGTTGTTGGTGTTGTTTGCTTGTTTAAGGTATTCAAAGGAAGGAAACAGAAGATAGCCGGAGTGAGGAAGCAGGATCATCACCATGTGGAATAACGTTCAAAGAGGTAGGCCATCTTAATTGATTCTAGCTTAAGGAGATTTTCCATAGATTGTTTGTTTGTGGCTAGACCCGATCTCTCAGGATAAAGGAATTATTTGTGTCCTCACTAAGAATTTACCTGCACCACACTAACTATTAATGATGGGAATGAGTGGCTTTAGCTTTTTCTCTTTCTTCTTCAAGCTTAAGGATCTGAAATTGTCTTGCTTGAAGAGAAGAGGAAGGATTTTCATTGATAAATTGCACTAGGGCAAGAGATGTGATTGCTATGTTTATGGGGAGAACTGCTTCTTTTCCATAAACTAAAGCAAAAGGAGAAGAACCAATTGAGGTCTTCTGTGTTATTCTATCTACCCAAAGAGGAAATGTCAATGCCTTGTGCCAATTCCTATGATTTTGGTCTATAGTCCGCTTGATGATTCTGATAAGGTTTTTTCTTGTTGATTCGGCTAATACATTACCTTGTGGATAATAGTTGGCTAAATATTTCAATTTGAAACCTCTTTTTAAGGCAAATTCTACCATAACATTTCTAGAAAAATAAGATGCATTATCAAACATTAAAGCTGTAGGTAAGCCAAACTTGGTGATTATGTACTGATCAATAAAGTCTGTAATACTTTCTATGTTAGATACCTTTAATGGGATAGATTCTACCCATTTCGTGAAATAATCAGTAGTTGTAAGGATGTTCTTGTGCTGCTTGGAAGAGTTAGGAACAATCTCACCAATTATATCTAATCCCCATTGTTCAAATGGTTGTTGGATATTCACTGGCTGTAATGGGAATGTTGGTTTCGTTTCTCTTCCTTGAATAGTGTTCGCCATTAATAACCTGCATGCATATTTTGTGAGCTGTGGTATTTCCTCCGAAATGACCTCCAGCTGGTCCATCATGTAACTCCTGCATAACCTTTTCAGCTTCAGGTTTTTCTAGGCATCTTAATAATATTGAATCATATTTTTTTATAAATAATACATCAACAATTAATTCATACTGATTTGCTTTCAACCTTGAAGAACACTTTGTTTTGTAATTGAGATGCATAAGAACATATCCATTCTTTAAATAAAACTTCAAATCAACATACTGCGATTGTGCATCATTGAGGCTTACTTATGATATTTTCACTTCATTACCTTGCTCTTCTTCTATTGATAAATGGGAAGCTCCAGTTAGCATTCTGAAAAAACCTTGGCCCCTAACAATTTTAGTTGGTCTGATTTTTACATTGTACTCTTGAAGTGCAGTGACCCAATTTGATCTTTTCTCCCCCACTTCTCTTTGAATCAATAATTGCCTTACTGCAAGGTAAGGTACTCCTATTTTTGTATGAGTTTTGAGGAGAAAATGTCGGAAGTGTTTTAAGTCTTTAAAGATAGCAAAAGCTTGTTTCTCAACAACTCAGTAGTTTAGCTCGGCACCCTATAAATTGGAACTGAAAAAATAAATAGGTGCCTCGATGTTTTGATCATTTAGTTGTGTTAAAACTGCTGCATATGATGTATCAGATGAAAATGTGTATAATACAAAAGGTTTAAGAAAGTCTAGAGATGTTAAAGAAGGAGCATTGATAATAGTTTTTTTGATTAACTCAAATGACTCTCTTTCATTTTTACCCCACTTGAAGACCACATTCTTCCTTATCATTGATTGAAGGGGTAAAACAATCTGTGAAAAATCGGGAATAAATCTTTTTACAAAAGTAATCTGGCCTAAGAATGATTGCATGGTATTTTTGTTATGTGGGAGAGGAATCTTTTAAATTTCTTGGATTCTATCAGGATCAATATAAATTCCTTTCTTGGATACTATGAATCCGAGAAGTTTGCCTTCTGCTAACGAAAAGTATGACTTTTTGGGATTTAGAGAAATGCCATATTTCTTGCATCTTTCAAAAATATGCTTTAGGTCATTCAAATGATTGTTTATGTTCCTAGAGTAGACTATAATGTCATCTAGGTAAATAACAACTGATTTATTAATCAGACCTTTAAAAGCAATATCCATGGTGCGTTGAAATGTAGCACCTGCATTGATAAGTCCAAAAGGCATCTTCTGATAAGCGTATGTCCCCCACTTGGTCCTGAATGTTGTCTTTAGTCTATCATCTAGATGTACAAGAATCTGATTGTATCCTAAAAATCCATCTAGAAAAGACATTAACTCAGAGCCTACAACTGATTGCAATATTTTCTCCATGGTAGGCAAAGGAAATTTATCCTTTTGACAAGCTCTATTTAAGTTCCTAAAGTCAATACAAATCCTAATATCTCCATTCTTTTTCCTGACAGGAACCATATTTGATACCCATTTTGAGTGTCTAACGGGAAAGATTATCTTTGCTTTCAGAAGTTTGTTTAATTCAGATTTGATTTGGCTTTCAAGGTTTGGATGAATCTTTCTAAGCTTCTATTGAATTGGTTTCTCATTAGAGGTCATTGGTATAGTGTGTTGAATTACAGAGGTATCATAGGTCTTGAGATCTGAATAATCCCAGGCAAAGACACCTTTATATGTTTTCAACAATTTGATGAATGATATCCTTTCTTCAGATGATAAACCAAGACCTAGGTTGATGTTTTGAGGTTTTTCAGATGTACCTAGATTTACCACTTCAAATATCAAGGTAGAACTTTGAGTTTTGGAGTTGGTAATCTTTTTAAATCTGTCTTTCAAATCATAGAGATCTTCCATTTTGACTACAAATTTTGGAATTGGATTTTGATCTTGTTTATGGTTGATTTGAAAGTCATGCTCGTGTTCATCTATGATTTGTTCTTCATAAGATCCTTTTGATGTAAGGAAATCAATTATATTAGCATCATTATTAAACACTCTCCAATTTGTTACATTATCAGGAATGGATGGCCTAAAAATTAACTCTATAGAAAATCTATCTGGACTAAAATCCTCTGAAGGTATAAGCTTAGATGCTACATTGGCAAGTAAATCAACACTTGAATTTTGTAATATGGGGACTGAAGAAATGTTAAAAGCAGTGAAGTAAGAAGTAAGATTCTGGGCTAGGGATTGATAATGTTTGAGATGCCCAGACACACAATGGATTGTGTTTCTTACCTATTTAATAACTATCTCAGAGTCTCCATATACTTGCAAATACTTGACATCAAGGCCAATGGATTTGTATAGCCCTTAAATTAATGCTTCATATTCTGCAGTATTGTTAATGCATTGAAATTCAAGCCTACAAGCTAGCATAGTTTTCTCTCCTCACAGGCTGATTAAGATACATCCAACGCCTGCACCATCTTCAGACTTGGAACCATCAAATTAAAGAGTCCAGAATAATGAATTATCTACAAGTTTATCAGCTACATCTATACATTTAGAAGCATATTTTTGTGAATTTTTTTTCTATCTGAGATACTACAACATTATCCAAAAAGGGAGATCTTTGTGCATTAAAGGATCCTAAGAATGACTCAGTTGAGTAGTTTCCGATGATATTATTGGTGAAATCTACTGGCTCATTGCTCCCTTCGAGATCAGTGACTGTGTACTTCATGAATTTCTCACAGTCTACTATGATTTGGTTAGGTTTACCACTGTATGGCAACCACATATGAGACCAATGCAGAGATGAAAACCTCACCCCTAAGTTCGCTAAATGCAGCCATCTGCTTAATCGTGGTCATAACATTTCTCTTTTCAATAATCTTAGCAAAACCCTAATAAAACATGAAATTAAATTTGCCAGATTTCAGTTAATTAAAACCTCTAAAATTCTTCTGGGTTTACACCTCTTACTGTCTTCAACTCTTAGCTCTGAACTCTGGCGAAATATAGACGCCCTCACTTACTGCAAAGCTGAGAAATTTCTCAATTTTACTCTAGCCAATAAAACCAAAAAACTAAACTCGTTGAGAAACTTCAACCCCAGTAACAATTATGTTCATTTTCTGCACCTAGATTCAAACCTGGAGTTGAATTCATCCAGCAGCGCTCAGTGTATTAACGCATCTAGCAAATTGTTGGGTCCAAACATAAGCCTGCGCAGTAATCCCTCATACAGAAATACACAGAAGCTTATTAACCCTCCTACACAGGTGGATGGTCTGAACTCTAAAGAGGAATACGCTGGTCAACCTGCAACGCAGTTCAAAGTTTCAGGCACGCAGTTTAAAGTATCAGGTACGCAGAATCCTACTGCGCAGATTGGAAGTATGAACGCACGAGCACGCAGGTCAAACACCTCTCAATCTGACTGCGTTGTAAGTCTTGTTCCTGCGCAGACTAAAAGGTTTGTTTCCACGCAGGTAACTCGAGATCTAGCGTCCACGCATTATGATCAGGTCTCCACGCAGCATAAAACTGATCTTACGCCCAGCAAAGAATCGTTGGAGTCGGTTGGAACAGTAAAAGAGGTAGCCACCCATTACAACTCCAGCGCCCTTTCTATAACTCGTCTCAGCTAAATAAGAAAACCTTTCACACATTGGACTGTGGCCAAAGTAATAACTCCTCTTCTCTTCCCCTCCTTAGCAAAAAGTCGACAGTAGTAAACCTCTCTCAGCTAGTGTTAGATGACAACCTAAATCTACTTCTTGAAAAAGGTTTAAACTTTGCAGTATCCCCTTCCAAAATTCCTATATATGACATCATAAGTAACATTGAAGTCAGTATAAAAAACAATGACCAAAACAAAGCTGAGGAAATAAGACAAGATGTTTCCAGAATTCTTAGAAATGCCAGACCTCCCCCCAGCAACATATCCAAAGAAGAAGCCATAGCCCTAAAAAACATCAAAAATAACAAAAACATTATAATCTTAAAAGCCGACAAAGGTAATGCCACTGTCATCATGAATAGGACTGACTATGAGCATAAAATGGAAGATCACTTAGTAAACAGTGGCTGTTATAGAGTTTTAAACAAAGACCCTAGCAGCAAAATTCTTCGCCAAGTAAGTGACAAAATTAAAAACTCCTCCCTTGATACCTCCATTAAGAAAAAATTAATTCCTAATAGTGCCATCATCCCTAGAATTTATGGAGTGCCAAAAATCCATAAATCTGGCGTTCCATTAAGACCTATAGTGAACACTATAGGATCCCCCACTTATTGGTTAGCTAAATATCTAGCAAGCAAACTCAGACCTTTAGCAGGGAACACTCCCTCGTACATCAAAGATTCCTCTTCCTTCATAGAATGGATCAAAAACCTAGAATTTAATGACAATGACCTAATGGTTAGCTTTGACGTAGTGTCTCTATACACCATGATTCCTGTAGATGAAGCCTTAGAAGTACTAAAGAACATTACTGACTTAGAAACAGTGGAACTTATAAGCATTTGCCTTAAATCTTCATACTTCAGTTTTAAAGGTAAAATTTATGAGCAAACCCATGGTGTTGCAATGGGTTCCCCATTATCCCCATTGATTGCCAATCTTTACATGGAACACTTTGAGCAAATGGCCCTTAGGTCTTTCCCCTTTACACCTGAAGAGTGGAAGCGTTTTGTAGATGATATCTTTGCTAAATGGAGCCATGGCTTGGAGAGGCTCAAAGAATTCTTAGCCCATATAAATAGCCTCTCCCAACACATAAAATTCACCATTGAAATTGAGCAAGACAACCAGCTCCCCTTCTTAGATGTCCTCCTCACCAAGAAAGATGGTAAGATAAGCCACCAGGTCTTCAGGAAGCAAACACACACTGACAAGTATCTTCATGCAAACTCCCACCACCATCCTAAGCAAAAAATGGGAGTCATCAAAACCCTAACCACCAGAGCCTCTAGAATCTCCGACCCAGATCATCTAGAGGAAGAGCTTATCCATCTCCATGAAGTTTTTGTAAACAATGGCTATCAACATCACACCATCAACAAAATTATTAAAAATTCCTTAACCAATAAACAAAACAAAAAGAAATCATTTGATAACCCTAGAATATCCCTTCCCTATATCAAAGGAATCACTGATAAAATTGCCAAAGTTCTCGCTAAGCATAACATTATGGTAGCTTTCACCCCCCCTAACACCTTAAAAAACATGCTTGAATCTGCAAAAGATGCAGTTGACCCAAAAAGTCACAAAGGCGTTTATTCGATTCCTTGTTCGTGTGGTAAAGTTTATATAAGGGAAACAGGGAGATCCTTTGGAGTAAGATTAAAAGAGCACATTAGTGATATTACTAGAAATAGGTCTGATAAATCAGGTCTTGCAGAGCATGCTTGTTCCTCCTCTCACTATATATGCATGGAACAAGCTAAATTAATCCACAAGGAAGACCACTATTTAAAAAGAAGAATTAAAGAGGCAATAGAAATTGAAAAATCTTCTAATAATATGAATAGGGATGATGGTCTTAAACTAAGTAATACCTGGAAACCCTTGTTAAACAAAATAAAGTAACTGTAATTTATACAAATTCTCCCTTAAGACAACATTTACAGCTCAAAAAAGTAAATAAATTAATATTAACATATATATATATATATATATATATATATATATATATATATATATAATTGCATAAATTAATAACTAAATCCTATTAATTAATTAATTAAAATTTAAACAAAATTTAAAATTAATTTAATTAATTAATTAAATTGATTTTATTTTAAATTTAGTTTAAACTAATTTTATTTTTAATTTAGGCCAAATTAATTTAAGTGAATTAAAAAATTAAATTTATTAATCAAACTAAATTTAAAAATTAATTAATTAATTAATATAGTATTAGATAATTTTTGGGATTCAACTGCGTTAAGTAAGTCATTCAAACGTATGACCATTTCCATGAGAGGTAGTCGTAACTGACTAATTTCTCATGATTTTTGAATAGTTCACTTAGCACTCATTGCATCGGGTGATGCTCACAGGGGTGAAGAAGTGGGATTGAAACTAGTGAAATGTGGAGAACGAATCACATAGCATCAATCATCACTTCCGGGGCTTGCACCCGGTAACCAGGACTTCCCAGGAGGTCACCCATCCCAGAACTCCTCTGGCTCAAGCGCGCTTAACTGTGGAGTTTTTCCCCACAATCAAGCCCACTTAGCTTGCTACCCCATTTGCAAAACCTTAGCAAGTATTGTGCCTCATGAACCATTCAAGTAGAGATCCCTTGACTCTTTTTTAAGTATGGGGGATTTACGCAGTGCATTATATTAGATAATTTTTGGGATTCAACTGCGTTAAGTAAGTCATTCAAACGTATGACCATTTCCATGAGAGGTAGTCGTAACTGACTAATTTCTCATGATTTTTGAATAGTTCACTTAGCACTCATTGCATCGGGTGATGCTCACAGGGGTGAAGAAGTGAGATTGAAACTAGTGAAATGTGGAGAACAAATCACATAGCATCAATCATCACTTCCGGGGCTTGCACCGGGTAATATAGTTTTAAACTTATTAATTAAACTAAATTTAAAATTAATTTAATTAATTAATTAAATTGATTTTATTTTAAATTTAGTTTAAATTAATTTTATTTTTAATTTAGGTCAAATTAATCTAGTTATAAAAAAAAAAAAAAAAAAAAAAAAAAATTGCTTTTAATATAGTTTTAAATTTATTAATTAAATTAAAATTTAAAACATAATTAAAATTTATTTAATCCTTTTAGTTTAAACTAATTTTATTTTTAATTTAGGCCAAATTACTTTAAGTAAATTAATTTGATTTAAAAAATAAATAAATAAATAAAAAAGAAGAGAAGTTTTAAATTTATTAATTAAGCTTAATTTAAAAATTAATTAATTAATTAATATAGTTTTAAATTTATTAATTAAACTAAATTTAAAATTAATTTAATTAATTAATTAATTAAATTGATTTTATTTTAAATTTAGTTTAAATTAATTTTATTTTTAATTTAGGTCAAATTAATCTAGTTAAAAAAAAAATAAAAATAAAAATAAAAATAATATAGTTTTAAATTTATTAATTAAATTAAAATTTAAAACAAAATTAAAATTTATTTAATCCATTTATTAATAAATTGATGAAAATCAAGCCGACCTCTCCAAACCTAGGTTATCTATCCATCCTTCTATTAATAGGTTCTCATTCTCTTGACTCTCTCTTCTCAAAATGCAGATCTCATTACCCTGATGATGGACTCACCTAGCTAGTCCGAAACGTCGGTTTCAAAATTGCTCACAGGTCTTTCCATTAATTAAATACTCTACCAGCCTGTATGGAATCTCTATTCAACATCAAACCATATAATTCATGGATATCAACCACTAGAATATCGATTACCTGTGAAACTTTTTGGTTGGAGGAAAGCCTGGTTGAAACTGATATCATTTCTCTGAGTACCTCTACTTTTGTCCTGTCTAGTTGAACTATGTGTACAACAAATTTTTGAGGTATAATATTTAATTTAGTGCACACAGTTCTTAGCATGATGTTTGAAGAGGCTCTTGAATCAACAAGGCAATTATGTACATTTTAAATCTCATAAGTAAGAAGAAATGGAGGAGTATGAGAGATAGATCTGTCACCTATTAGAACTAGGTCTGTGGGATTTACTTTGTTTGAAGATGAAGGAGGCTTTCCCATATCTTTAGCAACTTGAGTAACTACAACAGTTGGTAAAGGAGCTACAGGAACTGCTTTTAACTCTCTAAGTAATATTTTATGTTGTTGTTTGAGTTTAGTCAATTCATGTAATGAAATATTTGCTCTCGTCTTTTTCATATCTTCGACTATATTGTATTCCACTGTATCTGAGATTACTAAAGTTTTAGAAGCAATTGGAGGATCTAATGGAATAGAATCAATTTGAGTAGTCTTATATTTCTTACTTACTGTTTTCTCCTTTACAAGAATAGTAGCTTTCTGTTTTTGATTTGTTGTTGACGTATTAGTAGAGCTTTTACTTCTTATTGTTACTGGCATAGCTTGTGCTTCCTCTTTAGTTGGCAGAATAAAATCCCACATTCCATTTAACTCAACTTCTTCCTTAGTTTCTGCTTCTTCTTCATTTGCTGAGTCTTCTTCTAGTTTGAAATAGTATTTGGTGGCTAGGATGTAGAAGAAGGGTTTCTTTTAAATGAGCGAAAAGATTTCTTGGGAGCAGAGAATTCTGCAACCTGTTTTTTGATTTCAATCATTTCATTTGACATGGTCTTTAGCACCTTTTGAAGGCCTTCAAGGTCGAAAGGGTCCTTTGGAGCTTTCTTTTTTTAATCTTCCTTGAATGTCACTTTCTTTGATTTCCTTTCTTCTATCTGTGATCTCTTTTCTAAGGCAATAATTCTCCTTTCTATAGACAACACTTCTTTCATGTTTTCTACAAGGGTAGCCTTATTGGATCTATCTACAAAAATTGTGATATTAGAGGGAAGGGAGGATATGTACCACTCTATTTGTACATCTACTGCAGGTCTAGAGGCAGCTGGGATTTTGTTTAGTAACTTGTTGAATCTGGAGTTGAAGTCTTTGATCCTTTCATCTGAACTTGCTTTTAGGTTGGAAAGATCATTGATTAAAGATGCCACGGTTCTATCATCACCAAATTTTGCAAGAAATATTTCTTCAAAAGCGTCCCAGGTTCTTATTGAGCCTGCTGGAAGGGAAAAGTACCAGGATCCTGCAGATCCCTGGAGAGTATAAGGAAACAATCTGATAACAACATCTTCATGTGCAACTCCATTAAGGTTCATGGCTAACATAAATTTATTTAGATGTTCTTCAGCAGGAAGACCATCATCAAGATTATACTTAGGTAACCATTTTTCTAGGTTTGCTGGAAGAGCATTTGGATTAGCAACCAGTACACACCAGAGTTTGTCCAAGGTTGAGCAGGTTGATTGGCCATAACTTGTGTTGAGGATTGCGAAGATGAGGAGGCAAGTCCATAAGTAGATAGTGATGGTGAAGAACTTACTACTGGACTAGTACTACTGGTAGCAACACTAATTATTTGAGTAAAAAAAAATGGATAGTTGGGAAGAGGTGGATTTAGCATAAGTGAATGGGGGAGTAAATGGAGGGAAGGATGACGTGATCTCACTGGTATCTGATTCAGATCTTTATGTGGTAGCTTTCTTACGTCATGAATGAATGGGAAACTCAAAAGGGGTTACTCCAAGATTTTCACTTTGTAATCGAGTTAATACACCAGTATCTCGTAATAGGGAAGTGACACTTTCTTCAGAAGCTTCAGGTTTTTCAGGTTTCTCAGCAGAAATGGATATCTGTTCCAATTTTTGTATTAAGGAGTGAACTTCAAGAGACTCAGGAGTGTAATCTGAAGAAGGTACTTGTCTTAATACTTCAGGAGATGAGGGAGAGGTTTCTACAACTTCAGATTTCTGATTCAGAGATTTTGAACGAGATCTAGAAGATGTAGAAGTTCTGGAGGGGTTTTGACTCTTATGAATGTTTTTCAATTGATCTTTAGATTTATATGCCATTCATAGTCGGATGGCCCTCCTAGCGCCAAAATGTTGAAGCCTTAGATTTTTGCTGCTCTAGCATGGGGGATAACCACCTGGTCTGGACCTTAGAAAGCATCTCCTTTTCCATTTGGTATGGTGGCTCTGATTGGGGATGATGGGACCAGTTTCCCATTGTGCGTTTGAAAATGATAATGGGTGGTTTTCAAGTGATTGCAATAAGAATAATGATAACTAAATGACCTATTATGACATGCAAACCTCTAATTAACTTAATCTAATATAAACCCAGGGTATTTTCTGTGATATGCGATTTGAAAAAGATATTTATTTGGTACATGGCAATAAAGATCATTCACATGTTAAACAGAGATGATAACATGTAAAGGAAATTTCTTTGACTTTAATAGTTAGTCAAAGAAATGTGGAAACTATATCACATATTTTTAATGATCATATATGAAATTAAAACGCTTTCAGCTAAGTATTATACAATAGTGCAATTAACACATAACAGAAAGAGCATACTCCATGTATAAATCATGAAACAAAATGTTATCACTAATTTAGTAAAACAGAACTGATCATACAAGATAAAAGTACCATATGCGTGAGGTTCTGCTCATTTGACTAGTGACATAGATCAACTCCTTTCTTCAATCAAATTATTCTCCAAGCATACAATAGTGCATCAACAATAGAAAGTAGTTTGATATTCAAAATTAATGACCATGTTCCATAGTTTCATCAAAGCATCCACAAACTTACAAAAGTGCATTCTTTGCAAATGTTTTTTGATAAAATCTTGGACCCTTGTCTAAATGCATGAGAATGGTATAAATACTATCTAACTAAAGTTCAAAAATAGATTATACAAAATATCTGAGGAGGTTTCAAACAACCTTCCTCTTAACTAGCAACTAACTCTAAAAATAATAGTGATTTGATGACCAAAGGTTATGAAGATGTCTTGCTGCTATCTGCCCGCTTTTCCTTGAGGTCGCATATGTCAGACATTGGTTTTACTTGAGGAGGTGCCCCAAATTGCATTCTGACCTCTCCTGCGAAGATGGCATCTGTAAGAGGTGGCAGCATCCATTGTGTTGAATTGAGTGAACAATTCAGTGTCATAATCTAGCTGTGAGGTTTGACAAGAAATTCCCAATATGCCTCCCAGTCAGTCTTTGATCATTTTGTCATTGCCTCTCTTTGGATTTTCATCTTTGCTTTCCAGTTTTTATCTAAGTCTTTCAAATTTGGTAGTGATTTTGGATCACCTTCTTTTATCAAGTTGGTGGTGTGCAAAGTATGATCAATTGCCTTTATTATATTCTTCCACTCCTGCTACTCTTTCTACTGCCAATTTTGCCTGCTTAATTCACGCATCCCAATCTGTGAACAATATGTCTTTTTGTGTTTCTTCAATCTTTGGTAGATTAGCGCTTCTTCCTTCTTCAGATTCTTTCCATTTAATATAGTCAGAGATCTTAGTATTTAAATCATTAAACTCAGTTCTCTGGTCAATTTCCTTATCTGTTAATTGATCACTGTTATTCAAATAAGGGGTGATATGGGACATCTTCTAGCAGAATAGATCTTGCTGTTTTGAAAGAATGGAGTTTAGCTCCAATGCCTCTTTGATGAACTCATCAATAGTGGGGACATCTTCATATTTCACCATAGTCTCTTGCAACTCTTGGATTTTCATATTCTTTACTGAGATATTTACTTCGTGGCTTATCCTAAGTACTTCCATACTTTGCTGCAATTGGACTATTTGTTCTGTGGCTTGCTTGTTCACATTTGTTTTCTCAATTTCTAGTTGTTGTTCAAGATGTGTTATCCTTTCTTCTCTTTCTCTTAACAAAACAGATACTTCAATGGCCTTATCAATGGTGGCAATAGCATATGCCCTGCAAATTGTGACAACTTGGTTAAATTTTCAATTGGATTTGAAGGAATATCCTTCCAGACTATATCCATTGGTTCATTCCTTGGTGGGAGTTCAAGAATTTCCACTCTCCTTCTCTTCCTATGTCTTCTTACTACAACCTTATGTAGTGGACTGTAGAATACATCCAAAGGAGGTATTTTTGTAACCTTTAAGATAATCTCAGATGTTGGAAATGTAGGTATGATTTCTGCATTTTGTGAACTTGTCCCTTGTTCGTCCATTGGCTCAGACTCTGAAACTTTCTGAGTTTGCTGTGGAGTATGATATCCCGTGTTTTCTTGGACATCAGTTGTTTTGGCAGTATCTTGGAGTTTTTTATTAAACTAGTCCCATTCCTACTCCATATCACTACTTCTGCCTTTGGGAATGGCATCGTGAGTTAGGCCAGCTTTCACCTGTTTCTCAGCTGACCTTTTGCTAGATTCTGCTGTAGCCTCTGTTTCTTGTGTCTTCCCTATGTTCTAGGTTGCATTCTTCTGAGATTCAGTTCGAGAATTTGGTTCCTCGCCGTTAATGGTCACACTAAGCGTAGGTCTGTCATCAGTTCTTAACAAATCGAATGGGATTGTTTCAAGCCTCTAATTTCTAAATTGTTGAAACCTGTCGAAGTCATCAGGATTCAAATTCATCTTTTCCCAATTGAATGCTTTTTCAAATGACTCAAATGATTGTAATAAATCTTCAAAATCAAGAGCTTCATGGATAAAGGGTTTGATCTTTACTGGCAGAGTAATACTGTGTGCTACTTTCTCTCGGTCAAATTGCCTCTTTGGTAGAGTAGCCAGTCTGAGCCTCTCTAAGTTTAGTAATTCTTTGTTTGCATGGTTGAAGTTTTCCAATAAAAAATCACCACACTTGATGGGAAAGGGTGGCCATAGTGATTTTTTTCTATATTTCAAAGTCTTGGTTAAGACTTTTCAAACAGTTTGGTGAGCTATTTCTCTGGCTAACAGCTTGTTGGAGACATACAAAGGAAGTACATGTGGTTTTGCTGTACTGCCGTAAACTCTGATACATGTGAAGCATTGCTCAACAAAGTGCTTGCTTACTACAAGAAGGTCTGTAGTGGCTCCCTTAGAAAATCTTGGGGCCTTTTTATCAAAAATCATTTGATGTAATGGTAGCATAAGACCATTGCATATCTTGTAAAAATGGGGTATTTAATGGGATTCCCACAATTGTTTGTGACTTAGATGGATGGGGTATGGGTCTTGCAAGGTCCATTTCCAGCCCATAATTGGAAAATTAGTACAAAAACAAATAGAGTCCATGATATAAGCACTCATATAAAATAGAGGAAGGTTTTCTGTGGAGGTGGATCTCTTTTGACGATATTCAGAAATAGTCGTAGTTAAGTTGTCAGATAGGATAGTAGCCCAATTCATTATATGGGAATTGATACATGCATCATTAAAGGGACCCATTCTATAGAGAACTTGGTATTATTATGCATTCCATATAATCTACATAACATGGAGGCTGCATAGTTATGGGGATTTTCTAAAGAAGCTATGGAGTACATACCCATCTTATTATATTTGAATTTGTTCTCCAGGACTCTCCATCCCTGAATCATCTTAAAGGGTTCTTCATTCTCTTTCACGAACTTGGCCAGGAATGATCTATCATATATATCTTCAGGGTCGGGAAGATGATACATTTGTTTCAAATCTTCGCCTTTAAATGATTCCATCAGCTCCATCTTTGAATTATTGAATTGTTTGTCTTCAATATTGACATTCTCCTCTGCCCATCTAACCATATCTGTGTCTGGTAGTATCTTGGCTCTTGCTCTTATTATGTGAAGAAAAGAGCAGGCAACGTCTCCGAATTGAGCTGACGAGGGTATTGTTGAACCCATTGTTGCCTTGGTAATAGTAACCATAGGCTACTCATCTTCAAGTCTATTGTAGATAACTTACCATGCCATTTCTCCTCCATCACCACTGCAAACCGTATCAGAAAATATGGGCGACATCTTTGTAACCTCAGATTTTGAAACACTATTGTTTCTATTTTTGCATTACTTTCCATAAGGACATCTCTTTTGAAGCTTTCCTGAAATGAAAGAGAGATATATCAGAGTGAACAATAGAGGGCAATTAAGGCTGAAGACCTCTTTGAAATGACTTGAATCGCGGGAAGATTTTGAACACAATCTCTATATTAACCAACCATAACTTAAAAATATTAACTTCTCTCCTTGAGCTGCTAAACAATAATTACTGTGTCAACCCACTTGATATTTCATTAAACCTCAATAACTTCCCACACTTTACGTCTAATCTGCCACATCGCTACTTTCAAATGCTGCAACATAGCGCTGTTCATAGATAATGTGAAATGCGATTGCGAGACATCGCAATATCGCATTTTGCAATTTTTTAAGGGATAACACAGTGGCACACCTTGTCAATTTGCGACTTGCGAAGTGCGATCACATATTCTTAGAGTGTTGTGATCGGAAAATTGCAGTGAAGACTTTATCGCATATCACATTTCGGGATTTTCTTTAGGATGTTAACAATTGTTACATGGAAAACTGCGAGATGCGATTTGCGATGAGAAGAGTTTAAGTATGGGTTCTTTTCTAAAGGTTTAAGGCAAATTTTTAGAGTTAGCGCTTATGTTCAAAAGCTAAAAATTTACAAGGGTCCCCATTTATATGTCAAATACTAACTATTAATCCCTGTAAATGGGGGTGTTGTTACACAATACAATAGGTTGATACGCCTAAGGTTTAACCGCTGATTGTGATTGCGATGGGGTTCCCGGATGCGGTATGTTATATGTTGTATTTAATAATCCAGACGGGTCCGAAAAGCGCCTGATGTAAGGGTTTGTATGTTGGTGGACTTTGGCAATTGCGATATCTAACAGGGCTATTGAACCGTAGCCTTTTCCACCGGACCACCACTCCGCATGTGACCACTCAGCCCTTAACCGTGAGATAGGCGGGAATGATGGTGGAACCGCTGATTTTGGCGGAACTGCTAGTTTTGATTGCAAATAATGAAGCTAGATTTGGAGGAGAAAATTGTGGAAAGACTGACATAAGTCATAACTAAGGAAATTTTCGACCAAATGGGATGCAAAAAGAGGCTAGATTTCCATTTTTGGACATTTTGAACTCATTGGAACAGGTTTCAGGAGCAAAGGAGCACTTCTGGATATGATTTTTGTAAAGTGAAGCCTATGGGTGCTTTGGTCAACCAGAGTGTTGATTCAGTTTATGGAGGAGTATGAAGGTGGAGATGACCTTGCAGGGGTCTTCCAGCCTCCATGTACTTTCTGAAGCAGCCATTACAACAATGTTGTAGCTTTATTTATTCTTTGCTCTATATGTGTTTGGAGAAAGAGACTTGTTTAAGTACTTCAAGTGGATTGTAGTACTATTTATGCTCTTGGAAGTTGGCGTATGGGATCTTGATTTGAGAGCCCTTAGCTTGATGATTGTTTCATGAATAACTGTAGGTGGAGAGTTATTTGCAGAAGAATATTTCCTTGAAGGGGAAACTAGCCACTCTTTTGTCAACACACTTATGTACTCTTTACCATTGAAGAATTTTGAGCATAATGAGAAGGGGTCATGCCTGTAGAGCCGATCCAAGGAGATGTAGCCTAGGAGGGGTGAAATCCTTTACCAATGGTTGGTGTATTACTTTTTGATACATGCTTCCATTCAGTGTTTTGGTTTCATGTTTGAAGTTTTCTTCATGAAACTAAATTAAGTAAAAACACATAAAATTCGTGCTTTTACTTGCTATTTTGGAGTCAAACCTCAAGCACATTTTTTTTATTATGATGAGGGGAATTATCATAACATTACTAATCTGTCCCAATTCAGATCACCTACCAACCCCACTTATCTGTCATCTGGTCAAGGCAGTAACATGAAATCCCTCTCCCCTACATGCAACTATGAAGTTGGTTATTCCTCACCTCCCAGACCTGAACAAGAAATTTCGTATTAGCACATTTGCGCTGCATGTCCCGTAGCCCATCAGTTTTCTAAAGTTGTTGGAATGATTCTAGGAGTGCACATTCTTCCCTACTCATAGAGGAATCAAAAGACTACTCTTACAAGAGTGGTAGTCTCATTTGTGGAAGAATAAATCCTCGCCACTCTTGAAGAGATGGCATAAGCTGTTGAAAACGAAGAGGAACCTATAGTCTTCCGAGAAGGAGAATAAGATAACCTCTTACCGTTGGGCTTAGGTTTCGGTGGAGGTAGTGGAGGGGAAGGTAACAGAGGAGGCAGAGGTGGAGACGAACCAATAGATTCAAAGGTAGAATTGTCCTATTTAGAAGAAGAGGAGGAGGACAAAGAAGAGGACAACATAGCTGACCAAAATTTGGAATGGATGACCCATAGCCCATTGGAACTCTCATTTTTCTTGCACAAGATGCGAAGGCACGTATAGAATCTGTAAACAAAGTATGACCCTGACAAGACAGTGAAGGCGGAAGATCGTTTAGACACGTTCTACCTACATTTGCAGACACTTGAGGTACATTATGAAGACATTGCATGTAGACTGTTTCCATGTACCTTAGATGGAAGAGCAACTGTATGGTACCACAACCTTCCTTTGAACTCCATTCAGAGCTAGGGGTTGTTCAAGAGGATTTTCCTTGAAAAGTTTGCTGAAGACAAAACTCCTGCCATGTTGCTAAAAGAGTTGGGTAGTCTCAAGATGGAGCAGAAAGAAAAAGTTAAAGTTTTTAACCATATGTTTAACCTTATCTTGAACAAGTTCACAATACACTCCAAACCTCACAACTCCATCACGGTTGACTACTACATGTCTGCACTGCCGACTAGCATTTTGCAGTTTGTCAAGTGAGCCGCGAAACAAACACTTTTGGAAAATTGCCAAGAGGCAATTACTGTAGAAAAAGACCTGCACACTATTGGAGTCATTGTAGATGACGAATCAGCTAAGGACTCCAAAGGCATGGGTAGGAGTTCTCAGACTACTGTAAGGCAAAGGAAAAGAAAGCAAGTCAATTGAGAGCCTTACTCATCTTATCAAGTCTTTGACGACCGAAGTTTCTGAACTCAAACAATAGACGAGCGAGATGACCGTGAACAGTAGACCTCCCAGGTTTGCATAAAAAAAGCTCACAACTTCAGGCAATAGTAGTAGCCACCTGACAAAAATTGCGTAGAGCTCTAACCTTGTGCTCAACCTGGATGCGATCTGATAGATCATTACTGCAAGTTCCATAGCGAATGACATTCAGAAAAAACTTTCCCAGGATGGAACCAAGGAATGAGTGTTCTGGCTAAACAGTTGACTAACTATTTCGCAACCAGTGAGCAAGCTAGGCCGATGGACGAAGACGAAGAAGAAGCTGCTGCATCTAATGAAGCTCCAAGTGTTGGGCATGTAATCAACATGTATCAATGCACTTGCACTGCCCAACAAACAACCACCGAGAAGGAGCCTTTGAGCAACTGTCTGGCCTCAAAGAAAAACAATCGATACAACTTGAGAAGTTTAGGGGGCCCCACTGTGTTTATAATATTGAAAGAAAAAGTAAGACAACATTTTCTCAGATCAGTTGATCCGTTGGTCATCTCAACACAGAAAAATCAAAGCAAGTCCAGGAAGGCAACTACATCAAAGAGTGCGTCCGTGAGTAGCAAGGACAAGAGTAGCCCACTGGACAACACGAACACAAGTCTACCCCCGGTCATCTTGGTGAGTCTTCCTGCTTTGGACTACAACATTATTGAAGACATGAAAAAGACCCATGCAAACATCTGTCTGTATGAGTTAACCATGATCACCAGTCACCAGGATATTCTTTAGTGTGCACTGGGGAAAACATCCACAACTAGTGTTGCCTCTTCCAGCAAGGGACCAAGCAAGTCTCTCGACTCACTCGCATCCATGCTCAACGTGCTTTGCATGGAGGAAGTGAACTCGCTCTGCCCACCGTTTTTGTTATCATTTGAAATATTTAACTTCAATGTCCACAACTGTTTGGTTGATTCTGGTGCGTCAGTCAATGTCATGCCACTCTCTATTGCTAAGAGGATCAATGCTCAATGGAGTAGCACAACTGCGCAGATCATCCAACTTGACAAAACATGTGTGCCAACCATTGGTGAACTCTAGGATGTGATCATCCGGTTATCGTCTGATGTATGAGTTCATCAGTGCATTAACATTGTGATTGTGGACATCCCGAAAGCATATGTCTTATTTCTCAGTAGAGACTGGTACAGAGGGTTGTAAGGATACTTTTCTATGGATTGGTCATACTTATGGCTTTCGCACAAGGGAATAAACAACCAAATATGGGTGTTGTCAGAAAGATACATGAAACATAACGTTACTCCCTTGAATGGTGAAAATGAACTATTGGCATTCACATAACTTATGTTCAACAATTTCTTTCTGGAAACGCAACTAGGGTGTTATCTCGCATAGCCAGCCCCAACTACACTAGGCACATTGTTGAGTATCCTTACTGACCCAACGAGCGAAAATGAAACTTGTACCATATATTGTAGCAGTAAGAACAATAGTGACAGTAGTACTAGCGTGGCAAGCGGTCCTTGTATAGATAATATGTGGACCCTATACTTTGACGGATCAAGACACAGGAGAGCTCTGGAGTTGGTTATGTTTTGATAGACCTGTTGCAAAGGAAACATTTAGTCTCAAGCCGCTTGGAGTTCGAGTGCACGAACAACACCACCGAGTATGAAGCACTCATTTTGGGCTTACAGAAAGCCATCAACCTCAATGTTGCTTTGCTTAAAGTGGTAGGTGATTCAATGATTATGGTGCTTCAAGTACGTAACACCATACACTGTGTTTCACCCTGTCTTAAGAGTTACCACAAGAGGTATGACGACTTATATCTAACTTCCAAGCCTTCAATATTATTTTTGTACCAAGAATGCATAATGTAGCTACAGATGCTCTATCCCTGATAACATCTCTAATTTACATGTTTTTGATGATGATCAACAGATACTACATTTCATGGCTAACACTGACATCTTCAAGGACACAATGATAGATGAAGACGAGCACGAGAAGTCTTTATAAAGCGCAACTAATGACAGTTAAGGAAAGCTCATCCCCAAGGGTGTGGTATCACTCAAAAAATTGTATGACTTGTAGAATCGCTTTCAGAGGCCAGTGAATGCCAAAACCCATAGTTCCAAAATGTTGTATGAAAAAATCAACCTGGGAACTGACAAAGATCTGAGGCTCGTAAATCTCGGTACATGTTGCACACCAGAAGAGCGACAAGATTTTGTTTTCCTGTTTAGACAGTACCGTGATGTGTTCGCGTGGACGTACGATGACTTGAAAACATATGACACACGAATAATCTAGCATGTCATTCCAATTAAGGAAGGGGCCAAGCCATTTCAACAGAAGCTAAGGAAAGTGAAACCATCACTTGAGCCCCTCATACAAAAATAATTGACCAAGCTGCTGGATGCTCGGATCATTTACAAGGTTCGTCATTCCACATGGGTTTCCAACTTAGTCCCGGTCAGGAGGAAGTCCGGGGAGATCCTCTTGTGTGTTGATTTCCAAAATCTTAATCATGCCTCAGACAAAGATAACTACCCAATGTCGTCTATGGAGCACATATTACAGACAATATCTAGAGTAGAGATGTTCTCTTTGCTAGATGGTTTCTCAGGATACAATCAGGTTCTCGTAGTAGAGCTTGACAGACTAAAAATAACATTTCGTACCAAGTGGGGTATGTTTTCTTACCATAGAATGTTGTTTGGTTTAGTAAACACAGGCACTACATTTCAGCACGCAATGGACATCACTTTTCGTGGGCTCATCGGACATAGCATAGTGGTCTGCCTTGATGACGTGCCAACCTTCTCAAGACAGTGGTCAGATCACCTGCGCCATCTCAAGAAAATCTTTTAGCGATGTCGAAAGTACAATATCCTTGAATCCCAAGAAGAGTGTCTTCGTAATGTCTGAGAGTAACCTCCTTGGGCACATCATTTCCAAGAGTGGGATCAAGGTAGATCCAGATAGAGTCTAGACCATCACGCAGATTCCTCATCCCGTGAACAAGAAAGCTATGCAGTCCTTCCTAGGGAAGATCAACTTCCTCAGAAAGTTCATCTTTGATTATGAAAAGATTGTCAAACCCATTCAAGATATCTATAGCAAAGGCCCCTGCAGTGCACAACCCAAAATTCAACAAAGATTTCTTTCTCTACACGTTTTCTTCCGACACTTCACTCGCTGCCGTGCTCACTTAGAAAGACGAGCTGAATGATGAACGACCCATCTCTTTCATGAGCGCGAGCTTGCAAGGATCTAAACAGAACTATCCCACCATGGACAAACACACATACACATTATACAAGGCGGTTAAACACTTCAGACCTTAACTCTTGAAAAACCATTGGATTTTCTTTGTGCCACACCTAGTAGTCAAATCACTGCTTGTTCAACAAGAGCTGGGTGAAAGGTGGGTGAACTCGATGACTTGAATGAAAGAGTATGATCTTGAAATCAATCCAGTTCACACCATAAAGGGTCACGATCTTTGAATATTAGTCGCTGAAGTAGGACATGTGCAAGAGGAAGAAGTAGAACTCGCTGACTGGGAGCAAGAAATTGAAATTTATAATGTTGAGAGAGCGCCCGCTCCCCCCCCACTTCACACGAAAACTCTTGGTACGTAGACGTGCACCAATACCTTGAGCATGGAACCATGCCCTATCACTTATCTATGCGATAGAAGAGGGAACTCCGACTGAAAGATTTATCTTACCAGTTGGTGCATGGAGTGATTTACAGAAAACATCACAACGACGTTTTTCTCAAGTGCCTAGACGCACAAGATTCAGAAAGGGTGTTGCGTGATCTTCGTGACGGACCGGTCGAGGGTCACTTTGCGGGAAACAAAACAACGCACAAGGGTGGGCTGATTTCTAATGGCCTACATTATTCAAATATGCACACGTCTATGCTCGCAAGTGTCTGGTCTGTCAGAGATGTGATCTAGGTGGATTTTCAGGAACACACACAAGACAAGGAGGACTCAGGGATGCTCAAAATCAAAGTTATCGGAATGACTTCGACCCAGGACCAAATCGTAGATCTCGTCGTCCTGATCGCAGAGGTGCGAATGGTTCGTCAAATCGAGCTCGTATGCAAAAGATAGAGCTCTTCAAAGTTTGACATGATAAGGGGAAAGTGGGGCCCACAGTGTGCCACATGGCATCCCAGTAAGCAAGTGAGACCCACATGGTAGCCCATCAACCATTAACACATAGCAGTCCATCTTTGGCTTCCTAAACCTGCACAAAAAACAAAAATCATTTTTTGGTTAAAACCATATAACAAAAATTGTTTTAATATAGTTATTAAAATAACTATATAAACAATTAAAAACCAAAAAAACTATATATTTATAACCAAAAAGTTAATATATATTACATGGTTATAAATTTGGTTGTATAAAATATATTACAAAAAAAACCATATATGGCATGGTTAAGTAACCAAAAACAAATCAACGAATATAATATGGTGGGTGTGAGTCAATGGATGGTGCACGGCCCTTGGGGCACGGACCCAACCACTCCACACTCCGTTTAAATCAACGACCGCACAACAAAAATGGAGGAAGGTACGGGGCGGGCCACCCAAGCGTGGTTTCAAAAAAATTCATGCGGTTTAATTAAAACAAAAAATGTTTAAACATGGAGGGCGCGGGGTTTGACCACCCGACCTCCTCCACCTATTTGGATTCCCAGAGAAATTAATTTAAATGCTATTTGTCAAATGCGCCCATGGGTGTGGAATCAGGGGCAGGCACGGAATTCGAGGCACAATTATTTTAATAATTTTTTAACGCAGGGACCATGAATTTTGTAGGAGGGCAAACTTTTCAACTTCTCAAAAATTGACAAATTTTATATGGATTTTACACTTCTCGTCGCCACGAACACAATGGCGCTATTCCTTTTTCAATTTGAGTTCTGCATCTTCCGGTCATTTCCAGAATGCATGCGGAACCTTTAGCAAAAATAGGCAACGAAACCATGAGCCATGAAATTTTCCCAAGGAGGTAAAATTTCACTTTGTTAGAATATGGTCAAGTTTATACTTGTTTTTCATGGTTTTCCACAGGGATCCTAATGGTGAAATCAGATTTGACATCTAAGCAGTGGATTTTCAGCTCATCCCTGAAACAAAATCTTTGAGGAATCTCGAGGGAATCTAAAAGATTCCTTGAGCTCCGAATTTTCAACTTCTCAGAATTCGGATTTTGGATAGTCGTTTTAGCACTACTCGACGCCACAAATCTGATGGTGTATTCAGATTTGTCTTTCTCTCATTTCTTCTTTCAGTCACTTTTCTAAGTGCCAGTGCAAATGTCCATCTTCATGTGCGAATAGTCTTCTTCTTCGATGCTGTGAGATCGATGTTTCAGCAAGCTTCAACACTTTGACAACCTTTGCTTCAGATGGCCCTTGGTGGTGAGGTATATGATGTGTTCATGTACTTCTTCTTTTTGCATTATGTTGTACAGATCCATGATTGATGTTGATGCAGGATTTTGTTTATTTCATGTTGTCATGATTCCTTGCTTCATGTTATGCATAATCTTTTTATGTGATGTAATTTCTATCATAACTTATCATGTTATGCTTTGAGATCCCTTGTTGTATGTTGTTGGGATACTCTTGTTGTTGTCATGCATGTGTTTTGCTTTGACATCCCTTTTGTGCCATGTTGGCGGGATGCGCACCATGCTTGTTTTTGTGTCATACTAATAGGAGTCTTTTGATTGAGAGTTCTAGCTGTGGAACATCTCTTAGAGCCACTCCTGCATGAGGGAATTCTTCCTTGTATGATCGAGACATCCTCTCTGTGTACATCATCTTTATTGACAACACATAATGCAGCAGTCCTACACCGTCTTGACACCGGGGCCCGAAGACGTAGTCCCTCCTGGACGAACTCCGTTATCAACGGCTTTTGTTCTCATGTGCTAATGATTGTTATGTTCCTCTTCTTTTTCCACATGCAGATGTATTCATTAATGTTATTTTAAAAAAGAAATTTAACACATCATGAAAGTAAAAGGTCTTGGAAGGGTCCTTCTTCACACCCGGACCTGGATCAAGTGGTATCGGAGCAGTCTTTACGTGTATGTGAATTGTAGTGTGAACAATGGAACCTGCAGCGACAAAGAATGAAAGAGCAATGTACGAGACCATGGTCAACATTTCCAAGAGAGTGGAAATTGTGTATGAAACTCTACAGAAAGAGACAGAGGAAAAGGAGTGATTGCAGCTTTAATTGCAAGCCACAGAAGAGGCCATGGAAGAACTGAAGCAAAACAAACATAATCTTCAAACAGAGAACGATGAATTGAAGATGCGCCTACATGAAGAGAAAAAGGAAAAACAAAGTTTTCTATGACAGCTGCAAGCAAAGGACGAGGCCTTGGAAAAGCTATAGCGTGACTCATGTAAGGTAAAAAGTAGTTCTCCATCTTCATGTATGTTTCTTGATGATGATTTCGCTGTGTTTGAAAATCACACCACAGGAATTGGCTCCAAACTGTTGAAGAGAATGGGGTATGAAGGAAAAGGCTTGGGCGTTAATGGCCAAGGCATTGTCAACCCCATCAAAGTAGAGGAATTACCTCGTCAAGCAGGACTTGGGTATGTCAGGAAAGAAGTTGGGGAATGCGTTGAGACAGTTAGCAAACCACCAACGACGGATGATGAGTAGCCCTCATCAGTTCTTTCAAGATCGAAAGAGAAGGTAAAAGATGTTGATTTCCTTTCGATTTCATCTTCTCATAGTATGATGTCTATTGGAGATTTGGAGATCCCGATTACAAGGACAAACATGAGGCTCCTTACAAAGACAAGGCACAAGGAGCAAGAACTTGGTGTTAATAACCAAGGCATCACTCAACCTTTGGAGGTTGTGCATGAGAATCGATTTGCAAGATTGAGATACACTAGAGGAGAGTGCTCAAAGGTGTCAGAGTCGTCTGAGACATCATTGAGGAAAGAGAATGATAGGAAAACATCCCCATCATCCCATGGCAGTTTCCCTCATAGGGAGAGAGCTGAGGCAAGCTCTCATCACCATACTGACATCAAAAGCAACAAAGAAAGGTATAACTGCTGTCGATATTCAAATGTTCATTTTGATTATGACCATGTTGTTAATAATGAACGAAGACAAAGGCATCGAAAAACATGAACTTTTTGTGGTTTACCTAACCATACCTTTTCCAAGTGTTGGAAAAGAATGACAACACTCATGAGGTGTGAAAAACCCTCTCCACAACATGAGAAGAAACAGGTTAAGAAGATATGGAGGAAGAAAGCCTACTGCAGTCATTGCAACATAAATGGCCATCAAAGTGCCACTTGCTGGAAGCTCTATCCAGAGCAGTGCCTTAAAGACAAAGCGTCGGTGCGTGAAGCAGGAAGAACATTTTTTCGACAGGCAAAACCACCTCAAGGAGGTGACCCATTCACATTGATCAGTGAAAAATGGTTCTTTTGACATGTTGTTGTTTCATGGTCATTCTTTGTAAATCATTTGTTGCATTTTAAAGTATAAAAATGATGATGTGTTTTCCATCAATTGATCAGCAACAATGATGTCTGGTCATGTTTTGAGTCGTATTTTAAGTTTCATGTTAAAACTCTGAAAGTGATGTTATGTTTCCGTCATTTGTCAAAACAATCATGTTTGGCATTATGAATGTAAATCATGTGTTGCAGTGATGATGTGTTTTCCATCACTTTTTGAAGCAACCATGATGAGTTGGCCTTGTTGTCATAGCTGGGGTATTACGTCCATCTTGTTGTAAACTTGACCACCGAGGATGTGTTATAAACTCGTGGCAAGTATGGGACGTTTGGGTCTTTAGTTTGGTCATGTCATTAAGCATGTAATTTGCAAAACAATGTACTACAGGTTGCAGAGGGCAAGTGTCGGCTCATCGCTTAAGGCTCCGAAGGACAAAGGTGAAGGAGGTGGAAGCATGACCTTTTCAGGACCTTTATGATGCAGACAGGGTACAGAGAAAGATGCAGATTATTTTCCATGCTTTTGGAGGACCAAATGCTCCTCAGTGGAGAGGATTGATCTAGGTGGATCTTTAGGAACACACAAAGGACAAGGAGGACTCGGGGATGTTCAAAAATCAAAGTCAATGGAATGACTTTGACGTAGGACCAAATCGTAGATCTCGTCGTCCTGATCGCAGAGGTGCGAACAGTTCGTCAAACCGAGCTCGTATGCAAAAGATAAAGCTCTTCAAAGTTTGACATGACAAGGGAAAAAGTGGGGCCCACAGTGTGCCACATGGCATCCCAGTAAGAAAGTGGGACCCACATGGCAGCGCATCAGCTATTGACACATGGAAGTCCATCATTGGCCTCTTAAACCTGCACAAGAAACAAAAATCATTTTTTGGTTAAAGGCATATAACAAAAATTGTTTTAATATAATTATTCAAATAACTATATAAACGGTTAAAATCCAAAACACTATATATTTATAACCAAAAAGTTAATATATATTAATGAAAGTAAAAAAAAATTAATATATATTATATGGTTATAAATTTGGTCATATAAAATATATTACAAAAAACCACATATGGTATGGTTAAGTAACCAAAAACAAATCAACGAATATAATATGGTGGGTGTGAGTCAATGGATTGGGGCACGGACCCAACCACTCCACACTCCGTTTAAATCAACGGTCACACAGCAAAAACGGAGGAAGTTAGGGGGCGGGCCTAGCCACCCAAGCGTGGTTTCAAAAAAATTCATGCGGTTTAATTAAAACAAAAAATGTTTAAACATGGAGGCGGGCGGGATTTGACCACCCGATCTCTTTCAACTATTTTCATCGCTTAAGCAACTCAGCGAAACGTCCACTTCGGAAAAATTGTCTAGAAAAATTATTTAAATGCTAGTTTCCAGTTCGCTCAGGAGGGAGGAATGAGGAGCGGGCACGGAATTCGAGACAAAATTATTTTAATAGTTTTTTAATGCAAGGGCCATGAATTTTGCAGGAGGGCAAAATTTTCAACTTCTCAAAAATTGGCAGATTTTATATGGATTTTACACCTCTCGTCGCCACAAACACGATGGCACTATCCGTTTTTCAATCTGAGTTCTGCATCTTTCAGTTATTTCCAGAGTGCACGCGGACCCATGATTTCAACAAAAACAGGGCGCATAATCGTTAGCGATGAAATTTTCCCAAGGAGTTCAAATTTCACTTTGTCAGAATATGGTCAAGTTTATACTTGTTTTTCATGGTTTTCTGCAGGGATCCTAATGGTGAAATCAGATTTGACATCTGAGCAGTGGATTTTCAGCTCATCCCAGAAATAGAATCTTTGAGGAATCCTGAGGGAATCTAAAGATTCTTTGAGCTCCGAATTTTCAACTTCTCAAAATTCAGATTTTCGACAGTCTTTTCTGCACTACTTGATGCCAAAAATCTGATGGTGTTTTTACATTTTTCTTTCTCTCATTTCTTCTTTCAGTCACTTTTCTAAGTGCCAGTGCAGATGTCCATCTTCATGTGCGAACAATTTTCTTCTTGCGATCGATGTTTCAGCAAGCTTCAGCACTTTGACAGCCTTTGCTTCATATGGCCCTTGGTGGTGAGGTATATTATGTGTTCATGTACTTCTTCTTTCTACATTATGTTGTACAGATCCATGATTGATGTTGATGCAGATCTTGTTTATTTCATGTTGTCATGATTCCTTACTTCATGTTATGTGAAATCTTTTTATGTGATGTAATTTCTATCATAACTTATCATGTTATGCTTTGAAATCCCTTGTTTTATGTTGTTGGGATACTCTTGTTGTCGTCATGCATGTGTTTTGCTTTGACATCCCTTTTGTGCCATGTTGGCGGGATGCACACCATGCTTGTTTTTGTGTCATACTGATAGGATTCTTTTGATTGAGAGTTCTAGCTATGGAACATCTCTTAGAGCCACTCCTACGTGAGGTCATTCTTCCTTGTATGATCGAGACATCATCTCTGTGTACATCATCTTTATTGACAATACATAATGCAGTGGGCCTACACCATCTTGACACAGAGGCCCGGAGACGTAGTCCCTCCTGGACGAATTCTGTTATCGACGAATTTTGTTCTCATGTGCTGATGATTGTTATGTTCCTCTTCTTTTCTGCATGCAGATGTATTCATTAATGTTCTTTTAAAAGGTCTTGGAAAACAGAAAATGAAGGTTAGCAACCCCACTATAGCCTGTTGCAGTGGACAAACCATTCCAACAGTGGGGCTTGGACATCATTGGGGATATTTTACCACATTCATTAAAGTAACACCGCTACTTCTTAACTGCTACAGATTAATTCACTCGGTGGATAGAACCAGTTCTGCTGAAACAAGTGAATGACTAGGAAGTCATTAGCTTCCTAAGACAGAACATCATCTTGATGTTTGGCATTCCTGCATCACTTGTTTTTGACAATGCAACGTACTTCTCTTTGTTAAAGCTTTATGACTTTGCATTGAAAAATGGTAGCGTTTTAAAGCATTCAACTAACTACTACCCACAGGGAAATGGTCTTGCTGAGTCTACAAACAAAAATCTTATCAACATCATAAAAAATACCATTTACTCTGAACAACAAAACTGGCACTCTGCTACGATGAATTCTCTTTGGGCTGATGGAGTCGCACCTAAACCCTCTCTGAATACCTCCCCCTACTTCTTGGTATACGGAAAAGAATCCATCCTCATGCCAAATATCTACTTGACTGCTCTCCAGTGGTTCCAAGAATCCCAAGGCAAACCGTGTTTATTGGTTCAGTGTAGGATGGAAACATTACATAAGCTACAAGAAGAAAGGGTGAAAGAAAAATAAAATTTCACACTTCTCTAGAACCGTATCAAGATATGGTTGGATAGGAAGTCTACAAGGAGTACCAACTTTGCTGTGGGTGACTTAGTTTTGCGGTGGGATAAACCCCACGAAGACAAAGGCAAACACATGAAGTTTCAGTCCCTGTGGATTGACCCATTCACTGTTCACGAGAATCTTGGCCAACAGACGTACTCTCCCTGTCAATGGAAAAGACTTAAAATGTTATTTTCAATGATCTGGGGTTGCGCCCCGCACCGTGTACATACTTCTTTCATTGTTGTTCTGTTATTTGCTTTGCTTTTTCTGCTTTGCTTTATTGTTTTGTTCTTTGATTTGTTGATTTGATCTACTTTGTTGTTCAGTTGTTTGTTTTGTAAATAAGTGTTGTCCCGCACTGCGTTCTAGCTTCTAAATGTGCATGTGGCTAAAGTTCAAAGAGTCTTGTGACACTGCAGTGCTTGGCTAGTCCTGTGTCCGTCTTCTTTGTGCTTGGTTGTAACTTTTGGCCGATGAAGTCTTGACGGAAAATACGATCTGTCTGTAAGGAAAGTTTTGGTCAAACCATGAACCCGTGTCCAGTTTGGGAAACCTCATGCCTATACTCAATTTTCTGCTTTGTGTGTTCAAGCTTATCCAACTAGTAGAAACAGAGAAGGGGAAAATCTAAATGAGAAAACCTAAATTAGAGGTCTTTACATGATTCTCTGAAGGAACAACCTCTTCTGCTCTCAATAAGTTGGGATCCCTCTTTTGCCCCAAAAATAAATAAGTGCCTATGCACAATCCTCTTTCAAAAAATAATAAAGGTGAAAGAAGAGAAAGGCTTCCTGTGCAGAGAGGTTAAGCGAACAACACCACCAGGGTACTGTCCATGCTCGCTGTATGTGGAGAAATGTTTGTGTTCCTGTGTGACTCCATCGGGGTACTATATAGGCCTATTGGCAATGGAGCAACACCAGAGATGAAAAACTTATACTCTGAAAATCTGAAGCTCGCGAGGAAAATTACCCTTCCCTCTTTGAAACATTGTGATTTGGTTGATTTATGTGTTGTGTTCAACTGAGTTGGTACAAGGTGAATCATGTTCGTCTGTGGGGTAAGTGGGGAAGCCAAAGTGATATGTAGAATGAATCAATAATTCCCGAAAGGCCAAGGCCCTACACTGAAAATGAACCAAACAGAGAAGTTGGTATTCAACCATTATCTCGCCAAGTGTTGTAGCGGTTGCAACACCCTCCAAAATTTTGGCCCGCATCCAAATTTCAGAGCCTTCCTTGGTTTTTCCTTTGATGGTTGCAAACACTCGAACTCAACCCATGAGCTCTTGTGAAGTCTTTTCAACTTTTTTCTTGTTTGACCAATGGTCGTATTTTGTCATGTTGATTGCTTTTTCATGCTTGTGATCTTATTCTAGTGAGTTTGAAGGTTTGTCTTTGTGTGTTTGGGTTGTCTTCGCTATGTGAACACCCATCGTACTCACACACAAAGTTGTAAGAATAGTCACACAAGTGTCGTCACGGTCATCCTAATGTCTATCACAAGTGTGACACTTGTTGCTCTAAACTCACTGAGGGCATGTTTTTTCTTGTTTTCATGGTGATCCATGTTGTCTCATCGTCAAGTATGCTAAGTGTATGATCACAATGTCAACCTACACACGTTCACTTGCTCTCAACGCTTAGCCACTTTCTTGAAAATATGCCCAACTGGACAACCCTCTTCCACCAGACCCCGACTGAGTTGTACTGCGCAATCTCAGCCCTTAGTGACCCTACTCTACTGTGCGGAACTTCGCAGTTCTTAGGGCTATTCACTAGGTCAGCTGCACTACACAATCTAGGACGTGAGCAGGCTGTCTACCTCCCAGAATTGTGCAGAAATTGCCTCCCTGTCTAATTGAACTACACATTTCTCAAGCATAGTCATCAACCCTCCTTCTTGTTTGCTGGAAGCCTGCACTGCTCTAAGACCTGGGTCTGCACTGATCCCCAAGGTTGCGTAGACATGCCCACCTAGTCATCCACTGCCTTGCTCTACACTATTATCAGAAATTACACAGAACTGCCCAACTGACCCTTGTTGCCTTGCTCTGCACTGCCTCCAGAAATTGCGCGTACCTACTTGGAAGTTCCCTTGCTACCTGTCCTGCATTGTGCTAGAAATTGCACAGTCATGCCTAGGAGGTCCCTCTGTAGCCCTGCTCTGTATTCCCTCTGGAAATTGCGCAGTCATAACCAACAGTCCCTCTACATCCTTGCCATCTCTTCCCTCTGGAAATTATGCATTCATGACCAGCAGTCCCTCTGCAGCCCTGCTCTGTCCTCCCTCTGAAAACTGCGTAGAAGTTTCCTCCTTCAGGGTCCCACCTTGTAGCTGACACTGGTGACTTTCATTACGCAATTCTGCCTCCCAGTGATCACTATGCAGTTTTTCCCAACAGTGCAGGTTGTCCTCCCAGAATGCCTCATTCTAGCCTGAGCTATGCTCTGTGCTACTCAGTAAGTTGTCATCCCTCCCTATCACCTAGAACACGAGAACAATGCATCATGCTAGACTAGGAGATTTTGGATTTGATGTCGTCCCATCATGAGTGAATTGCAGGAATAGGTACACTGGTAGATCATGGCGAGATGACAAACGAGATGAAGAAGGAGCACACATGCTAGAAGACTTGCTTGCAACTAGACGAACGTACCAAGCATATCAAGCAACAAGCAAAAGGAACACATGCATTGAACCATCAAGCAAGACCAAGACCATCGAAGACCTTGCAGCACTATGCCATGCAGAGGAGAAGACAAAGCACACCAAGAGTACATCCATCACTCAGCAACGCAGTAGCTTGACATGGACACCACAGTCAACCAATACATGTCAGCAGTGTCATGTCGAGTTGTGTCATGAGATGTCTCGGCCACATCACCATTATGGGCCATATCCATTGTAACTGAATGTAATTTAAAGTGAAGTCCAATGGATGCACACAAAAGTCGAAGAGTCATATAAGTTGAAAAGTCATGGGAATTTGAACAGTCACGAGGGTAGTCCAAGAGTCACAAGGGCCAAGCTTCACCCTTGGCTATATATACCCCTCCCATTGTATGAGAAATTACTTTTCACCTTGGCTCCTCCCACATAGCCTTGAGATTTTGTAGTCTATTATTTGAGGAGTGAGGAGTGGCTCCAATGTCCCACTACTGGGACTAGTGATGTATGGTGTACAAATGTGTCTTGGGACTTTTTCTTAATTCAGAAGCCTGTTCAGGCCAGCACGTTTTCACACATGTTTTGTGGATTTTTGTTAGACTACTATTTAAACATTTGTAATGCATGTTTTCTTAACCTGTACTAAGATAGTTGAACTACTTTGGTTATTTTAGTACTTACATTGTTGAAGATGTGTTGTATTGTTTATCATTGTTGTCTCGTCCATGTGGACTACTCCGCAGGACATTAGACAAACCATTCTTGTTATTGGTTATAACGACTGTCACCTCTGTGTGGACTACTTTGCTGGATGGTGTACATGTTTTCCCTTGCACTTTGGTTTTAACGACTACCACATCCGCTATGGACTACTCTGCTGGACCCTGGTCAAACCCTTGTTGGTTCACATGTGTCTCTCCCTGGGTGGTACTACTACCTCTCATCTAGAGGCTCACTTTTACTCTCTCCCTTTACAGTAAGAGAACCTGGACGCAAGTTACATTACGCACTCACTAGGCATACTGATCTCGATTTTTGAAGATACAAGCATAACACTCTCATGTTATAAACAACAAGAGCTAAGGAAAATCTCTAAGATAATGGAAACTAGGCCATCGTATCGGATGGGACTGCCACACCAAACAGTGTGAGGTCTAGTTGGGACTTCATACCGGGGAGATCCCCTGAATGATGGCGGGTCCAACACCATCCACAACTAGCTGACTACACGTCTCTGTAATGATCCGAACTTAAACGGGAACACAACAAATTACAGATATAACCATAGATACAGAGATGCAATAGAAATAACACTTCATTTCATTAATATCAAACACTGAAATATGCTTAAAAACATAATGGAAATAAGACTAGCTCAGGCGATCGTAACTTATCTATGAGAAGAGATGTGGCGGCTACATGCCTTTGAACCATGTTACAATGAGGCTCGGAGGCCTATTTATTATTGAGAAACAATGGAAAACCCTAAACATCCAAAACTGTAACCCTAGGAGATGAAACGCCAAAACTATGGGCCTCGTTTGGGTAAATTGGTACATCAACTTCCCAGGGTCGTAACTTTGGGATACGATCTCCGTTTGGCGCACACACTACCTTGTTAGAAATATCTATCCGAGTAATACAACTTTCGACTAGCCAACACATGTTGACATTTATTATTAGCCTCGATTTTCCCAAAAAACGCCGTTTAGGGCCTCAAAACGGCTCTAGAAGTTGAGGACCCAAAAAACTGCCAAAAATAGTAATTGTGCTACAATTAGGGAAACTAAAAAACTAAAAGAGACAATGGTGGGGATCCTAGTGGAATAGGTGGGTGGCCACCAACATCCACCTGGATCATGTAAATAAATTAGTAATGGAAACGATCACTTCAACAGACAATTTTGCAATAGTCTTCCCCTACTATACACACAGTGGGTTCAACAACGATGCTTTTATATTGCGCTCAATCCACAATAGCACAGGGAATTGCTTGACTCCGCAACAACATCTCCACACCTTGTTCAACTCTCTACAGGTCACATTGCCTCACTAAACCTCCAATCGACCTTCAATGCTCCACTGCACACTATGCACTCCACGTTGCTGCTTGATTCTAGACTCAAACAACTGAATTTACAGGGAATTCATAGCCCTCGGTGCTCCTCATGCGAAGGGCCGCCAACGTTTCTATATTTTTTGGGATTCAGAGGCTTCAATAACCCATATTTAGCAGCTCGGTTTTTTCCCAGATTTAGCAATTCAAAAGGCCAAATATAAAGGCATTTCCGTATTGCACTGGTTACGACTATTTATACACCATCAACCACCCCATTCATATTCATACCTCATTACAAAAAATATGTGGGCGAAAAATGACTGGCTGAAGGTAGCGAAAAACTAGTGGGCGACTCGTCTAGCTGACGGCCATCGGCATCACCAAGTAGGGGTTCTATGTTACGCCCTCGACCACCAGGGCCATGACTTCTCCAACAGGCTTCGCGCGCACATCCCCAACATCGGCCCCATCATCAACGATTGCATCCAGTGCTTATACTTCGCCTAGGCTCGGAATCCGTCGCTGTTGGCCTTCCTCTACGTGGAGTCCCTCGGCGGTTCCATCGCGTTGCTTGTCCACCTCTGTCAACCGAACATCTTGGCCGATGACTAAGCATCACAACTTTCCAACCTTCTTTGTTTCATGCTTCTCATATAGTGCATAGGATCCGGCAGCCATGGTTTCAAGGTCTCCGAGGTGCTCCTTACGCTTGTTTCTTTTTACCTCCTTTTGGGCTTTGTCATAATCATCTAACTGGTCTTGTTGATAACTAGTGTCGACAACATAACCCGAATCGATATTAACACAAGATTCGCTCTGATAATCAAAGTCAACATTATAACCAGAGCGAGTCTGGTAGTCATTGCTCGTGTTATAACTTGAACCAGTCTGGTAATCAGGGCCGACGTTATAGCTAGAGCCAGTCTGGTGAGCTTAGGCTCCAATACCATGTTGAAACTCTAAAAGTGAGCTTGTCAATTACATTCAAATCTGGTTATTTATACATAAACTCAGCCGGAGATTCAATAGTGAGTCTGCCAATTGTCATTTATATTTCAACAACTCCGGCTAACTATTAATTCCCCGTAGACTACCGCCGACTACTCACTGTCATATGAACAGGGGTGAACGACGTGATTAATATTCTAACAATCAAAGTGCATTAATTTATGGGTGATATCAATTTCACACACTTTGAAAATGAAGTGCTAGAAAAGAAACACACGAGGATTATGGAAAATATTGTGGATGACAAATCATGTGAAACTAGTTGTGAAGCAGTTTCCAAAACATATTGGAGGAAGAATCTTGAAAAACACCTTTTCTATTTTATTGGGATGGGGCTTATGTTTCTTCCTCATAAGTATACAATGATTAACAACCATGGTTATTTTTGGATAGAAAGCATGCATACCAAGCAACAACCACACAACAGGGTTTATTTGAAGCATGAATTTGTATAAATGAAAATATAACATTTGAGATTATTTTAAAATGGGAAATTTAAAATGAGAAATGTTATCTATACGAAATTGGAACATCAACCACACAACAGGGTTTATTAGAAGCATGAATTTGTATCAATGAAAACATAACATTTGAGAATATTTTTAAAATGGAAAATTTAAAACGAGAAATGTTACTTGAATGCAATTGGAACATCAACCTTCCAACGAAGATAGGGTTACAATCCATTTATGGTTACAAACTATAGCATGCGAATTCCAACATATTTCTTTCTATCCAGGGCAGGGTAACCAGGTCGAGTTAACAATTGAAGTAAACAATGCTTCCCCTCTCCCGATCATATACACTTGCCTTCTCGCAAAAATCCATGAACAATGCCTTCCTTGCTTTCCTATAGATTAATTAATTAAAGCATTCACCAAAACTTTGAAGGTAAGAGTAGATAAACATGAGCATAACAACATTACATTAAAAGAATAAAAGAAGGGGAAAGCAAGATCGGAGAGTACAATCGCATGGACACCTGTCTAATAGATGTTTTAAGTGTGCATGCTAAACATGCAACATCTATTATGTTGACAAGTTTTTCATGAGTATAGGAAATATAAATGTGTTATTACTACATTCACATAATCGGAACGCAAAACCTCATTTTCACAACTTTCTAGTTGCTATAATTGTGCACTGCTTATACTATTTTTTTGAAGAATTTTCCGACATATAAACATATTAGGCAATGCAACCCTAAGGATTGCAATACCATTGCTAGTTTTCATTTATTTAAATTTCACCAAATTTGAATTATTTGTTCTGTCTAGATCATCTCATCTTTTCATTATAGCACTATTTGAATTGTTTGTTATGTCCAGATCATTTTATCTTTTCATTGTAGCACTATGGGATTGATAATTATCTTCCAAAAATACATTATTTTTCATGGATTAAAAATATAAACAAATTCATGAAAAAATTAAAATAGAAACATGAAGAGAATTATTAATATAATAAGATTGGTTTTAATAAATACTCTAATGGTACGTTTGTACATTCTTAGCTGAATTTCATCAATAATATTTTTCCTTGTTTACATTGTTTTCTCTGCAACCTATTCTAAACAAAGTGGCAAGAACTTCCACAATATTTTTAATCATCTGATAAATTTGAAATTCATATCAAATCTCATAAATTTGGAACCATCCAATATAACATGAACTCTTTAAGATAGGATACCTCCTAATCATTTATTTGGCAGGGTAATTTGACTGTGTTATAATTTTGTTTTACATGTAAAGGCCAGGGTAGGAATTTGATGGACATTTTACCAGTAAAATCATTTAAAATTCTTAAATGACAGTTTTGTGTATTGTATGATGTGTTTTGAAGTGTGTATAACATATTTTTATGGTTTATTTTTTTGGAAAAATGTCATTAATACCTTATTATAAAGACACCATTTTGGAATGTAATATTTTCAGAGACATTAGGGACAATTATGACAATATGTTAGCATCGATCCTTTGGCATTGTATTTTCAACTAGAGGACTATTAGAAGGTTGGGTCGGTTCATCATCAATTTGAATAAGAAAAGGATTGAATTGAAAAATATGTAAAGCAGAGAGGGTGGTGGTCTCATAGATTATTTTTAGTCTAGTGCATTTTAAAATATAATTAATTCATCCATTAGCACAAGTTTCTCATCACTCTCCAGTATAGGTGTAGAAAAATTCTGAATGTGGTTTCCTCGAAATAGCGTTTCACATGAATTCTGAAACCACAGTGACCTAAAGTGGAAATTATGAGTTGTGCATAGCAATAATAATACAAAGAAGTGAGGTTGAGAGCAAGTCTATGAAGGGTTTTATCTCAAACTCTCATAAAGTTGTCATTCATTTTAATTCAATTGCAATCTAATCTATTATTTCCTTAGAAACACCGCAACATTTGGTAATGGAGAATGTGAAAAAAATCAATTTCCCTTCGTTACTAGAGGAACTTCGAGTACTTATCAGAGATGCCCATTTCATTGCCATTGATTTGGAGATGATGGGGATCAATAGCGCACCCTAGCGGGAGAATTTTGAATTCGACACATTCAATGTTCAATACCCAAAGCTCAAGGATTCAACGTAGAATTTTTTTGTTGTGCTTCTAGGAGTGTTCCCTTTCCCTTGGGATAAGGCCAACGCTTAATTCCTTGCTCACTGTTAATATTTTTTTCACATAATTTCAAGGATACTTTATGTTGAGGCAAATTAATTACCTATCATTTAATTGTCAACCCAGGGGTTTCGTAAAACTTGGGAAGCATGCATGCACTATATATGTTAGAAATTAACTTTCAATTTAGATCAATCTAACTACGAAACCAAATAATGAAAAACCAAATTCACCTATTCTAATTCAACACTCAATTCAAAATAAATTATAGTACAATTATAGTACAACGTGCGGAATTGAAATCTTAATCTTTCAATCTTGCAGGAACTGAAAAGCACACCACTCTTTCATAAATGAAAGCAAAGACAATCATTCTTAACCTCTCACACAGGAAAAGATATGAAAGCAAATAAAAACAAATGCTCTTAACTTCTAGGTAGAAAGCAAATAAAGACAATCACTCTTAACCTCTCACACAGGAAAAGATATGAAAGCAAGTAAAAACAAATGCTCATAACTTCTAGGTAGAAAGCAAATAAAGACAATCACTCTTAACCTCTCACACAGGAAAAGATATGAAAGAAATACAACTTAATCTATGAAAGTAATAAATCTTAATCTATGAAAAACAATAAATATCACACATTGTAGGTGGCCAATCCAAAAGCATGAGAGATGGCAAGTTGAGAGGTTGCAAATGCAAGCATAACCAAATCAAGGTGAACATCACTCATGAGCATGGTGCCAAATCCAAATTCTATATTCAAAACATGAGCATTTCCCCAACTTTACACATGCCTTTCAAAGGAGAAGGCTCTCCTATTTATACAAAAACATAAGAAGCTACCTCATTAATGGAGGTCCATTATTCTCTCCCTAGATCCCTAGAAAATCTCATAGAGTTACAACTCAAATAGGTAACGATGAGACACATATCCTCTTTGATATTTATCCAAATATTTTTCCATATCTTGAAGATAATTCGAATTTGAGTATTGGAGACCACATAAGGGTGCCTTGGAAGCTTCCAAATGACCTACACATGTCATGAAACTCAAGCCACTTTTAAGTATTAGCAAGTATATGTCATTTTTCTAAATTTTAACCATTTAATTCACTTATAATACTAGAAATCATTAACTTTTGGAAAACACAAAGGTAACCCATATAATTATGAAAATGGAGGCTAATGAAAGATTATATGGCTATGGAGTTGCGACATGTGAGTGAAATCGTGGCGATAAAGGTGAAAGTGGATGATGTTTTGAAGATATTTTGGAGACTCTACACTTTAATTTCTGCATGACCAAAAAAATACCTTCAAACTAGTATGAAATTGTTACAATTTGCAAAATAAAGATTTACACAAATTGATAGGTATAACCTGTGTGATTCATGCTACGGGGTTAATCGTTTTCATTCCATTTTCTTTTTTGGTTTCAGTAAATGTTTGTTGCGGGTTTGTTTCTAATGTGCAAGTCACTTCTTAGATATGGCTATTTGTTTGAGTTACTAGCAAACTTGCTAATGTTTTCTCAACAAATGGTAGCCAAAGACCAATTGATCAAAATCCAATTCTAAGTTGGATTACTTTTGTCTTCTTTTAAAAAGATAAAAAAACAATGATTTTGCTTGTTTGACCAATGGATCTATTAACTATTTAGAATCCACGAATCCATGATGTTTTGTAGTATGTACCATCATATATATTACTATGAAACGAGTAAAACACTCTTTTTTTAAATTTAATGTATTTTTCATGTTATCTTAGTTAACTTCTATGTTTTTCCCAGACTCTAAGTCAACCCTTACTCATTTCATTGTAGTTGGGCTGCTCTTTGAATTGAATCTGGTAACTTGAGTTGAACTTGGTTTTATATTTTGGCGCTTAGGATTTTTTCAACAAGAATTGGCATCCATGTTTTGCATAAATTTTATGATTCCAATTTCTTTTCAAAGTATCCATCTGTAGCAGATTGACCTAAAATGTTTAAACATTAACAAATGGACCAATTCAACTCACTTTAAGTGGAAATGCTTCCCTAGATTGGGTAGGAATTTTGTTGGAAGTATACGTCAACATGATTGATGCGAACTTTAATTGTGGAAATTTGGCCTTAGGCTTTTGGCCCCATTTGAAGATGACTTAGATCATTGGAATTTTCAAAAAATGAGTGGATGAGAGCGGAAATTTGCCTTACTGGAAATAAATAGACTTTGTTGAAAAGTTGAGTTTGCACTTTTTTTAATTCACTCTAAATTGGAATTCATGAGAACAACTATTGTATTTTCTTGGGCTATATGCCCCTTTCTTTTTTTAGTGGTTACGATTGAGGAAATAAAAGGAAGGGGGCTCTGTAAAAAAGTGACTTTGCCTATAGAATATTTTATTTGGGTTCCAAGAAGATTTGGATTGAATATTTCTAAGATGATCTATAGAGAATCCAAATTCTATTTTCACATCAAACTTTACAAAAGAGAGATGTGGTCCTCCATAAATTCCATGATTTGTTGGTTAACATTTTTAAAGAAGGTGAAAACATTTACAAGTATTTCAAACCCTAAAAATGCATTTATAAACTTAGATTAATTTGATCTATTTATATTTCAATTTCAATTTTTGTTTTATAATGGACATTGATAAAGTATTGTGATTTATGCATGTTTTTTAGACCATTTTTTAGTATATTTGCAGAGTTAGTTACATGATTCTTTAATATTGACATTTATACTACAATAACTCTTATTTTGTAGGTGGCTTGATAGAAAAAGAGACAAAAATATAAAATGTTTTTCTTTTAAAACAATTGTTAGTGAATTTTTCAACTAATCTTACCAAAACAATGCTAAAATATATAGTCAAATATATATTTTATCTTTAAATATAATAATATATATTAAATTATATAGAGCATAACATAAATCATATTCATTAATCTACTTTTGATTTGAGAAATATAAAAATCAAAAACACAAAAAAAATTTAGGTAAAGAGTAATGCAACTTGCAATCCAGTAGAGATTAATGTAAAATCATTAATCATCCAACCCAGTAGAGATTAATGTAAAATCATTAAGCGATTACTAGCCCAAAGGGAAGGGACTAATAATTACGCTATAAGGTGTTCCCCTTTGAAAAGAACTTTCCTGGAGGCTACCTGTCATCACTCTGAGTAATTAGATTATGTGTTAGATGATTAGAGGATTGTCAATTGTTAGATTACGCAAAGGTAGTTGGGTGGTTGCAACTGTTTATTATGATGCTCATGCAGTTAAAGATAGTTATGGCGATTAAGCCCCTTCTGGAGCATTTCATTTACAAAAATGTTTGACCTGTCGTCAGGGTGAGGGAGGTAGATAACGTGTTTCAAATTGCAGATTTGGGATGCGCAAGGAAGTAGAATTTTGGGGGCTTCAACAATGAAGCTAGCATTTAGAGCCTTGTTTCGGATGCAGAGACCACTTCGACAACTGCCAACAGAACAAGCAGTAGAATACCAAGGGGCAAGGCATGAGGAAGAGAGATCTGGGCATCCTTATGTTGGCGGCCTTGACCATATTTTTCTCTTTGCAACATGAAGGAGATTTTACTTTCAGAGAAGCATGGATTCATCTAGCTAATGATTATCCATTCAAGCATGAAGCTGAGCGGCTTCCTCCTCCACTAATAGAAGATCTCAATGGTGATGGTTGGAGTGAAATTCTTGTTGCAACTCATGATGCAAAAATACAAGTATTGGAGCCTCATGTAAAGGGAATGAATGAAGGATTCACTGAAGCACGCCTAATTTCAGAGGTATCTTTGCTGCCAAAAAGAGTTCGTATTGCAGCAGGAAGACGGGTTGTATCAATGGAAACTGGTTTTGTTGATCGGGTGCATAAACAAGGAGAAATAAGAAAACAGATCTTGGTTCTAGTCATAACAGGTTGGCCGATAATGTGCTTTGACCACAACCTCAAGAAACTATGGGAGGCTGATGTGAAGGACGAATTTCCAGATGGTTCTCTTCACAGAGAGATAACAATTTCTATCAGTAACTATACATTGAAGCATGGAGATGTGGGGCTAGTAATTGTGGGGGGAAGGATGGAAATACAACCACATCTTTACCTGGATCCATTTGAAGAAGCATTGGATTCTGAAAAGAATGCAGACCGTCATCGAAGAAGTGCAGAGGAGAAAGAGTCTTCTGAGGATTTGAGCACTAAAGGTAGAGAGAAACTAAGGCACTTTTCCTATTATACCTTTGCTGGACGTTCTGGCATACAACAATGAAAGCATATGAGTGAGGATCTACCACACCATGTACCTAATTCATCACAACTGATTCCACAACACAACTACAAGCTTGATGCTCATGCATTGAACGATCGACATCCTAGAGAGGTAGAATGCAGGGAGTTCCGAGAATCCATTCTAGGAGTTATGCCACATCGTTGGGATAGAAGGGAGGATACTCTACTTGAGCTGGCACATTTCAGAAAGCACAAAAGGAAATCCCTGAAGAAGATGCCTGGAAAGAGATCATCATCTACAGTTCACAAACCAGAGGACAAACATGTTTTTGGGAAGGATACAATGAAAAAAATTACCAGTGCTATTGACAAGGTAGCAGAGTATGCTACATCTGGAAAAACAAAGAAGAATAGTCTTTATGTACCCATAATAACAAATTATACTCATCTCTGGTGGATTCCTAATGTAATTGTAGCACATCAAAAGGAGGGAATATAAGCTATTCATCTAGCCTCTGGGCGGTTAGTCTGTAAGCTTCATCTACAAGAGGGTGGCCTGCATGCTGATATAAATGGAGATGGAGTGCTAGAACATGTTCAGGTTGTTGGAGGAAGTGGTACTGAATAGACTGTAGCAACTGGAACAATGGAAGTACTAAAACCTTGTTGGGTTGTAGCTACTTCTGGAGTTCTAGTGCGAGAGAAACTTTTTAATGCCTCTATCTACAGGCATGGCCCATTTGGTGTATCACATGGCCCATTTGGTGTATCGCGAGCTTTTGGTCGCACTTTTGATGCTGCTCCTCTAGAGGTAGCAACGCCTATCCTGATTCCCAGGAATGATGGACACAAGCATCAGAAAAGGAAGCCATGGTGATGTAATATTCCTGACAAGATGAGGAGAGGTTACTTCTTATTTTCCAGGCATTCATGGCCAGGGTGAAATCCGAAGATGGAAACTACTAATTGGTGCTACCTGGTCAAATTTTCCTTCACCTGTGGGTATTGTTGAAGAAAAGGTTATCCTCACTTTAGAACCTTTTCCACTGCATGTTCATGGAACCCATAAAGTGATTCTGGTTGCAGGAGAACATGAGGCAGTTATTATTTCCCCAGATGGTAGTCATCTCACGTCAATCTTCTTGCCATCTCCACCTACCCACCCCATAATATATGGTGATTTTTCAAATGATGGCTTGAATGACCTGATTCTAGTAACTTCTGATGGAATTTATGGATTTGTGCAAACCTAACAACCTGGTGCCCTCTTCTTCAGTTCCCTGGTTGGTTGTTTGATAGTTGTCATGGTTGTTATACTCATCTCTCAACATTTTAACTCGACAAACTCAAAACCAAGGCCCTTTGAAAGAAATAGCACTGACCCAAGGTAATATGTGTACTGTGAGCATATTTTGGATGAAGCAGAATCTTTTGTTCTTTGATAGAAAACAACAAACCCTTATTATGGTTGTGCATGTAACATGTTGAGTGATACATGCATTTATGAGTAAGGATTATGGCAAAAAGAATTTTGCTCGTGTAAGTTGTTAGTGGTTGAAGTTCTGTGAGTCTTTAAAATGTTGTAATTGTGTTGTAAGAGTTGCCAATGTGGATAAGTACAAAATATATAAAGTGGTTTTTACAAAGTGAAAAAAAAACTGGTATGAATACTCTTCTCGCAGTTGACATCGTGAGAGTAGTGCAATTAACTTTCATTCGCCATGGCATGAACGTGCCAGAGTTCCAGGTTTACTTCACTGATCTCCCGTCAAATGATTTTAATACCATTGTTTCGGATGTTCCCTCCACTCAAAGGCGCAGATGGAGTAACAACAACAACACCCCATGAAGATTACGCTGCGGCAACTAGATCTTACTTCGTGTCTGCAGTGGGGGATCGTATGGTTAGGTGGTTATTTTTTTTTGACAATTCAATTATTGTTAAATTTAATTGGTTTTATTTCTCTAAAATATTTATATTGATTTGTAGCATCATTATATTTGTTTTTTTAGATATATATTTTTATAACATGCAATTTTAGCATTCACAATCTTGCAAGAAGAATTGGTATTCAATACTACTCGATCATGGAGGCTATTATTTGTTCACTTTTTCCAGATGAAAAACAAGTGTTTGATACCACTGGATTGTCATGGAAGGATCATGGATGCCAATATTTGTTCACTTTTTGCACAAGAAAAACAAGTACTCAGTACTTGTTTTTGAAAATTGATCAGTACTCAGTACAAGAGAATTGTTGGTGAATCAGATTCGACTCTCTCAAACAAATATAGGGACAACCATGGCGATCAATGCTCAGGTTTTAGTTGCGTAGACCAGCTCTCTGTTCAGAACATGATAGTGTCCATGTATACATAAAACTTTTGTGGTTGCAACATTCCGAACTGCATGTTTGCTTCTACAACAGAGAATGTTTGAGTCTGCATCTGCAAGCTTGTTTTTTAGAAGGAAGGTTTCTGAATGGCAGACAACTTGAGGACTATGAGGATTCTACCATGAAGAGGAGCAGCCTAAGGAGGCATGAAGAACCATGAATTGGAGGAATTGAAGAGCAAAGTTTAAGAGCTGGACACTAGAAGAGCTAGAGATGTTGAACAAAATTCAAGACCCAAATAGGGTTTCTTTTGTCGTAACTAAGCTAAAGATAGAGTAGAGAGATGACAAGAAAACATGAGACATGGAAAAAAATGGTAAGATGAAGAAGCTCTTATATGTTTATTACCAGTACAATTACATCTGCAGGAGCATGAAGGTTGTTAAAATTGTGATATAGCTCTATTAACTTCTCTATTTATATAGATTGGATATCGATTAAATATAACTTATTTTAACAACTTGAACTCTTTTATTTTAACAACTTGAACTCTTTTATAGAAGAGGCTTAATGTGTGGTGCTATAAAAAACCAATTTCTTTATCCAAACATTTCTCCAAACCTAAAATTTCTTTTTAAATAAAATAATTTATATTTATAATTTAGATATTCAATTAAATTGCATAACATATCAGAGCTTCTTTCTTCATGCTACTCTTTCTTATGCTACTTCCTTACTTCCTTACAGCATTTCCATTACAACACGTGGTGCAATTGCTAGTTTTAAAATATCATAGTATCACATTGCTCAATAGACTCTCTCAATCAATCAGCATCGAGTAACATATTTTAATAAAAAAAAAAATTTAAACCCAGAAAGATACAGGAAGCAGGTTTAAAAGGGGGTTTCCAAAAATGCACTTGCCACTGCAGATGATGGACCTGCTTCAATTAGAATTTTTGCACAGCTACTTCATTGTCCTCATGTCAATCTCCGTCCCATTCCATGAAATTCAATCATGGCATCTACCTAAAGCTTCCTCTACCACGGAACCAGAAAGAAGATATGACAAAACAACTCGACCCAATGATTGAAAGACAAGATGCTGAAACGGACCAAATTCATTGGTCCTTTTTCGTACTGCATAATTCCAACTTTTCTGTACAGTCTTCTCCAATTTATGTGATTCACAACGTAGATATCAAAACCAGATTCCGTTTACATCTTTTTACATATATGGCAAACTCCAGAACCATATTATAGGAAACTCCAAAAAACAAATCTGGCCTGAGAGTTAAGATGACAAATTATCAGTGAAAACATTCCATCTTTAATATCTATTACAGAAATCAACTTTTTAAAGACTCGGACGATTACACAGAATTGGGGATGCATACTGAACGGAACAGAGAAGCCAATGAAGCAAATTCAATCAGGGAGGGACGATCATGACGATCTGTTTTAGGGCATCCATCTGACGGAGAGGAAGGCAAGTGGACACATCAATACTCCTCCTTCCTCCATTTTCATCTTTCCCGCGGATCAACGATATGATTCCTATTCTAAGATATGGAGGCTGCACATTCAACGGCTTCCCCCACCCATGCTCTATTTCGTAGACGCCGAATTTCGGAGAGCCCGCTACAGCGGCACTGTAACGGCAAACTCCAAGTGTTTCAACAAGATTTGAAATAACAGCAGATTGATTAGAGTAAACCCAGTCTAACAGATTATTTAGCTGCATCTCCATGGTGCAGGAATTTATCAGTTCTTGAACGAGAGAAGCAGCGAAACAGACATCTTGCTCCAAGAGCTGCTTGGCACTAGTCCGAGCCAAGCCCACGCATAGGCAATTCCCAAAATACGTTGGGGGTAACGGTGGTCTTACTCTGCCTCTGAAGTCGGCAGCAACTGAAATATCAACGGGCTCATTCTGTGGGACCTCTCGAGCTTTGGTTAAGCATCTCCAACAATGTGCGATGACTGCCACAAAGGAACTTGAAGCCTGCACTCTTTCTTTCAACTTTCGAACCATTTCTTCGGTGAATCGAAAAGTACACAATTCGACATCTGTTTCATCTTTCACTCCTCTCATCGGAGCACTGCTCTCATTTACGTTCTCCGTTGTGGCATTGTCAGTACTCACTTTGATTTCTGAATGATTCATGGGAAGTGGATCATCTCGCACAAACTTGAAAATCTGCGCTTCCTTGATACAATATTCAGTCACAACTTCTTCAGCTCTCCAAGAAACGTTGGGCAGTGCACAAAGATTCTCGTCACGTTTGAAGATCTCTCGCATGTGTTCAGGCTTATTGGAAACTGGAAGCGCTCTGCTACATTCCGCCCAGCACTTCATGAAATGCCAAAAGGAACTCCCGTCTGCAATAACATGATGAAAATTGGTTCCGATGCAAATTCCCCCTCCCAGAAAAGCTGTGACCTGTTATGCAACATCAGAAACCTATCATTACTTTTCATCATTGCAAAAGAAATTGGCAGATATCCCCAATATTATTTTCTTCTGAAATCTTGTAGAAGGCGATAATACATTTACCCTGAAACTTAAAAAATTTGTAGACTTCCTATAGGTATGCCAGATTTGAATATCTTTCTAACGAACTTTTCATTCCCCTTTTGGGTCAAAGACATACTTTTCATTAACCTATAATGCACATTCAATAATGCTAATTTCAGAGAAATCTCTGTTCCACCTGTATTTTCCATACCTGAATCGAGAGAAGCGGCCCGTCATAAGTTCCATTCTCCGACGTATCACGATCATGGCTCCGGACAAGTTCCTTGAAGAAACTTTTGTGCCGAAACTCTTCTTTTACCAATTCCTCGAATGCCATACCGATGGATGCTTCCACGAATTCCACTCCGCCATCGTTGCAGTCAATTTCCGGCCGACCAGATTCTTCTCCCTTAATGTCGAGTCGACCAGCGAATGGATAAAATTCTACCAGTACTAACGACAGGCTCCTCTTAAGATTCTTAGCTATGGTACTAAAATCCATCTCCTGCTCATCTATTTTATAGAACATAACCCTCTGATTCTTAATAGAAATAAAAAACACATCGAGGCTGGAGAGGAACATCCGATGCTTTAATGTAGGAATGGCCGGTACCACGGATGAAACTCGCAACAGTTTTACATTTTCTTGCTCTCCTGCCATGTATCTCAGAAAACCCGGAGGATTATATGTATTAAAGTCCAAGGAAGTCTCAATTTTGTAATATAACAGTAGAGTCAGAGCTTATACACGGTTTCAACCAGAGCCAAGCTTTTCTTCCAACCCAAGCTTTTCTTCCAGAGAATACATATAAATAAATGCAAGGTTGGGCAATAGAAGCATAAATGCTCAAATTCACGAAAGTCCTCAGAGACAGAAAGCATTGGAGCTAGTAATAAAAATGTATAATGAATGCGATTAGTTCAACGGGAATCGATCCCTGGACGGAGGAACGGAAACAAGAAAGTAAAGGTGGGTTCTTCTATGCCCACTGATGTAGATGCTGTGCGATATTTCCATTTTAAAATTCATATGGCTATGGCTCTGGCAGGGTATGTATCTGTAATTGGTTAGGGTCAGATTCGTATGTATATTTGTAATTTGTTGCGGTCATATTTCTTTCGAATTTTACTTAGGTGTTTTGTATTACAAAAATAATTCCTTTAATGATGTTAAAGCTGGGGTTGATTAATGTTATTTTAATAAAAATGGTTTATTAAATATTTGAAAGATAAGATACTATTACTATTATTTTTCAAGTTGATATTTAAATAAGTGTTCCAATTTTGTTCAGTTAAAAGTTCAAGAAAATTGGGAATGCTTTTAAAAAAATTATATTTAATTGTAAGTATTTAGTTAGAGTTTGAAGCAATTTTAGTAAGTTTTTTGTTTTTGTTTTTTAGGTTATTTAATTTCTTTTAATACATTAAAGCTCATAACTATATTTTTAATGGGAAAGGTTTGCTTTGATGAGGATATAATAGGGTGTATAGATTATACTTTATAAATTGTGTATTTTTTTTTTTTTGTAAGCTAAGGCGATACTCTGTTTTTTCATTACTGAAATTAAAAGATATTACATAGTTGGACAGGTCTCAACCCGCCCTTAAGGGAAACCGGGTTTTTTAACCATCTGAAGTTTTTCAAAGCCATCCAAAAACAGTATATTATCAGCCTATCTACCCACGCTAAATATCCTTCTATTCTTACTATAGGTAAACTGTTTTCCTTCTGAATCATTATCATCTACAAAACCAAAAAACAAAATAACAGTCTATATAAAAACCTCCTAGCATCAGCTGCATCTTCTACTGATTCGGTGCATCTGTCTTTGGTTCTTTCTCGACCTTGACGCCCATTCCACCCGCTTGAAGCATCTGCAGGATATCATCCATCTTTCTGTCTTGCATAAGGAGAATAACTTGAATATTCTTCAATTCCCTTTTCATGGTTGGAATGCCCTGAACCAATTCAGCCATTTCTAGAGCCACCTGCTCCATAGCTTTGGCCAATAACCGCTTCATGCCCCAATAAACATGTAAAGACTGTTTATACAAGGACATTCGTCCTCTCGTATGGCCCGGATCAGGGAGGAACTGCTCCCAATCCTCCATTTCAGGATCTGAGATCTCCTGCATAGCTTCTTCCTCCAAATGCTCTATAATCCTTCTGATATTTGGATTGGTAGCTTGGGCATATGCTTCTTCTGCTTCCTGTAATTTCCTCCTCATGTCTTTCTTGCCTCTCTTTCTACCTCTTACCTCACTAGCTGCTGCCTCCTCAAATTCAAAACGCACATTCCTATTCCCTCGGCCGCCTCGTCCTCCAGGCCTCCCTCTCCCTCTTTGGTTAGCGCTTCCTCGCGCTCCTCTACCCCGTCTGCGTCTATCCACCTCCACTTCGTCGTCGTCTTCCTGATCCTCATACTCCTCCTCGCGGTCCCCCTTTTCCATCTCGTGGACCTTCCCCGTACCCGCTTTTCCGTGCATTGCGCATTGAGGCTCCTCGTCTGCAATATAATTGCGAATATCAAACTCTTCCTCCGAGTCATCCTGGATAGTAAGATATATCCTCTGCAGAGCTTCTTCGACCATGCTCTTTCCTTTCTCCGCTGGAGTTGCTGCCTTGCTCCTCGTCCACCTTCCTACTCCCCTGTCCTGGTGCTCTGCCATCTTCCAGTCCTTCTTCTGTTGCAATTTCTCTCTACACTTCCTCGCTCTGCTTTGCTTCTCTTCTGAAGTCTCCTTTTGCTTTGGTCGATTGCATGCAAGCCCTATATTATCGCTATGCTGCCACCTTGCCTTCTTGAAGCTTCTCTGCAGCCTGTCATCGTCATTAATACCCATTCTACATTCTCTTCCATGATGGAAAACGCTGGCTGACGCTCTGACGTTGCCACCGCTTCTCCTCGGTACCTTGCCCGATTTCCCCCTTGGAATGCTCATCCTTCCCGTGGGTTGATTGCTGTCAGCCTTCATGACTTTAATCCCATAATCTTGATCCTGCAAACACTTTGATCGAACATTTATTACTCTGTCCTTCCCCCTCCTTACCATAATCCGGAGGCGCCTAATTATTCCTTCCCTGTGCGGTCGCGTCATCATGATCCTGACTTAATAGATTTTTTAACTCATTCCACCTTGGATCATCCTGTAATGATATCCAGCTGCCATCTACGCTCCTATTCGATCCTCCGCTTCCCCAATTAGCCAATAGATCAGCTACACGGTTTCCATTTCGCAGTACATGGTTTATTGTAGTATACTCGATCCTACTCAGCATCGCCTCAATATCCTGTAGGATCCCTGCTGTCCGCCAACTCTTCGATACATGTTCCCAGCTCTTCCCATCCCTTAATTTCTTCAACATATCAATCGTGATTTGTGAGTCGCCTTCGATTTCTAGATTCATATACCCGTTCCTAACTGCTATCCGGAGTCCGTGGTGCACTGCCCACAATTCCGCTTCGTTGTTCGTCATTTCCCCTCCCCCTTCAGCATAAACCCACCGCGTGTTTCCGCTGCTATCTCTGAAAATACCTCCGAAGCCTGCTTGTCCCGGGTTACCCTTTGAGGCCCCGTCGAAGTTTAATTTAACCCGTCGCTCACCAGGTAACCTATAATGATTGGGGCTTGGCATTCCATTTCTAATCTTCCGCTCCGCATGAGGATAAATCATCTGAAATTCCATATTCAATTTGGAGACTATTCTCTGCTCCTCCGGGTTCAATCTCCAATCCTCTTCCTCCCACACTTCTGATAAAACCGTTTCTTTAATCGAACTACAGATTTCATCCCAAATTCTCGACTCTTGCCAACTATTATCCCTAAAGATTCATCGATTTCGCTCTTTCCAGATCGCCCATATTACAAAACCAGCCGCTAAGTTCCATATTCTCCTTACAATTTTGCTTTGGAAATTCCCTTTTCCCCACTGAAATAGAGTATTCCTGATGCTGTCGGGATCCCTTTTTGTCATACCAAAGAGCACTGTAATTTCTTCCCATAGGCTCTTAGTATATATACATTTATTCAATAGATGCTCCTGAGTTTCTATTTCCTTAATACAGAGACTACACCTTGATGGCCCAATCATTCCTCTTTTCTGCATATTATCCCAAGTTAGGATCCTTCCTCTGCATACCATCCATACGAAGCATGTTACTTTTGGCCACCATTTTCCTTCCCAAATCGTTTTCCATCCTATTGGTTCCTCCTCTCTTTCCTCTTTCGTTGCCCAGTAATAGGCTTCTTTTACTGTGAACATGCCCTTCGTCGCTTTACCCCATCTAAGGATATCCTTACCTTCTCGAACCTTGATTTTCCTTGATTCTATTTCTCTGTTATACACTTGCCAAGCCTCCTGACCTATGTTATCAGCCCATTCCTCCGGTCTTTTCCAAGCTCTCCATATATCGTTTAATTCGCCTCTTTTCCAATAGTCCCTTACATATTTCAATCCTGCTCTTTGCGCTTTTTCTTGAACTTCATGAAGAGTTTGAAGCCTATCCAAAGTGCCCCACTGTTGCCAGCTTTCCTCCCAAAATCTTGCCGAGTTTCCTTCACGGATTTCCCAGAAGGCAAAGTTCCTAACTATATCCCTATTTCTACTTGCAAAATCCCAGATCTGTGAACCTCTTGGTGTTTCCTCTATTCTTAAGCGCCCTTCAGTGGTGTCAGGCATGCCATAGTTTTGGTACCATCTTCTTTTCCACACATCAGATCCTCCCTGGACCCATCTCCACCATAATTTCGCCCCTAGAGTCTTGTTTACAATTTCAGGGTCTCGTACTCCCAGGCCCCCTTCCTCTTTCCTCTTAATTACATTCTTCCATGAAACCAAAGTCCATTTCTTCTGCTACTTGGGACCGCCCCATAAAAATTTTCCAAGTATTTCTCGCATTTTTGCAAAAACTCCTTTGGGAGCAGCCATAATAGACAGGTGGTATACGGGGATAGATAACAAGACCGATTTTAATAGGACAATTCGACTTGCTATATTCAACAATCTAAATGACCAACTATCTAATCTTTTCCTAATTCGATCCAACAGACTTTGCCAGTTTTTAATCCGATTAGGGTTTATATCCAATTGGATACCCAAATACTTGGTAGGTAACTCCCCCTTTCTAAAACCTATAACTCTGGTTAAATGAGTTTTGATAGACTCATGCGAATTAAATATGAAAGTACAAGATTTATCGTTATTAATCTCCATACCTGATGCGCTCTTGAAGACTTCTAAGATCCTCTTGAAATTCCGCACCTCCTTAAGCGACGCTTCTCCAAATAACATCAAATCATCAACAAACTGTTGATGTGTGATAGTCAAATTATTCCCCCACAACCTTATTCCTCTGATTCTCCTTTCACTTACTTCCTTTTTAATTTTCCTGCTTAATCCTTCCATAGCCAAGATGAACAAAAACGGAGAAATTGGGTCCCCCTGCCTAATTCCCCTGCTAGCATTAAACGGGTCTGTAGGAATACCATTAACCAAGATTGAGAAATTTGGAGTAGAGATCATGCTGATTATCCATGCTATCCACCTTCTCTCAAAACCGTAAGCTTCCAAAACCGCTCTGAGATAGTCCCAGTTCAATCTGTCATAGGCCTTGGATAAGTCCAACTTCATCAGCATCCCTTTCTGTTTTTTCACCTTTAGGGAATGTATCACCTCCTGAGATACTACTATCCCATCTAGGATCTGCCGCCCCTCCACAAAACCAGTCTGTTCAGGCGCGATTAAGTTAGGTAAGAGAGGTTTCAACCTTTTCTAAATTTCACATTTTTATAATATAATAACAGTAATCAAAGTTTCAAAGAATAGTTTTTTTAAAATCTCATATACAAAATTTATTTATTTATTTATAATTGTTTTTAAGTTCATAATAAGTTTTCCACTCTCTATTATTTTTTTTTCAAATTGAATATATATATATATATATATATGTGTGTGTGTGTGTGTGTGTGTATTTTCTAAAGAAAATAATATCTATTATATTCAAGAGAGATGAATATAGATGTTCCTTTCCCAAAAAAAAGAAAATAAGACTCACTTTGCTCTATTCCTCTTATTAACAAATTTAAGTATTTTATCTCATTACATGAGAATATTGATTGTACAATCCCCTTTTTTCATGTCATATTTCAAACTAGGACAAACATCCTAAAAAAAGAATTCCATTACTACCACTTCCTTCTCGGTGATGGATTTTTATAAAGGTCCATTGCTCCCACACGAAGAGACAATGCTTCCTTAGATAGCTCATAAGCTTTGCTATTTAGCTCCCAAATAATATAGTTGAAAAAGAGCCATTTAAAGGATTAGAAAACCTACTTACTAGCAATTGCACCAAATGTTGCAAAGGAAACGTCATAAGTCAATAGCATGTGGAAGTAGAGCATAGATGAAAAAAGATGTGATATGTTATGTGATCTAATTATGGCCTAATTTGAATAAAAAAGAAATATTAATGTTAAATGTAAAATAAGCAAGCAATGTATTCAAAACATAGGCATGTGCAACTTCCTTCCCAAGTGCTCAATCCAAGCTCAATACTATCTGCCCTTAATCATTTGAATCGTCTTAAAGCGAGAAATTTAATCATAGAATTGCAATTTACCATGACATGCTTCTTTTTTATTAGGTTTACATTTAATAAGAAGGGTCTTGTTAAAATGCCAAGGATTATATATTACTTTTCATTCTATAAATTTTCCTTAAACTTAAATTATGAAAACTAAAGATATGGAATACATAAGACATAATAAATTGAATTGGTTATTTAAAATTCGTTATTGTTATGAACCCATAGCCCATATGCAATTGACAATATATGGTTTAAATCTAGAGAATATGTCACATCCAACTAAGCATTCGTTCCACACTCCCATTCCTGGTCAAATAATGTAATATAATTAAACAATCTACAAGGCATGTGCAAATTCCTTCCCAAGTTCTCAATCCAAGGTCAATACTATATGACCTTAAACATTTGAATCATGTTGAAGCATGTCAACATCAACAACATCTAAGTGAATGTGGAAACTATGAAATATGTGATGTATTGAAGTGAATATTAACCAAATTAAATGATTTATGGTGACCAATGCAAAATCATGTGTTGGAGAAAGTTATGTGCATAATAAGAAAGTCTAAATACAATAGTAAAACTTGTCAAAATCATTGTTATTATATCATTTAAAAGGAATTTAAAAATTATAATTTGCCAAGTCATAACTGACAACAAACTGTTGGTTGTTACAAAGCGATATGCCCTACCTAATGAATTATCCCGCCTATACCATATATACCGTACCTGATGAGGTGCTCAAAAATCAAAGTTGTTAGAATGGTGTGGAACCTGAACGACTGCATACTGCTCATCATCCTGAATTCGTGCAACTAGTTTCATGTGAAACATACACTGTATGGCTTCAGAAATGCATTTTGTTCACTTTGGCAAACATGTAAATTTTTGGAAAAAAAAAGGGACAACTTAGTCAGTAGTCCGTTGGTTTAAACCTATGGCAAAATATGATACGAGATGTAGAATCTTTTCACATTGATGAAACAAAACGAACTCGCTGACTAGGCTGCCCAGTTGGCACTAACTATGCAATTGAGGTAGCACTGTAATCTCATCAGCGAATGGTTGTGCGCCATGTGGTACGTTTGTATAGGCATGAGTTGGCAAGATGCTATTGGTTGAAGGCTATATAGGTGGACCAATGAGAGGGTGACACATGGAAAACCCAGAGGCCGCCACATGCCCTCTTAAAGGTTGAATAAAATTTTATGTGGGGAGGTCGGGGTCGAACCCGCGACCTCACTCACAACAACACCAAGCTCTACTGCCACGCCCACTGGTTGGTTCTTAACTAACATATCGCAAGCAGGTCGATGCTAAAGAATCAACTCCAAAACATGATCGAAATATGGATTAGGGGCCAATATTTGCCCAAAATAAAAGTGTTCAAAATCGACCAATTACTAAATGACCGCGTCTGTCTCGGCAATACGATCCCAACGCAACTCATTTCACTCAAAACGGAGTTCGTATGAGGAAGTTAGAGCCCACTGATCGTTTCACCAAAAAAAAATAAAAAAATCAGGGATTGCTTAGTCAGCAGTCCGTACAACTGACATGGCAGATGACTGGGTAGGTTACTGAGCAGGTCAAAGGTGGTCAACACCTAATGAGGGCTCGCCAAGTGTTGCCTTGTGGTTGGTTTCCAGTTATTTGATGTGGCGCAATTCTGTTGGTTTTGGATGGGCCAATGAGAGGTCGCCACGTGGCACCTCCCAAATGGCTGAACATGGTTTATGCGTTTGGTAAAAAGTTTTGGTGGAGGCCGGGCTCAAACCCACGATGTCCCCTCCACAAGCCAACAACCATACCACTGCGCCAAGCTATGTGGGTCGTGTTATACCATGGATTGCATTTATTTATATGTGTTATATTAAATGCGTGGTGGGCAGAAGGGGGCTAGGGCTTAGCCCCAATCCCCACATAAACATTTCCATATGACCATCCTTCATAACCAGGGGTGTGGCATGTTCAAACTGCTGGAGTTTAAAACATTTAATGAAGCAGATTAAACCGTTAAGTATGGATTAACGCTAATCCACACTAATTAAATCCGCCTTAATACATTTTAAATGCGCAGTTAAATTTTTGGGTTAGCGCAGTTAATTGAACTTAACCATTAAGCTAATCTAGCTTATCATTTAATTAATCCAGCGCTTAGTTTGGCGGGATTTTGGTGGAGCACGCCAAATGTTGAACTGTCCCCTGTTTTGGTAGACTTAATTGGAGTCCCTCCAGTTTTAGCTGAGGTTTTCTAGGACAAACTAGAGAAAGCCATAGATTGCTTAGATTTCGACCAATTTTGAAAAATAAATAGTCAATTTTAGATGATTTCAACATTTTGAATACAATGGAATAGGTTTCAAAGGCAATGGACCACTTTTGTATGCGATATTTCCACATTGAATTTTTATGAAGCTAAGGGCCACCTGGGAGGAGGTCAAGCCCAAAACAGTTGTGGTCCATTTGTAGAGTTTGAAGAGTCATCTTAGGGGTTTTGGGATGCTCCAAGTCCATTGAAGAGGATTTTAGGAGTTGTAGAGCAATAATTTTTTTTTTTTTTCCATTATGAGAAAATACAGAGGCCCAAGCCATGGATACTGGACCAAGGAGATGTAGCCCAAGAGGGGTGAAATCCTTTATCAAAACACTTTGTTAAGTGTTTTTCTTGATGGTTTTCTGTTCATTTTATTACTGTTTTTCAACACTTACTTTCATGTTATTCTTCTCATGATTCTCACATAAAACTTGACATAAAATTTACCTGTTTCCAATCGTAAATAACATAAGAGAACCCTGCACATGAAGCAATTGACAAGCATGTATTTATAAATCTGTAATTGAAATTAGCACAACAAAACTAACATTCAGCTACAAATCAAGTTGGTATCAGAGCAAAGGTTTATTTGGTTGATTGCTTGAGATTTGTGCAAGGAGAATTAACAATGTGCAAGTTTATGTGATGGCAGCTTCAACATGTGATATCTCTAATCTCTCTTCCTTAGCAAGATTATTTTATGAAGAGATGTTGCAGGAGTTTTTCATCATGAGAGATGATTTAAGATAAGAAGGAGAACACTATATTTCAAGAGCAGTTGATGGCCATGAAGGAGGAGAGCAAGAGCTTCTTGAAAAGATGCATGAGATGGAGATTTTACTCCATGATGCCAAGGACACTCTAGCCAAGTATGTGCATGAACATGAGGTATGAAATTCAAGTTTATCTTTAGTTTCCTCTCAAAATTAATGTTTTGGTGCTTTTGAATGACAAAATAGAGGAATAGGGTCCAAATTGTTGATGAAAATGGGCTATGAAGGTAAAGGGTTAGTCACACATGCACAAGGCATAGTTGAGCCAATTGCTGTTGAGGAAAGGCCTAGGTATTTGGGTCTTGGTTATGGACAACATGATGGAGAATGTTCCAAAGCCAAGGAGGCACATGAAGGTGTTCCAAGTGGGAATTTCATTACATGTTCATATCCTCAAGCTTGTGACGTTTGTGTTCATGAGGAATGCAAAAGTTTTATACCCACTTTGCAAGAAGATGCTCATACGCATGCAACTAGTGGAAAGGGCAAAGAAGAGGATGTTGAAAGCTCTAAGGTCATTGAAACCATTTTTGGTATTGTTGGAAATAATACTGAGAGGGGGGGTGAATTAGTATTATCAAATCAAACACTTTTTCATTTTCATACTCAGATATGTATACGCTACTTCAGTTATGTTAACCCACGTATATACACAATTGTGTCTAAAGAAACCAACGTATTTCATAAAACTTATGATTCAGTTAATCCATTAAATGTTGATCTTTAATCAGTGCATCAGAACTTCATTAACCATAAGAAGAGTAAACAGGTGCAGTAAAACATAACAGATCATCACACACATGAACACAATATATAAGGTGGAAACCCAATATGGGTGAAAACCACCTACTACAATTCGTCTCTATCTTCTTTTAATAAGAAACTTCTTTTTACAATATTTCTGTACTTGTGCAGTCTTATACCAGTACGCAGGCTTTTACCTGCAGAAGGCTACAACCTTCTCTGATTCTCCAGCTTCTCCTGGAAGGAAGCTACAACCCCCTTAACTTTTGTACTAGCTGATGTATTAGTACGTAGGTGCTGACCTACAGAAGGCTACAATCTTCTCTTTTCTTCCAAGGACCATGTTTCATAAATTTTCAGAATGGTTCCAGGAATAACATCAATCAAACATCAAATATATCTGCATCAACAAATCTCCTTTGCACCAACCAAAAACTGATTCAAACAATCACTTTTCTAAATGCTGTAACCAGAAAACAATAACAGTCACCAGACACCAATCCTGAACCCAGAACACTGTAATAATAAACAGAAGTAGCTAAAACATATTTTATGAGACGTACGCTACTTCAATATGTGGAACCTGCATGCATATGCTTCTTTATTAAGGCAAACCTATGTATACGCTGTTTTGAATTACTGAAGCTGCGTGTAAACGTGCCTTTGCTATGCCGAACCTGCGTACAGATATATAAAGGATAATTTACCCTAATTATTCATATATCAATTATACCCAAATTATCACATTTATAGATCAAGTCATGTGCCAAATATAACAGATCAAAATCACACAAAGATACTTCTCTTCAATCCTTAAGATCTTGACCCTTCAATAGAACTTATCCTTCTCTAGCGCTCAGGTTCCTCCTTGGTTCAGATCCAACTATGCACCATAAACCAATGACCAGTATTCTAAATATTGCTTTTCATAAGATATTCAATGCTTGAGTGCCTTTGCCTAACGATCTCCTTCCCCTTTTATAGACTTAGGCCTTACACAATACCATGGTCTGAAACCACTTAGAACCAATACTTGGGGTGTAATACCTGGGTTCAATACTTTGGACGAGATACCATGGTCCAAAACCATAGGTCCAAATACCAAGGACCAAATACCAAGGACTAAAATAAGTTTTCCCACATGTACGCGTTTTTCTGTGCATGAAAGTGCGTGCATACGCATACGCGACTTTTTATCGACAATCCTGTGTGTATACGCGATCTGGTTAAGAGGAACCTGCGTATATCTCTTTTTCTTTCATTCTGAGAGCCTGGACTGTGATCTGCCATCTGAGTGAGTTGCCATCAAGGACAACACCTGTGTCATAGTGCCAAACCTGTGTCATAATGCCAACAGGTATCCCAAATAGAGCCAATACCCCATCAAATTCACCTCCTCAAGAAGGCGACAAAGGTGAATGTTCAAGGTATAAATATGCTTTTAATCAAGTTTCTTTTGATTATGATAAACATGGTAAATCTTCACATAAGAATTGGAGAGAATTTACATGTTATTTTTTTGGTTTGAATAGCCATAATGTTTCAAGATGCTGGAAGAAAATGGCCACATACAGGAAACTTTCAAAACAAAAGCGACAGAAAACCAAAGGTCCATTGGATAATGGAAACCATGTTGCAAAGAAGATGCAATTATTTTTTACTCATTGCCATAAGCAAGGTCATCTCAAAGACAAATGTTGGACTTTGTATCAAAAAATTCATCCAAGGCATTTGAAGAAGGTGGAGAGAGACTTTGAAAAACATGGAAAAGAGGATTACAATTTTGTATGTGAATGCATTTCCTTTGAAAGCATTCTTGATGTTGCATAATTTCGCCAAGAAGGTGGGTGAAATTTGAGTATGTTACTCACTTCATTTGCAGCAAATTTGTCATTCTTGATGTCGCATATTTTGGCCATAAAGGTGTGTGAAAGTAGAGTACGTTACTCACTTCATTTGCAACAAGTTTTTCATTCTTGATGTTGCATATTTTTGCCATGAAGGTGTGTGAAAGTAGGGTATGTTACTTACTTCATTTACAACAAATTTTTCAATTCAGCTCTTATGTACCCATACATGTTTTTGGGCTTGTTGTACTTGTGTTTGTACTTGAGGGAGAGTTGAATTGTTCACATGCATGAGAGTTTGTGTGTGTGTGAATAGTGGAATTGTTGCTAGTTTCATTGTATTTGGATACATGCATGACTGTCGACTTGTGTTGATTGTTGTCACATGTATGTCATATCGACTTGGAAGAGTTGATTTTATCTTCAAGGATGAAAGGGAAATGTTGATGGATTATTGCACGAGATGTGAAATTCTTGTTGTTTATGCAAAGAATCGTCAAGTTGTGTACATGCTTATGTTTTGCTTTCAAGTCAAGTCAGTTGCTTGAAGATGATGTTTTGTCGACTTGATGGGTTGTACACCAAGATGCAAGAGTACATCGTGATTTTGCATGATGTGACAATTTTTCTTTTGAAGGAGCAAAAGAAGATGTCGTCGATTTGCATTTCTTGCATAATATACTTTTTCCATTTAATGGGTGTTTCTTGTGACAAGATGTTGCAGGATTTTGGAAGGTCCATTCTTGAGCAAGATGCTTATGCTTAGCCTTCATTCTCAAATCATGACATGAGCAACATGTTGAACTGAAGGATGATAGAGACAAGAAGCAAAAGTGGACGAGATGCCAAAAATTTACAGTCATTGTAGACCATTGTGTGTGTTGACGCCAAGATTCTTAGTGGGAAGGCTATCAGATTGTATCAGTTTTCTAAGCACCGAGGGATCAATGTGGTACAAAAAAGGCATTTTACAGCCAGAAAGTGTCCAGCAAGTGTTGGATTTGGTCAGCAGAAAAATGAGAACAGTGGTTGAGGGACATAGCCATTTGTAATGCAAGGCATGTCAGTGTACCCAAGTGGTTGTCATGGAGACTTTTCAAGTATAATCAGTTGATAGAAATTTTTAAAGAGAAGAGTATTCAACTCTCATCAGATAACCAACTTTTGTGGGCCCAAAATCCCGTCAGTGGGAGGGCGTGATCAGAATCTGGATTAGGGGCCAAAATTTGCCTAGAAATAAAAGTGTTCAAAATCAATAGATTCCTAAACAACCGCGTCCATCTCAGAGATACAATCCCAATGCAACTTATTTCACTCAAAACAGAGTTCGTATGAGGAAGTTAGAGCCCGTTGACTGTTTCACCAAACAACAACAAAAAATCAGGTACTGCCCAGTCAACAGTCTGTACTGATGACGTGGTAGGTGACTGAGCAGGTCAAAGGTGGTCAATGCCCAATGAGGTCTCTCCAAGTGTCACCTTGTGTTGGTTTCCAGTTGGGTGATGTGGTACAATTCTATTGGTTTTGGATGGGCCAATGAGAGACCGCCACGTGGCACCTCCCAAATGGCCGGATAAGGTTTATGTGTTTGGTAAAAAAATTTGGTGGAGGTCAAGGTCGAACCCACGACCTCCCCTCCACAAGCCAACAACCATACCACTGCGCCAAGCTATGTGGGTACCCTGGATCACACACACACACACACACACACACACACACACAGATATATATATATATATATATATATATATATATATACACACAGATATATATATATATATATATATATATATATATATATATATATATATATATATATATATCTATATATATATATATATATATATATAACACACAGATATATATATATATATATATATATATATATATATATATCTATATATATATATCTGTATATATATATATATATAACACACAGATATATATATATATATATATATATATATATATATATCTGTGTGTGTTATATATATATATATATATATATATCTGTGTGTGTTATATATATATATATATATATCTGTGTGTGTGTGTGTGTGTGTGTGTGTGTGTGTATTAAATGCATGGTGGGTGGAAAGGGGCTAGGGCTTAGCGCCGGCCCCCACATAAATATTTCCATATGGCCATCCTTCGTAACCAGGGGTGCAACTTGTTCAAACCGCCTGAGGTTAAAACATTTAATGAAGCACATTAAATGTTAAGTATGGATTAACTTTAATCCACACTAATTAAATCCGCCTTAATCCATTTTAAATTCTTAGTTAAACTTTTGGGTTAGCGCAGTTAATTGCTCTTAACCATTAAGCTAATCCAACTTATCATTTATTTAATCCAACACTTAGTTAGGCAGAATTTTGGTGGAGCACGCCAAATGTGGAATTGTCCCCAGTTTTGGCAGACTTAACTGGAGTCCCTCTAGTTTTAGTGGTGTTTTCTAGGCCAAACTAGAGAAAGCCATAGATTGCTTAGATTTCGACCAATTTTGGAAAATGAATAGTCAATTTTAGATGATTTCTACATTCTGAACACAATGGAATCAATTTTAGAGGAAATGGGGCATTTCTGTATGTGATTTTTACACATTGAAATTTTATGAAGCCTAGGGCCACCAGGGAGGAGGTCAAGCCTAGAACAGCTGTGGTCCATTTGCAGAGTTTGAAGAGTCATCTTAGGGGTTTTAGGATGCTCTGAGTCTATTGAAGTAGATTTCAGGAGTTGTATAGCAATGTAAACTATAATATTTTCCATTATGAGCAAATACAGAGGCCCAATCCATGGAGACTTGACCAAGGAGGTGTAGCCAGGAGGGGTGAACACCTTTATAAAAACATTGTGTTAAGTGTTTTTCTTGATGGTTTATTGTTCATTTTCTTACTGCTATTTAACACTTACTTTCATCCTATTCTGCTCATGATTCTCACATAAAACTTGACATAAAATTTACCTGTTTCCAATCACAAACATCATAAGAGAACTGTGCACATGAAGCAATTGAAAAGCATGTGTTTATAAATTTGTAATTGAAATTAGCACAACAAAACTAACATTCATCTATAGATCAGAACAAGCTAGGGTTGTGATGCGATGATCACAATCACACATCGCAGAAGGGAGGTGTTACGGAATCAACCCCGACATGATCAGGTTATGATTGTAATATTGCAATCGCATATCGCACAAAGTAAAGCCCCATTACATGTATTACCCTGGCTCCACTGATTCGATATATTCTGGATGCAATACAGTTAAACTGCAGTTGATAGTTCCGTCGTGTCCACCGCTTATCGCAATCGCACATCGCCCACACTGCGTTCACAAATCATAAGACCCATCGGTTCCCGTTGATTACGATTTGCGATGGGGATGTTGGTGTTGATAGCTTATGGCCACTGCACGGTGAAATTTTTGCCTTGTTAGCGCTTTTTGGAGCGAAATTGTAGGATCATGCCAGAATTGTGCAATTTGTGGAGCGAATATTGGGAAAACTAGGAGAGGTCATAACTTCTTCAATTTTCCACCAAATTGGATGCAAAAGGAGGCTAGGTAGCCATTTTTTAGTATTCTGGACTCATTGGAGTAGGTTTCAGAAGAATTTGAGCATTGTAAACACATCTTTTTATGCTTTTGAGCATAATAGAAAGGCCCAAGCCATTAAAAGCTGGACCAAGGAGACGTAGCCCAGGAGAAGTCAACTCCTTTATCATGTTCCTGTTGTAATTTGTTTTTAATGATGTTATATACATGTTTATGTTGTTGTTTAGTCTCTTATCTATGTTAAATTGCTCATAAAATTAACATAAAATCTCATCATTTCACTTGCAAAATATCATAAATCCTTAAGCACAATGAAAGCATTTTGTTTCAAATCAGAGGAGGATCTTAGCACATAAATCTAATATTCTAAATCAAATCATTTTGGTATCAGGGCACTAGGTTTTATTTGTGAAAGAAGGATTTAACTGTTTGAAATTTTATGTCATGCTTACAAGGTTAGAACTCAAAAGAGGAGAAGGGAAGCTAGTTGGAAGCCCTGAAGTTGGGTGAAGGGGAAGGAGAGAAAGGTTGCTACAATCTCCAACACTAGTTTAGCCTCGAGTTGCAGTTGAGACTCTAGAGATCATGTCTGATGAAGGAGAACCTACAAACATGACATAAGATGAGAAGATCTTCAGAAAGGCTTTCTTTGATATGACAAAGATGGTGAAGGTCCTCTATGAAGAGAGGAATGCGAGGCTGCAAGGGGAAAGTTCCAAACCTCCCAAAGGAGAAGGTTCTTGAGGAGGAGGTAACGGAAATGGAGACAAACCTCCACCCTCTCCACCATATTCTTCATCTTCATCTTCACAAGCATCTATACCCTCTTCTAGTAACACAACCCTTACTCATACTCATCATCATACTTCAAAAGGAATTGGTAAATCACCTTTTTTAAAACTTCATGTTAAATTTGAGCTGCCCATGTATAATGGTGAAGTGAATGCAGAGAATATTGATAATTGGATTTGTTAGTTGGAGGTATATTGCAGGATTCAAAACCTTCAAGAGGATGACATAAAGATTCAGTTAGCTTCCTTGAGAATGGAGGGTGCAACACTAGTATGGTGGGAATCAAAGACCCAAGAGGAGATTGAAAAACACGGTAAGATCTCAATTTCTTGGAATGATTTCATTGTTGCAATCAAAAGAAAATTCTACCCTCTAGCTTATATGGAGAAAGCCATCATGAATTGGTAGAAGTTTAGATAGCTTAAAAGTCAAAATGTGCAAGATTAGACCCAAGAATTCAGAAAAAAGTCTTTGATGTTAGGTGTAGATTTGCAATCACAAGACAGATTGCTGAAGTACATAGGGGGTTTATACAATTACCTTAGGCATAATATCTTAATGTTTAATCCCAATAATCTAGATGATGTGTGTGTGCAAGCCACCCATCTTGAGGTAAGAGGGAAAAACATCCCAGAAGAAGGTAGTAAAAATCCATTTAAGAGTAAAGAAAAGGAAAAATATTTCAAAGGGAAGGTAAAGAAAAATGTGTTTATTAAAAAAGAAGGAGAGAAAGTTACATGCAAACATTGTTCCAGGGAGGGTCACGATGAAGCTCATTGTTGGAAGCTTCATCCTGAAATGAGACGAAAGAGAAACAAAAACAAGGGAAAACAAAATACAACTACAACCACTCAACATGATTTGGGATTCGATTCGGGTGATAAAACTAAAATCATAGCCATGGGTTTAAAAGGAAAAGAATCCATTGCTAGCACTAGTTCCTCAAACTCACAAAATGAAACTCCAAATGAAAAGAGGAGAATAGAACTTTTTCACATAATGGTGCTCTCAAAACACAACAATATTGATATGCTTTTCAATAGTGGCTCTCAAGCCAATCTTATCTCTGAAAACATTGTCAAAATTTTAAACTTGGAAACCGTTCCACATCATAAACCATATCCACTTGGATGGGTGTGTGACAATGCACAATTGCAGGTTACTAGAAAGTGTAAACTGAAATTCACCATTATGGCAAATTTCATAGATGAAGTAGAGCTTGATGTTGTGCCATTAGATATCCGTGGCATAGTTTTGGGAAGCCTGTATCTTTATGACAAAAAAGATATCTTCCATAGACATGAAAACAAATATAATTTATTCAAAGATTGAGTAGAATATATTGTGAGAGCTCATAGTAAGAAAATAAATATTTCTCTTGTTAATGCAGGGCAGATGAAAAGAATAGTGAATTCGAGCAAGAATTTTGTGTTTCTAATGATCAAACCCAAGAATGATGTTGATAATGGGGCTTTCAAAGGTTATGGTTCAAATTTGAAATCTGAATTGGTTGACGTAGTTAACCAATATAATGAGATGTTTTAGGAACCAAAGGGATTACCTCCCAAGAGAGGAATCCATCATGAGATACAGTTGCAGCAAGATTGTCCTCTTCCTAACATTGGCATGTACAGGATGTTAGTAATGGAAAGCGCAGAAATTAAGAAGAAAATTCAAGAGTTGTTGAATAAAGGGATCATCAGACCATCTTCCTCGCCACGTGATTCACCTATTGTCTTGGTGCCAAAGAAGGATGGAATATGGTGCATGTGTGTGGAGTTTCGTGCATTGAACAAAATTACGGTAAAGAACCCTTACCCACTACCTAGAATAGATGATTTACTTGATCAATTGAAATATGCATAGTATTTTACTAAGTTGGACTTAATAAGTGGCTACCATCAAATTAGAATAGTCGAAGGAGACATTTGGAAGACAACATTCAAATCAAAACAAGGATTGTTTGAATGGCTGGTTATGTCTTTTGGTTTATGTAATGCTCCTGCTACATTCATGCGTGTAATGAATGATGTGTTGAGGCTATTTCTTGATGAGTTTTTCATAGTCTACTTAGATGACATCTTAATTTTCAGTAAATATCGTGATGAACATGTCATGCATGTAAGAAAAGTACTTGATGTCTTGAAAAAAGAACAATTGTATCTTAAGATGTCAAAGTGCGAGTTTGGAAAAACTTCTTTAGTTTACTTGGGTCATATTGTTGGAGGAGGTGAGTTGAAAATAGATCCCTCCAAGGTTGATGTTATTGTGAATTGGCCAAGGCCTAAGGCAATCATTGAGGTAAGAAGTCTTTTGGGAGTAGCCCAATATTGGAGGAAATTCATTGCTAATTTTTCTCTTATAGCCGCTCCTTTACATGCGTTGACAAGTGTGAAAAAGGTTTTTCAGTGGGGAGGAAAACAACAAAAGGCCTTTGATGCATTGAAGGAAAAGATCAGTACAACTCCAGTACTTGCACTTCCAGACTTGAGACAGTCATTTGAGATTCAGACTGATGCTAGCAACTACACCATGGGTGCAATCCTCATGCAACATGGTAAGCCTATCTGTTTTCATTCAGAAACATTTAATGGTGCAATGATTAACTATCCTACATATGACAAGGAATTGTATGCATTGGTGCAAATTGTGAAAAATTGGAAACACTACTTGATGGGTAAGGAAACTGTCATTCATAGTGATCATCAACAATTGCAATACTTGCAATCACAATCAAAGTTGCAGCAATAAAGGCACTTCCAATGGATGAGTTTTCTTCAACAATTCCACTTGGTAATCAGGTAGAAGAAAGGTATCTACAATAAAGTTGGTGATATGCTTTCTAGGCCTATTCTTAGTGCAACTACTTTACTCAAGCATAATTTTGTTTTACATGAAATTTATGTTGAGCAATATGCATTAGATAGTGACTTTCAAAATGTTTATGCAAGCTTGAGTCAAGGTAACCAAGTAGAGGAATTGGATTATCATTTGCATGATAACTTGTTGTACCATCTTGGCAAGCTTTGTATTCCACAGGGAGAAAGAGTTAACATCATAAGATAGCCACATACTTCACTTATTGCTAGTCATTTCGGTGTAAGTAAGATGGTGGCACATCTATAGAGGTATTGGTATTGGCCTCACATGCTTGAAAGTGTGTCTCTTTTTATTAAAGGATGTTCATTATGTGCAATCAGTAAGCATAGCAATAGGAAGTTAGGATTGTACATACCACTTCCGGTTCTTTCACGACCGTGGGCGAGTGTTTCTATGGATTTTGTAGGAGGTCTTCCATTGTCAAAAAGAGGTCATGATTATTTGTATGTAGTTGTGGATAGGTTAAGCAAAATGTGTATTTTGATGCCATGTAAAAAGCAAGTTACAATGAACAAACTGCTCAGTTATTCTTTCAGAATGTTTGGGTGCATTTTGGATTTCCTAGATCTATTGTTAATGATCAACATTCTTGCTTTGTTGGGAATTTTTGGTCAATCTTTTGGGGATTCATGGAAACCAAATTGAAAAAGAGTACACATTTTCATCCATAAACAGATGGTCAAACAGAAGTGGTGAACAAAACAGTGATACATCTTCTTCGTGGGTATTGCAACAAGCATCCTAAGTTGTGGGATGAGCATTTGCACTATATTCAACATGCTTACAACCAAGCCAAGCACTCTTCAACTCAAACTTCACCATTTGAGGAATGCTTGGGATACTTGCCTAAATCTTCTTTGGATTTTATTTTTGGCAAAGATGTTGCTATTGAAGGTCATAGCGACATAGACAAAGCAAGAAAGTTCATTGAACAAATCCAATTAGTACACCAAAAGGTTCAAGAACAGCTTGAGAAAATCCAAGGAAAGTACAAAGCAAGGCATGAAAAGCATCGTCAAGATCACAAGTTCCAAGTTGGTGATGAAGTTTGGCTTCACATTAACAAAGAGAGGCTCCAAGGAGAAGGTAAAAAACTAAAACCTATTAGATATGGTCCATTTATAATTTTGGAAAGGATTGGTAACAATGCCTTCGGGTTGGATTTTCCTTCATATATGCAAATTTATGATGTTGTTAATGTTGAGAATTTAAGGTTGTATGAGCCTCCTTTTATTGAAGATCAAGGAGAGAATATTCAAATTCCATCTATTGAATACTTTTCTCTAGAATTTCTCGATGAGCTTCAACGAGACACTATACTTGACAAAAGAACAAGGATATGAAAAAGGGGAAGTGTTGATTATCTTCGAATGGGGCTCAAGGGTACCAATCCTTTAAAAGCCAAATGGATAGAGGTTGGAAAGGCGAGGGAATTGTACCCTCACCTGCTAGAAAATTGAAAGTGATCTTTTGGTGTCCAAAAGGCTTCCAGTGGAGAGGAGTGATCAGGTGCTCAAAATTATGCTCAAAAATCAAAGTTGTCATAATGGTATGGAAGCTCAACGACCGCGTAGTTCTCATCATCTTGAATCTAGCGCAACTAGTTTTGCACAAAACAAACACTGTATGGCTTCAGAACCACGTTCTGTTCACTTTGGCAAGCAAGTAATTTTTTGGAGAATAAAGGGGACAACCGAGTCAACAGTCCGTACTACTGACTAGGCTTCCCAGTTGGCGCTGATTATGGAGCTGAGATGGCACTGTAATCTTATTAGTGAATGGTTGAGTGCCATGTGACATGTTTGTACATGCATGAGTTTGCAGGATGCTATTGGTTGAAGGCTCTACATGTGGACCAATGGGAGGGTGACACATGGCAAACCCGGAGGCCGCCACGTGCCCTCTCAAAGGTCGAATAAAATTTTATGTGGGGAGGTCAGGGTCGAACCCGCGACCTCACCCACAACAACACCAAGCTTTACCACCACGCCCGCAGGTTGGTTCTTAACTAACATATCGCAGGCGGGTCAGCATTAAAGAATTGGCCCAGACCAAGCCAAGGTTGTGATGCCATGATCATAATCACACATCACAGAAGGGAGGTGTTATGGAATCGACCTCGATAGGATTAGGTTGCAATTGCGATATCACAATCGCATATCGCACAGAGTAAAGCCCCATTACATGTATTACCCTGGCTCCGTTGATTATGATATATTCTGAATGCGATATAGTTAAAATGCAGTTGATAGTTCCATCAGGTCCGTCGCTTATCACAATCGCACATCGCCCATGCTTCATTCACAAACCATAAGACCCGTTGGTTCCTGCCAATTGCGATTTGCGATGGAGTTGTTGGTGCCAATAGCTTATGGCTACCACGTGGCGAAATTTTCACCCAATTAGCACTTTTTGGAGCAAAATTGTAGGATCATGTGAGAAATAGTGAAATTTGTGGAGCAAATATTGGGAAAACTAGGAGAGGTCATAAATTCTTCAGTTTTCCACCAAATTGGATTCAAAAAGAGGCTAGGTAGCATTTTTGAGTATTATGGACTCATTGGAGCAGGTTTCAGAAGCATTTGAGTATTGTAAACACACGTTTTTACTCATTCTCATCATCATACTTCAAAAGGAACTGGTAAATCACGTTTTTTAAAACTTGATGTTAAATTTGAGATGCCCATGTATAATGGTGAAGTGAATATAGAGAAGCTTGATAATTGGATTTTTCAGTTGGAGGTCTATTGCAGGATTCAAAACCTTCAAGAGGATGACATAAAGATTTAGTTAGCTTCCTTGAGAATGGAGGGTGCAACACTAGTATGGTGGGAATCAAAGACCCAAGAGGAGATTAAAAAATGTGGTAAGATCTCAGCTTCTTAGAATTATTTCATTGCTGCAATCAAAAGACAATTCTACCCTCTAGCTTATATGTAGAAAGCCATCATGAATTGGCAGAACTTTAGACAGCTTAAAGGACAAAATGTGCAAGATTACACCCAAGAATTCAGAACAAGGTATTTGATGTTAGGTGTATATTTACAATCACAAGACACATTGCTGAAGTACATAGGGGGTTTATACAATTACCTTAGGCATACTATCTTAATGTTTAATCCCAATAATCTAGATGATGTGTGTGTGCAAGCCACCCATCTTGAGGTAAGAGGGAAAAAAACCCTAGAAGAAGGTAGTAAAAATCCATTTAAGAGTAAAGGAAAGGAAAAAGCTTTCAAAGGAAAGGTAAAGAAAAATGCATTTATTAAAAAAGAAGGAGATAAAGTTACATGCAAACATTGTTCCAAGGAGGGTCACGATGAACCTCATTGTTGGAAGCTTCATCCAAAAATGAGACGAAAGAGAAACAACAACAAGGGAAAACAAAAGACAACTACAACCACTCAACAGGATTTGGGATCCGATTCGGGTGATGAAACTAAAATCATAGCCATGGGGTTAAAAGGAAAAGAATCCATTTCTAGCACTAGTTCTTCAAACTCACAAAATGAAACTCCAAATGAAAAGAGGAGAATAGAACTTTTTCACATAAGGGTGATCTCAAAACACAACAAGATTGATACGCTTTTTGATAGTGGCTCTCAAGCCAATCTTATCTCTGAAAACATTGTCAAAAGTTTAAACTTGGAAACCGTTCCACATCATAAACTATATCCACTTGGATGGGTGTGTGACAATGCACAATTGCAGGTTACTAGAAAGTGTAAACTGAAATTCGCCATTACTGCAAATTTCATAGATGAAGTAGAGTTTGATGTCGTGCCGTTAGATATCTATGGCATAGTTTGAGCAGCCCATACCTTTATGACAGAAAAGATATCTTCCATAGACATGAAAACAAATATAATTTATTCAAAGATGGAGTAGAATATATTGTGAGAGTTCATAGTAAGAAAATAAATATTTCTCTTGTTAATGCAGGGCAAATGAAAATACTAGTGAATTCGAGCAAGAATTTTGTGCTTCTAATGATCAAACCCAAGAATGATGTTGATAATGAAGCTTTTAAAGGTTGTGATTCAAATTTGAAATCTGAGTTGGTTGACGTAGTTGACCAATATGATGAGATGTTTTAGGAACCAAAGGGATTACCTCCCACGAGAGGAATCCATCATGAGATACAGTTGCAGCAAGATTGTCCTCTTCCTAACATTGGCATGTACAGGATGTCGGTAATGGAAAGTGCAGAAATTAAGAAGCAAATTCAAGAGTTGTTGAATAAAGGGAGCATCAGACCATCTTCCTTGCCACGTGGTTCACCTATTGTCTTGGTGCCAAAGAAGGATGGAACATGGTGCATGTGTGTGGAGTTTCATGCATTGAACAAAATTACGGTAAAGAACCGTTACCCATTGCCTAGAATAGATGATTTACTTGATCAATTGAAAGATGCAAAGTATTTTACTAAGCTGGACTTAAGAAGTGGCTACCATCAAATTAGAATAACTGAAGGAGACATTTGGAAGACAACATTCAAAAAAAAACAAGGATTTTTTGAATGGCTGGTTATGTCTTTTGGTTTGTGTAATGCTCCTGCTACATTCATGTGTGTGATGAATGATGTGTTGAGGCCATTTCTTGATGAGTTTTTCATAGTCTACTTAGATGACATATTAATTTTTCAGTAAATCTCGTGATGAACATGTCATGCATGTAAGAAAAGTACTTGATGTCTTGAAAAAAGAATAGTTGTATATTAATATGTCAAAGTGAGAGTTTGGAAAAACTTCTTTAGTTTAATTGGGTCATATTGTTGGAGGAGGTGAGTTGAAAATAGATCCCTCCAAGGTTGATGTTATTGTGAATTGGCCAAGGCCCAAGACAATTACTGAGGTAATAAGTCTTTTGGGATTAGCCCAATATTGGAGGAAATCCATTGCTAGTTTTTCTCTTATAGCCGCTCCTTTGCATGCGTTGACAAGTGTGAAATGGTTTTTTCAGTGGGGAGGCAAACAATAGAAGGCCTTTGATGCATTGAAGGAAAATATTAGTACATCTCCAGTACTTGCACTTCCATACTTGAGACAATCATTTGAGATTCAGACTGATGCTAGCGACTACGCCATGGGTGCAGTCCTCATGCAACATGGTAAGCCTATCTGTTTTCATTCATAAAATTTTAATGGTTGAATGTTTAACTATCCTACATATGACAAGCAATTGTATGCATTGGTGCAAAGTGTGAAAAATTGGAAACACTACTTGATGGGTAAGGAAAGTGTCATTCACATTTATCATCAACCATTGCAATACTTGTAATCACAATCAAAGTTGCAGCAATCAAGACACTTTCGATGGATGAGTTTTCTTCAACAATTTCACTTGGTAATCAGGTATAAGAAAGGTATTTACAATAAAGTTGGTGATATGCTTTCTAGGCCTATTCTTAGTGCAACTACTTTACTCAAGCATAATTTTGTTTTACATGAAAGTTATATTGAGCAATATGCATTAGATAATGACTTTCAAAATGTTTATGCGAGCTTGAGTCAAGGTAACCAAGTAGAGGAATTAGATTATCATTTGCATGATAACTTGTTGTACCATCTTGGCAAGCTTTGTATTCCATAAGGAGAAAGAGTTAACATCATAAGAGAGGCACATACTTCTCTTATTGCTAGTCATTTCGGTGTAAGTAAGACGATGGCACATCTACATAGGTATTGTTATTGGCCTTGTATGCTTGAAAGTGTGTCTCGTTTTATTAAAGGATGTTCATTATGTGCAACCAGTAAGCCTAGCAATAGGAAGTTAGGATTGTACACAACACTTCCAGTTCCTTCATGACCATGGGAGAGTGTTTCTATGGATTTTGTAGGAGGTCTTCCATTGTCAGAAAGAGGTCATGATTATTTGTATGTAGTTGTGGATAGGTTCAGCAAAATGTGTATTTTGATGCCATGTAAAAAGCAAGTTACAGCTGAACAAACTGGTCAATTATTATTTCAGAATGTTTGGGTCCATTTTGGATTACCCACATCCATTGTTCATGGTTGACATTCTTGCTTTGTTGAGAATTTTTGGTCAAGCTTGTGGGGATTCATGGACACCAAATTGAAAAAGAGTACAACTTTTCATCCACAAACAAATGGTCAAATAGAAGTGGTGAACAAAACAGTGATACATCTTCTTCGTGGGTATTGCAGCAAGCATCCTAAGTTGTGGGATGAACATTTGCACTATATTCAACATGCTTACAACTGAGCCAAGCACTCTTCAACTCAAACTTCACCATTTGAGGCATGCTTGGGATACTTTCCTAAATCTCCTTTGGATTTTATTTTTGGCAAAGATGTTGTTATTGAAGGTCATAGTGACATAGACAAAGCAAGAAAGTTCATTGAACAAATCCAATTAGTACACCAAAAGGTTCAAGAACAACTTGAGAAAATCCAAGGCAAGTACAAAGCAAGGCACGACAAGCATCGTCAAGATCACAAGTTCCAAGTTGGTGATGAAGTTTGGCTTCACATTAATAAAGAGAGGCTCCAAGGAGAAGGTAAAAAGCTAAAACCAATTAGATATGGTCCATTTAGAATTTTGGAAAAGATTGGTAACAATGCCTTCGGGTTGGATTTGCCTTCATATATGAAAATATATGCTATTGTTAATGTTGAGAATTTAAGGTTGTATGAGCCTCCTTTGATTGAAGATCAAGGAGAGAATATTCAAATTCCATCTATTGAAGACTTTTCTCCATAATTCCTTGATGAGCTTTAGCAAGACACTATACTTGACAGAAGAACAAGGATATCAAAAGGGGAAGTGTCGATTATCTTCGAGTGGCGCTCAAGGGTACCAATGCTTTAAAAGCCAAATGGATAGAGGTTGGAAAGGTGAGGGAACTATACCCTCACCTGCAATAAAATTGAAAGTGATCTTTTGGTGTCCAAAAGACTTCCAGTGGGGAGGAGTGATCAGGTGCTGAAAATTATGCTCAAAAATAGAAGTTGTCATAATGGCGTGGACCCTGAACGACCACGTAGTTCTCGTCATCTTGAATCCGACGCAACTCATTTCACGCAAAACATAAACCTTATGGCTTCAGAACTGCATTTTGTTCACTTTGGAAAATATGTAAATTTTTGGAAAAAAAAAGGGGACAACCGAGTCAACAGTGCATACTACTGATTAGGCTTCCCAATTGGCGTTGACTGTGTAGCTGAGATGGCACCATAATCTCATCAATGAATGGTTGAGTGCCATGTGGCATGTTCGTACATGCATGAGTTGGCAGGATGCTATTGGTTGAAGGCTATACAAGTGGACCAATGAGAGGGTGACACATGGCAAACCCGGAGGCTGCCACGTGCCCTCTCAAAGGTTGAATAAAATTTTATGTGGGGAGGTCAAGGTAAAACATGCGACCTCACTCACAACAACACCAAGCTTTACCGTCACAGCCCCAGGTTGGTTCTTAACTAACATATCATAGGCGGGTCACCGTTAAATAATCGGCCCCAGAACAAGCTAGGGTTGCGATGCCATGATCACAATCACACATCGCAGAAGGGAGGTGATACGAAATCGACATCGACAAGATCAGGTTGTGATTGCGATATCACAATCACATATCGCACAGAGTAAAGCCCCATTACATGTATTACCCTGGCTCCGTCGATTGTGATATATTCTAGATGCAATATCGTTAAACTACAGTTGATAGTTCCGTCGGGTTCGCCGCTTATCGCAATTGCACATCGCCCATGCTATGTTCACAAACCATAAGACCTGTCAGTTCCCACCAATTGTGATTTGCGATGGAGCTGTCGGTGTCAATAGCTTATGGCCACCGTGTGGCGAAATTTTCGCCCAGTTAGCACTTTTTGGAGAGAAATTGTAGGATCATGCTGGAAATGGTGCACTTTATGGAGCGAATATTGGGAAAACTAGGAGAGGTCATAAATTCTTCAGTTTTCCAACAAATTGGATTCAAAAAGAGGCTAGGTAGCCATTTTTGAGTATTATGGACTCATTGGAGCAGGTTTCAGAAGCATTTGAGCATTGTAAACACATCTTTTTACACTTTTGAGCATAATAGAGAGGCCTAAGCCATTGGAAGTTGGACCAAGGAGACGTAGCCCAAGAGGGGTGAACTCGTTTATCATGTTCCTATTGTAATGTGTTTTTGATGATGTTTTGTACATGTTTATGCTGCTGTTCAATCTCTTATTTATGTTAAATTGCGCATAAAATTAACATAAAAACTCATCATTTCACTTGCAAAAATTCATATATCCTTAAGCACAATGAAAACATTTTGTTTCTAATCTAAGGAGGATCTTAGCACAACAATCTAATATTCTAAATTAGATTAGTACCCCAACACAAGCCATAGAAAATTGTTTCACACCTTGATAGGTTGCCCAAAAACTATAACAATTGAGTTTAAGTTGTTTAATTTGTAGAATTCAAGTGCCCTATGGGTTTTTTCAGGGTGTTGAATCCGTTTATGCATTCAAAGATGTATTTTAAATAAGCAAATATCACAATATTGCTAGAAATTGTATCATCAATGAAAAAGTTTGTTTAGTAAGTTAGATTAGCCTATTTTGTATCATCTAAACTAGAAGTGTTGACATGGTGCCATTAAACTAATTGTTTAGTAAGTTAGATTAGCATATTTTGTATCATATAACCTAGAAGTGTTGACATGGTGCCATTAAACTAATTACATGTAATAGGCATGCCTATTTTGGAATAGGGCTTCCACAATTTTAATTTAATTATCAACAATAATTAGGTGGATGGTAGGGATTTAACTCATGTGGAATATTCTAGAAACATATTAGTAGTATACACAAATCAAAGGTTGAGATTACCTCCAAATCATTTATGTTATTTTTTTTGTTTTTAATTAAGTTGATTAATTGAAAAAATTTCAATGAAACAAGTGACATATGAAATTAGTTATGATTTTTCGGCATCTAGTATTGATAAGCCATGGTATTGGCTCATGGTATTATAACAAAGCCTATTTACAGATTATAAATCTCATGGTAAAGTTGGGATAAATCTTTGTGGATAAGAATCTTGTTCCATTTTTCTCAAATGTATATATGTTTCAACTTATATAATAATTATGTTTAATAATAATAATAATAATAATAATACTAATAATAATAATTATTATTATTATTACAACGTAAGGCATTCTTATCTGAAATCAACTCTCCTCTCAACGTACGTGTACATTCGTGGGCCCTTGATTTAAGTGTTAGACGATTAAAATAATTTGAGCCATCTGATTGATTCGACCAGTATTAAGTTAGTTAAAAATTTAGTTACAAATTATACTCGCATGCAGATCAACCTCACCCTTCTCGGCATTACCTGGATCGCTCTTGCTCAGCACTACTTCTCAGTGCTTCTTCCTTCACAACGCATTTCCCTCTTCATCCTCCTTGCAGTTCTGGGAGCCTTCAATTTGACTTGTTTTCAAAATCATGTCCCCGACTTCATTCATAGGGTGGACAAGCTCAGGGCTAAGGGCATGGATTTAATCACCTGCGTTGCCATAAATGAAGCAAATTTCCTGCCTTTGTTATGCTTATGTATGTGATTTTCCCTTGCAGTAACCAGTGCTTTGTTACTTTATGCTTTTACCTTGTAGTAACCAGTTCTTTGTTACTCTTTGCTCTCGCTCGACTTTTATAAATTTGGTATTATAAAGCCATGGTGGTCTTACTGGGTCTACTTCTGTAGGTTAGGTTCTTCGTTCCATTTTTTGGCAGAAACATGTAAGTGTCTTTTTTAATTGGTAGGTTTTTAAGATAGATCAATATTATTTTCCATTCTTTGCAAATTTCAGTGCTTATTTTCTCAGATGCCGCTCTCCCAAAATTTTCTGAGGGTGAAAAACCCTTATGAGACTAAGCTCCTCTACTTCCAAATGGGGCAAGCATTGGTTCACTACCATATAAATTCTCTGTAAGAGTTCTCGGCGATATAAATTCTCTGTAAGAGTTCTCAGTTAACCCTAGGTTGTTTTTCTTCTTTACTATCAATTTTACAAATTATTTCTTTATTTCATCATGACCACAGGAGCGGACAGGCAGAGCCCTGTACCCTCTATGATTGGTATTGGATATGCATTGAATAGTGTTCTATTTCTCCTCGATGCCCCGATGGGAGTACAGGTTCCTCTCTTCATTCCTGTCGAGATTGCAGAGTCGTTGCCCATTGTCTCCTTCTTCCATGGTGGAGGGTTTCCTACCCATGGCACGGAATCAGAGAACCCTTTGCATCTCCATGGCAGAGAATTTTCTACCTTGTCTTCCAATTTCGTGTTCTATGACATTTTCTGCAGACGACTAACTAGGAGACGCAGTGTTAGTGATCTTCGTGGATTACAGGCGATCACCATAGCACCGATTTACCATTCCATTCTATGATTGTGTGCAGGCCATCACATGGTTTAGCTTCGGCAATGGTAAGCCCCATTTACTTGCCCATGTTATTTCTTTTGTTGCTTTCTCTCATTGGTGTTTGGGCCTAATGCTCCCGGGCCCCGATATCTCGGCTTTGCCTCTCCCTCCTGCTTTTGTGGTGGTGGTGGGAGGTCGTGATACACTGCAAGATTAGCAGCTGGGATATACTGAGTATCTGTGGAAGATAAAGAAGGTTGTTGAGCTTCTATTATACAGTGAGGGTATTCATGGTTTTCACATATTTTAGTAAATGCTTAACTAGAAAATAATAGAATTAGCATCCTGTCAATGTCTTGTGTATTCTGTGCCTCATACATGATTCTCACATGTTCTGTTGGAGTAAATATAATGTCTTACTGGGTCTACTTCTGTAGTTTAGGTTCTTCGTTCCTTTTTTTGGCAGAAACATGTACGTGTCTTTTTTAATTCGTAGGTTTTTAAGATAGATCAATATTATTTTCCATTCTTTGCAAATTTCAGTGCTTATATTTGTTTTTGTGCTTATTTTCTCAGATACCACTCTCCCAAAAGTTTATAACTATTAACTGGATTGCATGAAAGTTTGAAGGTGGGGGCCTGATGTTGATGTTGAGGCCGATCATGTTATCCTCACTGTTTCATTGGGTGTATTGAAGTCCATCATAAAAAACTGCAATAAGAATGATGCAGATAGTAGCAAGGATCAGAATCCATAGGTCCTTGTATTTCATGGCTTCCAGCCACCACTGCCACCCCGCAAAGTCAGTGTAATTAGCAGACTTGGCTTCGACATTGTGGATAAGGTGTTGCTGCATATGGGCCCTGATGTTTCAGAGATCCCCAATGTCAATTTGGTCTTTGCAGGGATGAAACATGGTGATGGTGGTGATGATTTGATTCCATGGTGGATGAGGAAAACCTACGCAGTAGTGCGAATCCATAAGCAATCCAAAGTTGTTTTGGCGTGGTTTGTGGGAAAGGAAGCACTTACAATGGAGTCCTTATCGAACCAGAGGGTCATTGAGGGGTTCCGTGATACCTTATCTGCATTCAGAATGGATCTGAAGAAGGGAAGCAACAACGTTGGTGAGGGAGATAAGAGTTTTGTAATAGACGACATTCTGAGGAGTGACCGGGGCAAGAATCCTCTATTTTGGGGGTCTTATACCTATGTTCCTTTGGGCTCAACAGGGGATTATGTTGATATATTGGCCGAGCCATTGCCATATGCAGAGGATCAAACTAGCATCAAGCCTCTACAAATTTTGTTTGCAGGTGAGGCTACTGATAGGCACTATTATTCAACAACTCATGGTTCCTATTTGAGTGGGTTGAGAGAAGCCAATAGACTGCTAAGACACTACAACATTCTAAGCCACTGAAGTAGTTTCGCTCAAACCAAGCATGTTTGTTGGAACACAATAATAGTGTGAGTCAGCTTCTTTGTATTGAGATGTTATGATTTAAGATCTTTGCTATTAACTTTCCTAGTTGATTTGACTTTTTCAGCTATCGAACTTTGATGCATCCATGTATCCAATAGATCAGATTTCTTTTTGGCCTAAAATTTTCAGTGGGGCTGTTCTATGAATCCATGGAGGTGTTCCATGAACAATTTCATGATGAGGAATTTGCACCAAGAAAGTGCAATGCATGAATGTAAGGGGAGAAGATAAATTCTTGACCATAAGTACACGGAGACAAAGTGCACTTGAAATTAGCAATCATTGCAGATATATTTGTAGCATAAGCATAATATTACAAAGAATACGAAAGAGGATAATAATAGTTATAGGCGATTGTGACCCGATGAGTTAGTTCATGTGGTTAAACTGCTATGAATTGCAAGTGTGAGGTTGTAGAGTCAAGTCTCTAGGCTGGCTGCCTTTGTGAATGTCATAGGTGTCATTCGATGTCTCTGTTGGATTAGTTTTCCAAAATTGCAACTGGATGGTTAACCTTGGTTACCATCCTCAAAATGAGGGGAAGTGGCTAGTGGTGGGTGTGCATTTCATCAAAATATAGATATGCCATATGGTGGGTGCACATTTCATCAAAATATAGATAATGTGGTTTGTAGTTGGTTCAGTGCCCATTTAAAGAGGTTTGTGGGTTGACCCTTGAATATCTTCTTGTCTTCCAAATCATTCTCAGAGGACTTGTATAATAAAACAGATAAGCAAAGATAAAAACCATGAGTTTTCTATTAAATTGTATACCTTACTCGGAGCTTGAAATCTAGATATATCTAAATTTTGTAGTAACTAGAAAAGTCAGCTCGTACCTTTACTTATAAGGCCTGTAAATTTTGACTTACTTTTGGTAGATTTGGTACCCTTTCCATTCCTTTAACTTTGACATCAATTTTTGTTTCCCAAATTCTCTATTTTGTGGTACAAACTTAAGCACTCTGCATCAGATGCCAATACGTGTAGGTACTAAAATTATTGAAAAACAAAACTCCCTTAAACTTCCATCTATATTCCATTGATGATCCACTTTCTAATTTAGATTCTGCCAACATTTTGGACATGAGGACTTTATAAATTGGCTCCTTTTTTTGGCTTATTTATGTAATGATTCCGTTTTTAATTTTTAAGCAATTGTCTTGTCTTTTATTATAAAAATAAATTGAAGGAAACCTGGAAATAGGAAAAGACCACAATGTTAGGATATTCCGACACATAGGATATAGTTAAGTTCAACTTGGTCTAGTATAGAGTTAGGTTAGAGTTAGGTAAAGTGTGTTTCTTTACCGTTGTACATTTTGTAACTTACAATCCGACGGTCACGATATGTAGTGATCCGACGGTTCACTCTCACCTCGGTATTACCGACACTTGATCCGTGGCTTGACACCCGATTGGTCCATGAGTTCTATTTAAAGCGCATGGAGGGTCATTGTTCGGGTAATCCGTGCATGAGAGAAGCTTATGTAAATTTTCATTCTTTGATTAATAAATTGCCTGTAGTACCCACGTTGGGACAGGCCGTGGACTGTTTCCCTCCTTGCACTTTGAGGGTTTTAACCACGTCAAAAATACTGGTGTATTGATTTGAGATCTGATTGTGAGCGGTGTCCTTTTGGTGTTCTTTCTGAGGAACTTACCCTGTAAATTCCTACATGGTATCAGAGCTATTTGAGGGCCGCGTCCGTTGGTGATCCAAATCTGAAGCTGGTAGAACTGCATGCGGCTGTCGTTTCCTAGATCTGCTGTTTCTGACTGCTTTCGGGCCGAGAGGACTGCTCTGTTGCGTTCGGAGCATCTGTTCCAGTGAGGAACCCCTTTCGTTTCATGCGAAAAGGTTTCCGGTAGCCCTAGCTGCGTCATTTTTCAGATCGGGAGGTATACAGTGTTTTTTTTTAGCCTTTTTTTTAAACCGGATCTATACCTTTCATTTCTGCGTATGCTCTTTGCCCTGCGACTCTGTGCGATCTGGGCAAATCAGAAACAGAAAGGAAGGATTTTTCTCATGCGTATGCTCTTTTCCCTGCACCTTAGTGTGATCTCGGAAAATCAGAAACATTGAGAAAAATATTTAGTTTTTCGGCTAAAGCTAACTTTGAGATTTTTTTTTTTTAAATTTCTAGTTTTTTGGCTAAAGCTAACTTCGAGCCGCAAGGTTCGTTTTTCTTTGCATATTCGTGTTGGGTTTTGTGTTTTGTGTTTTGTAGGGAAAAAGAGCTTTCTCAAGGCAAGCACGCAAACCAAGGCCCCCCCCCCTCTCTCTCTCTCTCTCTCTCTCTCAAATTTTTTGTATAGATCAATTGGTTCAAAGCTATTTTAAGAGAGTAGAGGTCTTGAGTTCAAGTCTCCATTTTGTGGGGGCGGATTTTTTCATTCCCGCACATTCGCGCACTTTGCCGGCAACTTCAACAATTTTTTTTCAAAAAGCCATAACTTCTTCATCCGGAAGCCTTTTTCAGAGCCGTTTTTTTTAAAACCGCCTATTTTTTCGAGATCTATCCATTGGAACACTTACTTTCAGCATCTTCAGCTTCAGTTTTTTTTTTTTAAATGGAAAGTCCATGCCAAGTCATTCTTGACAGCACTAACTACTTCCAATGGGTAGCCTACATGGAAGATTTACTTAGAAGTAAAGGTCTCTTCAGAATAGCCACAGACCAAGAGAAGAAACCAAAAGATGAAGACAAGGCTGCAAAATGGGAAAATAGACAAGATCAAGCACGTGGTTTGATAGGGATGTCTATTTCTCCTGATCTTAGATTCCACATTGCAGAACTTGAGACTCCTCATGAAGCATTAGAAAAACTCGCTAAAGTTTTTGGGATTAAAAATGAAATTAGAGCCCATCAACTTGAAAATGAGCTGCTTACTTTGGATCCTAATAATTTTTCTTGCATTGAAGATTTCTTGTCCAAATTCAAGACCCTTAGATATCTCTTGGAAGGTGTTAAAGTTAAGAAAGAAGATGGTAACCTTATTTATTCCATCCTTACTAAGTTGGGACCAGCCTACTCTGTATTTGTTTCCACTTTCCATTCTACAAGGGAAGCTTTCATTTGTCAAGGACAAGACTACAAGGCCCCTTCCTTTGACTCCTTTTGTGATTCCTTAATAAGAGAACAAGAAAAACTCTTACACCTTGGTCTTCTTAATCTTGGAAACTCTTCCACGAAAGCGTTAGCCGCCCAGCAGCAACCAAATTCAAAGAATCCTAAGAAGTCATATCCTCAAAAGAATGGTCCTAAACCATCTCAGCCTCAAAATGAAAGATCATTTCAGCAAAATGATAAGACCAATAAAAACAAATGGAAGAAGACTGATAGACATTGTAACTTTTGTAATCGAGATGGCCACTTAGAATCTAAATGCTTTAAGAAGATGGAAGCCTTGGAAGCCGCAATGAAGAAACATAACATCCATGTGGAGCCTACTTCAACTTCAACTTCCAGAATGGCACTTTCTGCATGTCATTATCAATCATCTCAGTCTGGTTATGCATTAAATGTATCTTCTTCTTCTCATTCTCATGAGTGGCTCATTGATTCTGGAGCCTCTTGTCACATGGCCAAAAACCAAGCCATGTTTTCTTCTTTAAATGATTGTAACACCAAAAATATATATGTTGGTGATGATAGATCTCTTAATGTTGTAGGGACTGGAACTGTTCATCTAGACAATGGTCAGTTTAATGATGTATTATGTGTTCCAACCTTATCCTGCAACCTTCTATCTGTCTATCAGATAACTCATTCAGGTGAAGGTAAAATTGTTGAATTTTCACCTCATGATGTTGTAATCAAGGATCTAAAAGATCCTAAACAGATTCTAGCTACTGGTCTTGCTGATGATTCCAAAAGGTTGTATAAGTTTCACAACTTTGGGTCATCAAATCTTCCCTCAGTATTTGTTGCTCATAATGATGAAGTGAGCAAACTTTGGCATGAGCGATTTGGTCACTTAAACTATCGCTCCCTTCAGCATCTATGTAAAGAAAATATGGTGACAGGTCTTCCTATGGTATCTTGCAGAGATGGTGTTTGTTCCGGATGTGTACTCGGAAAACATCATCGGGACAGTTTTGACAAACGTGCCTCTTGGCACGCCTCAGCCCCTTTACAGCTTGTGCACAGTGATTTATGTGGTCCTCTTCCTGTTGCTTCATTCTCTGGCTGCAAGTACTTCTTAACTTTCATTGATGATTTCTCCAGACGCACTTGGGTATACTTCTTAAAACTCAAGAGCGAAGTATTTAACACCTTTTTGGCCTTCAAAGCCTTTGTTGAAAAACAATCTGGACATCAAATTCTTAAGCTAAGAACTGATAATGGTGGAGAATATGTTAAAAACACATTCATCAACTTTTGCACCGAAAATGGAATTCAAATGCAACATACTGTTCCATACACTCCACAACAAAATGGTGTAGCTGAAAGGAAAAATCGCACCTTAAAGGAAATGGCTAATTGTATGCTGCAATCTAAAGGACTCAGTCTTAGTTTTTGGGCCGAAGCAATTAATTGTGCAAATTATATAATCAATCGCACTCCTACTAAGGTTCTAGAGAATATCACTCCAGAAGAAGCTTGGAGTTCCATTAAACCAGATGTAAGTCACTTTCGTGTGTTTGGAAGTGAAGCATGGGCCCATATTCCAGATGAAAAGCATAAAGCTTTAGAACCTAAGAGTGAGAAATGTACTTTTGTTGGATATTCTGAAGATGTAAAAGGTTATAGACTTATTCCATTTAAGTCCAAAAATGTTATCATTAGAAGAGATGTAAAATTTGATGAAAATAAATCGGCCTGCGAGCCTAGTCCGGCGGATGTGCCACCTCTTCCTATCTCTTCTACTTTTGAAAACATTTCTTCTTTAGATGATGAAAGCGAGGATGATAATCCTCCCCCACCTTCTCAGGATCCTCAACTTCCAAGATGGGTCCGTGCTACTCGGGATGCAGCAGGTGATCTTGCCGGTGATCCTACAGATCAGCGACGTACACGTTCTCAGTTTGAAAGAGCCTCTTCTTTACTGGCTCAAGCTCCAGTAAATCATGATCCTGACACTTTTGCAGAAGCTTCAGGCCATCCACATTGGGAAGCAGCTATGAATGAAGAATATCATTCATTGATGACAAATGATACATGGGATCTTGTTCCTCTACCAAAGGGACGCAAACTTGTTAGATGTAAATGGGTTTACAGAACCAAGTATGGACCAGATGGGAAAGTTGATAAACATAAAGCTCGTCTCGTTGCTAAGGGCTTTTCACAGGTTGAAGGCATTGACTACACTGAAACCTTCTCCCCTGTTGCCAAAATGAACTCTATCCGCCTTGTTCTTTCCCTTGCTGCCTCTTTAAAATGGGAAGTCCATCAGATGGATGTTAAATCTGCCTTCTTGCATGGGGACTTGCAGGAAGAAATCTATATGGAACAACCCATTGGCTTCATACAAACAGACTCCAGCCTTGTTTGTCGACTTAAGAAATCCCTTTATGGCCTCAAGCAAGCTCCTCGGGCTTGGTATGCCAAAATGGATAGCTTTCTTTTAGAATCTGGCTTTTCTAGGTGTCATTCTGACAATACTGTCTACACCAAGAAAGTGGGCAACTCTCTTATCATCCTTGTTCTTTATGTTGATGATCTTATTCTTACTGGTAGTGATCCCAACCTTATAAACCATGTGAAGTCCAGCCTTAAAAAGAAATTTGAAATGACAGACTTAGGACACTTACACTATTTTCTCGGTCTTCAAGTCTTGCAATCCCAGGAGGGTATTTTCCTTTCCCAGTCCAAGTATGCTTGTGATATTCTTCGTCATTTTCACATGGAAGACTGTAAGCCAGCCCCTTCTCCCTTTCAGTCTGGAGTCAAACTTTCAGTCTCTTGTACTTCTCCTGAAGTTGATGCTACCTTATACCGTCAACTTGTCGGAAAACTCTTGTATTTAACCCATACTCGTCCTGATCTTTCCTTTGCTGTTGGCCTTGTTGCTCGTTTTATGCAAAACCCCCGTGAAAGTCATTGGAAAGCAGCTAAAAGAATACTTCGTTATGTTGAGGTACAGTACAGTTTTGGATTCATTACAGTGCCAAAGCAGCTCCTCTGTTAGTTGGTTTCACTGATTCTGATTGGGCTGGTGACCCTGATGATCGGAAGTCTACTGCCGGTTATGTCTTCACTCTTGGTTCAGGACCTATTACATGGGCTTGTAAGAAACAGGCTGCCATTTCTCTTTTGTCAGCAGAAGCAGAGTATCGTGGTGCCGTGGAAGCTAGTAAGGAAGCCTTGTGGCTTCGTCAGATCCTATCAGAGTTTGGCTTTGAGCAGCAACATCCAACCACACTTTGGTGTGATAATCAAAGTGCCATTCAGCTATGCAAAGATCCAGTCCAGCATCAGCGCAGCAAACACATTGAACTACACATGCACTTCATCAGAAAGCTCATTCATGACCATGTTCTTGAAGTGCAATATTGTCCAACAGATGATCAGGTTGCAGACATCTTCACAAAGGCTCTCACAGAGGCGAAGTTCACTAAACTTCGATATATGCTTGGAGTTCAGGAAGTTGTCACTAAGGGGGGTTAGGCTCTAGTGCCTCCTTCCTTCTCCTATTGTGTCATATTTGTAAATCCTTCAATCCTATCCCAAGTTGTTCTTAAGGGGGGATGTTAGGATATTCCGACACATAGGATATAGTTAAGTTCAACTTGGTCTAGTATAGAGTTAGGTTAGAGTTAGGTAAAGTGTGTTTCTTTACCGTTGTACATTTTGTAACTTACAATCCGACGGTCACGATATGTAGTGATCCGACGGTTCACTCTCACCTCGGTATTACCGACACTTGATCCGTGGCTTGACACCCGATTGGTCCATGAGTTCTATTTAAAGCGCATGGAGGGTCATTGTTCGGGTAATCCGTGCATGAGAGAAGCTTATGTAAATTTTCATTCTTTGATTAATAAATTGCCTGTAGTACCCACGTTGGGACAGGCCGTGGACTGTTTCCTTCCTTGCACTTTGAGGGTTTTAACCACGTCAAAAATACTGGTGTATTGATTTGAGATCTGGTTGTGAGCGGTGTCCTTTTGGTGTTCTTTCTGAGGAACTTACCCTGTAAATTCCTACACACAACAGGGGTGTATCTTAAAAATTTCCATGTGACACTGTTGATCAATATGATGTGAGAAGTTGGTAAGGTACTAATTCTTGGTTTAGGTCTTAAATACTGTCGGGGTTGTGATTTCAACCTGAATTGTGTAGAAGCTAAAAAATTTCACGGTTATACTTGCTAGTTATTTTTTCATGGTCCATTTAGTTCAAGGATTATGTTTTAGCGTTAGCATTCTAAATCTTCTTCAACATTTTCTTTTGTGCATTGAACCTCCATTTCTAGATGCTGTTTAGTCTTGAAATCAATACTTCTTACAACATTTGGGTTTATAAATTAGAAACAATGAAATCTATTTTAAATTGTAGAAGTAAATCAATTTTATCTCATTGATGAATTCTCAATCCATGATACAAATACAATTGAAATTAACTCATTGACATGTTGATGATGTAATTGATATAGGTTTGTGATTTTTTTCTTGATAGCTTCATCAAGCTGTTAGTTTAAGTAAGATTGAAAGGATTCTTTGCTCTCACCTATAACCAAAATATAGGAAAATGCTAGCTCATTTACAACACTCTCACATATAATCAAAATACAAGAAAATTTCTAGGTCATTTACAACATTGCACAGTTATATTCTACTGAATGTGGTTGCTTCTTGTTCTTTTGGGTATTTGTTATTAATTTGCATCTCTAATTTGTGTAGCTTATTTTTAAAAGTTTCCTTCGTTATCTGATTATGTAATGACGTGGTTGTCGCAAGAATTGACAATGATCAAAGCTCAAGCTGGAGTTAAGATTAGCAGCTGGGATATGCTGAGTATTTGTGGAAGATAAAGAAGGTTGTTGAGCTTCTATTATACAATGAGGGTATTCATGATTTTCACATATTTTAGTAAATGCTTAACTAGAAAATAATAGAATTAGCGTCCTGTCAATGTTTGGTGTATTCTATGCCTCATACATGATTCTGACATGTTCTGTTGCACTAAATCTGATGTCTTACTAGGTCTACTTCTGTAGGTTAGGTTCTTCGTTCCTTTGTTTGGCAGAAACATGTAATTGTATTTTTTAATTGGCAGGTTTTTAAGATAGATCAATATTATTTTCCATTATTTGCAAATTTCAGTGCTTATATTTGTTTTTGTGCTTATTTTCTCACATACCGCTCTCCCAAAAGTTTCTGACTGTTAACTGGATTGCATGAAAGTTTGAAGTTGGGGGCCTGATGTTGATGTTAAGGCCGATCATGTTATCCTCACTGTTTCATTAGGTGTATTGAAGTCTGTCTTCAAAAACTACAATAAGAATGATGTAGATAGTAGCAAGGATCAAAATCCATGGGTCCCTATATTTCATGGCTTCCGACCACCCCTACCACCCCGCAAAGTGAATGCAATCAACAGAATTGGCTTCGACGTTGTGGATAAGGTGTTGCTGGATATGGACCTTGATGTTTCAAAGACCCCCAATGTCAATTTGGTCTTTGCAGGGCCGAAACATGGTGATGGTGCTGATGATTTGATTCCGTGGTGGATGAGGAAAACCTACGCAGTAGTGAGAATCCACAAGCAATTCAAAGTTGTTTTTGCGTGGTTTGTGGGAAAGGAAGCAATTACAATGAAGTCCTTATCGGACCAAGAGGTCATTGAGGGGTTCCTTGATACCTTATCTGCATTCGGAAGGGATCTGAAGAAGGGAAGCAACAACGTTGGTGAGGGAGATAAGAGTTTTGTGATAGACGACATTCTGAGGAGTAATTGGGGCAGGAATCCTCTGTTTTTGGGGTCTTATACCTATTTTCCTATGGGCTCAACAGGGGATGACATTGATATATTGGCTGAGACATTGCCATATGCAGAGGATCAAATTAGCAACAAGCCTTTGTAAATTCTGTTTGCAGGTGAGGCCACTGATAGGCACTATTATTCAACAACTCATGGTGCCTATTTGAGTGGGTTGAGAGAAGCCAATAGACTGCTAAGACACTACAACATTCTGGGCTACTGAAGTAGTTTCGCTCAAACCAAGCTTGGTTGTTGGAACATAATAATAGTGTGAGTCAACTTCTCTGTATTGAGATGTTATGATTTAAGATCTCTGCTATTAACTTTCCTAGTTGATTTGAATTTTTTAGCTATCGAACTTCGATGCATCCATGTATCCAATAGATCAGATTTCTTTTTGGTCTAAAATTTTTAGTGGGGATGTTCTATGAATCCGTGGAGTGTTCCATGAACAATTTCATGATGAGGAATTTGCACCAAGATAGTGAAATGCATGAATGTAAGGGGAGAAGATAAATTCTTGACCATAAGTACACAGAGACAAAGTGCACTTGAAATTAGCAATCATTGCAGATATATTTGTAGCATAAGAATAATATTACAAAGAATACGAAAGAGGATAATAATAACTATAGGTGATTGTGACCTGATGAGTTAGTTCATGTGGTTAAAGTGCTATGAATTGCAAGTGTGAGGTTGCAGAGTCAAGTCTCTAGGCTGTCTGCCTTTATGAATGTCATGGGTGTCATTCGATGTCTCTGTTGGATTAGTTTTCCAAAATCGCAGCTCGCTAACCTTGGTTACCATCCTCAGAATGAAGGAAAGTGGCCAGTGGTGGGTGCGCATTTCATCAAAATATAGATAATGTGGTTTTTCGTTGGTTCAGTGCCCATTTAAAGAGGTTGGTGGGTTGACCCTTGAATATCTTCTTGTCTTCCAAATCATTCTCAGAGGACTTCTATAACAAAACAGATGTAAAAACAGATAAGCAAAGATCAAAACCATGAGTTTTCTATTAAATTGTATACCTTACTCAGAGCTTGAAATCCAGATATATCGAACTTTTGTAGTAACTAGAAAAGCCAACTCGTACCTTTACTTCTAAGGCCTGTAAATTTTGACTTACTTTTGGTAGATCTGGTACCCTTTCCATTCCTTTAACTTTGGCATCGATTTTTGTTTCCTAAATTCTCTATTTTCTGGTACAAACTTAAGCACTCTACATCAGATTCCAAAATGTGTAGGTACTAAAATTATTGAAAAACAAAACTGCCTTAAACTTCCATCTATATTCCATTGATGATCCACTTTCTAATTCAGATTTCGCTAGCATTTTGGAAATGAGGACTTTATAAATAGACTCCTTTTTTTTTGCTTATTTATATAATGATTCCGTTTTTATTTTTTAAGCAATCGTCTTGTATTTTATTATAAAAAGAAATTGAAGGAAACCTGGAAATAGGAAAAGACCACAACAGGGGTGTATCTTAAGATTTTTCATGTGAAACTGCTGATCAATATGATGTGAGAAGCTCGTAAGGTACTAATTATTGGTTTAGGTCTTAAATACTGTCGGGGTTGTGAGTTCAACCTGAATTGTGCAGAAGCTAAAACTTTTCACGGTTATACTTGCTAGTTAATTTTTCATGGTCCATTTAAATCAAGGATTATGTTTTAGCGTTGGCATTATAAATATTTTTCAACATTTTCTTTCGTGCATTGAACCTCCATTTCTGGACGCTGTTTAGTCTTGAAATCAATAATTCTTAGAACATTTGGGTTTAGAAATTAGAAACAATGAAATCTATTTTAAATTGTAGAAGTAAATCAATTTTATCTCATTGATGAATTTTCAATCCATGAGACCACTGTAGTTGAAATTAACTCACTGACATGTTGATGATGTAATTGATACAGGTTTGTGATTTTTTATTCTTGATAGCTTCATTAAGCTGTTAGTTTAAGTCAGATCGAAAGCATTCTTTGCTCTCACCTATAACCAAAATATAGGAAAATTCTAGCTCATTTACAACATTCTCACATATAATCAAAATAAAGGAAAAGTTCTAGGTCATTTACAACATTGCACAATTATATTCTGCTGAATGGTTGCTTCTTGTTATTTTGGGTATTTTTTATTAATTTGCATCTCTAATTTGTGTAGCTTATTTTTAAGAGTTTCCTTCGTTATCTGATTATGTAATGACATGGTTGTCATATGAAATGACAATGATCAAAGCTCAAGCTGGAGTTAAGATTAATAGCTGGGATATGGTGAGTATCTGTGGAAGATAAAGAAGGTTGTTGAGCTTCTATTATACAGTGAGGGTATTCATGATTTTCACATATTTTAGTAAATGCATAACTAGAAAATAATAGAATTATCATCTTGTCAATGTGTAGTGTATTCTATGCCTCATACATGATTCTCACATGTTCTATTGTAGTAAATCTGATGTCTTATTGGGTCTACTTCTGTAGTTTAGGTTCTTCGTTCCTCTTTTTGGTAGAAACATGTAAGTGTCTTTTTTAATTGGTATGTTTTTAAGATATATCAATATTATTTTCCATTCTTTGCAAATTTCAGTGCTCATATTTTTTTGTGTTTATTTTCTTAGATATCACTCTCCCAAAAGTTTCTGACTGTTAACTGGATTGCATGAAAGTTTGAAGGTGGGGGCCTGATGTCGATGTTGAGGCCGATCATGTTATCCTCACTATTTCATTGGATGTATTGAAGTCTATCATCAAAAAATGCAATAAGAATGATGCAGATAGTAGCAAGGATCAGAATCCATGGGTTCCTGTATTTCATGGCTTCCAGCCACCCTTGCCACCCCGCAAAGTGAGTGCAATCAACAGACTTGGCTTCGACATTGTGGATAAGGTGTTGCTGCATATGGGCCTTGATGTTTCAGAGATCCCCAATGTCAAGTTGGTCTTTGCAAGGCCGAAACATGGTGATGGTGGTGATGATTTGATTCCATGGTGGATGAGGAAAACCTACGCAGTAGTGTGAATCCACAAGCAATCCAAAGTTGTTTTGGTGTGGTTTGTGGGAAAGGAAGCAATTACAATGGAGTCCTTATCGGACCACGAGGTCATTGAGGGGTTCCTTGATACCTTATCTGCATTCGAAAGGGACCTGAAGAAGGGAAGCCACAACATTGGTGAGGGAGATAAGAGTTCTGTGATAGACGACATTCTGAGGAGTGACTGGGGCAAGAATCCTCTGCTTTGGGGGTCTTATACCTATGTTCCTATGGGCTCAACAGGGAATGATATTGATATATTAGCTGAGCCACTTCCATATGCAGAGGATCAAACTAGTAGCAAGCCTCTACAAATTTTGTTTGTAGGTGAGGCTACCGATAGGCGCTATTATTCAACAACTCATGGTGCCTATTTGAGTGGGTTGAGAGAAGCTAATAGACTGCTAAGACACTACAACATTCTGAGCTGCAGAAGTAGTTTTGCTCAAACCAAGCATGTTTGTTGGAACATAATAATAGTGTGAGTCAGCTTCTTTGTATTGAGATGTTATGATTTAAGATATCTGCTATTAACTTTCCTAGTTGATTTGAATTTTTCAGCTATCAAACTTCGATGCATCCATGTATCCAATAAATCAAATTTCTTTTTGGCGTAAAATTTTCAATGGGGCTGTTCTATGAATCCGTGGAGGTGTTCCATGAACAATTTCATGATGAGGAATTTGCACCAAGAAAGTGCAATGCATGAATGTAAGGGGAGAAGATAAATTCTTGACCATAAGTACACAGAGACAAAGTGCACTTGAAATTAGCAATCATTGCAGATATATTTGTAGCATAAGCATAATATTACAAAGAATACGAAAGAGGATAATAACAGTTATAGGTGATTGTGACCTGATGAGTTAGTTCATGTGGTTAAAGTGCTATGAATTGCAAGTGTGAGGTTGCAGAGTCAAGTCTCTAGGTTGGTTGCCTTTGTGAATGCCATGGGTGTCATTCGATGTCTCTGTTGGATTAGTTTGCTAAAATTGCAACTGGCTAGCTAACCTTGGTTACCATCCTCAGAAGGAGGGGAAGTGGCCAGTGGTGGGTGTGCATTTCATCAAAATATAGATATGGTGGGTGTGCATTTCATCAAAATATAGATAATTTGGTTTGTAGTTGGTTTAGTGCCCATTTAAAGAGGTTGGTGGGTTGACCCTTGAATATCTTCTTGTCTTCCAAATCATTCTCAGAGGACTGATATAACAAAACAGATGTAAAAACAGATAAGCAATGATCAAAACCATGAGTTTTCTTTTAAATTGTATACCTTACTTAGAGCTTGAAATCCATATATATTGAACTTTTGTAGTAACTAGAAAAGCCAGCTCGTACCTTTACTTGTAAGGCCTGTAAAGTTTGACTTACTTTTGGTAGATCTGGTACCCTTTCCATTCCTTTAACTTTGGCATCAATTTTTGTTTCCTAAATTCTCTATTTTCTGGTACAAACTTAAGCACTCTGCATCAGATGCCAAAACGTGTAGGTACTAAAATTATTGAAAAACAAAACTGCCTTAAACTTCCATTTGTATTCCATTGATGATCCACTTTCTAATTCAGTTTCTGCCAGCATTTTGGACATGAGGACTTCATTAATAGACTCCTTATTTTTGGCTTATTTATGTAATGATTCCGTTTTTATTTTTTAAGCAATTGTCTTGTCTTTTATTATAAAAAGAAATTGCAGGAAACCTGGAAATAGCAAAAGACCACAACAGGGTGTAGAAATTTCCTATAAATCTAGCTCTCTGCTACCATGTAGAAAATCTCACTGTAGGTTAACCCGATAATGCAATGTAAATCAAAGCAAAATACTGTAACCTACTTCTACTTTCTATTTGTGGAAGCTTAAAGATCACGCTAAACAATATAACCAGAAGAAGAAGAATCAATACACAATACACATGAAAATACTTCGGGGAAAGCCTCAGCTAAAAACCACACTATTTGTATTATCATACAAGGTGGAAATACATAGAAATTATACAAATCCTTAGCTCTCATAGCTAGCCAGCTCTCAGTACAATCCTCACAGATGCTCACAGGCAATCTAGGCTTCTCACCAGCCTTCCTCTCTACCCTCCAAGCTCCTACTTCCTTGCGCTATTCTTCTGGGATGATTCTCCTTCGACCAAGTGGAACACTGCTCTCACACACTGTCAGAACTGCACAATCCTCAAGGAATGATTCCTTGCTGCATGCATGAGTTTTCTTTATAAGAAAACACATGCAACTGATAGTACTTTGTCCTTGACTTTAATCTCAACTGGGTCTTTCTCAGAATAGACATGCATGAGTTTCTGATGAGGGAATCTTTAGTTAACTAGAGTACACTAGTTGAGTGCATGCATGCATCAACTGACTGATAACTCACAATTAGTTCCTCGAACAGTTTGGAACTAATTTAACTAGACTTATCTCAGTAAACTGAGTTAACTAATTACAACTCAAATATAACTCAATCTTATCTCCTTAATTTAAGGGATAACTCTTGCATGACTTCAGAAAGTTTTCTAACTTGAATTTCTCCAACTAATTAATTCAAAATGAATTAATCAATTATTTCCAAGTAACTGTTAAGACTAAATTCGATTTTAATTCACAATTTAATTCAAGGACAAATTAAATTGGAATATTCTTGTTGCCACATTTCAACACAGGGGTGTATCTTAAGAGTTTTCATGTGAAATTGCTGATCAATATGATGTGAGAAGCTATTAAGGTACTAATTCTTGGTTTATGTCTTAAAGACTATCGGGGTCGTGAGTTAAAACTTTTCATGGTTATACTTGCTAGTTATTTTTTCATGGTCCATTTAAATCAAGGATTATGTTTCAACGTTGGCATTCTAAATCTTTTTCAGCATTTTCTTTCATGCATTGACCCTCCATTTATGGATGCTGTTTAGTCTTGAAATCAATAATTCTTACAACATTTGGGTTTAGAAATTAGAAACAATGAAATCTATTTTAAATTGTAGAAGTAAATCAAATTTATCTCATTGATGAATCCTCAATCCATGAGACAATTGCAGTTGAAATTAACTCACTGACATGTTGATGATGTAATTGATACAGGTTTGTGATTTTTTTATTCTTAATAGCTTCAAAACACTGTTAGTTTAAGTCAAATCGAAAGGATTCTTTGCTCTCACCTATATTCAAAATATAGGAAAATTCTAGCTCATTTACAACATTCTCACATATAATCAAAATACAGGAAAAGTTCTAGGTCATTTACAATATTGCGCAGTTATATTCTACTGAATGGTTGCTTTTTGTTCTTTTGGGTATTTGTTATTAATTTGTGTCTCTAATTTGTGTAGCTTATTTTTAAAAGTTTCCTTCGTTATCTAATTATGTAATGACATGGTTGTCGCAGAAAATGACAATGATCAAAGCTCAAGCTGGGGTTAAGAACAACATGAAAAGATTAAACAAAAATGTAAAACTAAATGCAAATCCATCCAGCTGGAGTCATTCTCTACCAATGTTGCATCGCTGACTTTCTATGATCCGCTCTGAGGAGGGATCAATATCCTCTAAGATTATGGGATTTGAGTATGGTGGGGTGTCCAGCAACCTGTTGCACCTCAATCAATGGTTATATTGCGTAAATACTATAGCATTCAATTGTTGTTTTTCCAATTGGTTTTTTTTTTTTTTTTCCTTTATATGTTCTTAAACACTTTTACTGTGCTCACACCCAAAAGCACTCACAAATACTTAATGAAAAGAATGTGATGATTGTGGGGAAAATAGGGGGTTAGGTGGGGATCTATAAATAGAGCTATGTTAGAATGACAAAACAATATGAATTCTCTCAATATTTCATTTTCTTGAAAATGATGTACAAACTTATCAGAAATGTAATCATATCACAAATATATGATCACCCTCTAAGGAATTTAGGGCAAAACGTATGCGAGTGTAGTTTGATGCAATATTTATTTTCTTCCTTTTTAGAAGTTATTTGATAAACATGCCTCAGTTATTTTCTTCATTTTTAGAAGTTATTCGATAAACACGCCTTAGGGTCGAGGTTTCACCACATAACACGAACTTTCTTCTGCTCAGGTGCTAGGCCTGATGTGTTTCTATTCTACCATAGTTGCATAGGACTTACACTGTTCCTTACTCCTTTTTGACATGCCATTCGGGTGGGGCAGACTTGAGCAAGAAAGAAAACCCCAATATTGTTCTCTCTTGTGGTAATAAATGTTGATTGAATGATCTTAGACATTGTAAATATATAATTTTGAAACATTATAATGATGTGTAGAGATTGCATCAATTTTACAAGACAATTCATGCTACTAGTTCCTTTATTATTAAATGTTGATTGAATGATTTTGGACATTATAAATATATAATTTTGAAACATTTATAATGATGTGTAGAGATTGCATCGCTTTTACAAGACAATTCAAGCTACTAGTTCCTTTATTATTAAATGTTGATTGAATGATCTTGGACATTGTAAATATATAATTTTGAAACATTATAATGAAGTGTAGAGATTGCATCCATTTTACAAGACAATTCAAGCTACTAATTCTTTTACTATTACCTTATGGCATTTTCTTTACAACATCTGATGCAAATACTAATTTAATTATGTTTCAACTACCTAAAGCTTCCACAAGTTGGATAACTTCCTCTTCCTCTTCCTCTTCCAGGAAACCAGTAAAATATGCCAAAACAACTCAACCCAATGATCGAAAGACAAGATGCTGAAACCTAATTCCAACTTTTCTGTGGAGTCTTTCCAATGTATAACAAAACCATATTAGTTTACAATTCTTTGCGTAGATGGCAAACTCCAGAGCTTGTTTGCCAGAGCTTTATTATAGGAAAGAACAAAATAACAAATCTGGCCTGAGAGTTAAGATGACAAATTATCAGTGAAATCCTCAAAACAATCAATTTTTAATATCTGTTACAGAAATCAAAATTTAAATATTCGGACGATTCCACAGAATTGGGGATGCATACTGAACGGAACAGAGAAGCCAAGGAAGCAAATTCAATCAGGGAGGGACGATCATGACGATACGTTTTAGGGCATCCATCTGAAGGCGAGGAAGGCAAGTGGACACATCAATACTCCTTCCTCCATTTTCATCTTTCCCGCGGATCAACGATATGATTCCTATTCTAAGGTATGGATGCTGCACATTCAACGGCTTCCCCCACCCATGCTCTATTTCGTAGACGCCGAATTTCGGAGAGCCCGCTACACCAGCATTGTAACGGCAAACTCCAAGTGTTTCAACAAGATTTGAAATAACAGCAGATTGATTAGAGTAAACCCAGTCTGACAGATTATTTAGCTGCATCTCCATGGTGCAGGAATTTATCAGTTCTTGAATGAGAGAAGCAGCGAAACAGACATCTTGCTCCAATACCTGCTTGGCACTAGTCCGAGCCAAGCCCACGCATACACAATTCCCAAAATACGTTGGGGGTAAGGGCGGTCTTACTCTGCCTCTCATGTCAGCAGCAACTGAAATATCAACGGGCTCATTGTGTGGGACCTCTCGAGCTTTGGTCAAGCATCTCCAAAAATGCGCAATGACTGCCACAAAGGAACTTGAAGCCCGCACTCTTTCTTTCAACTTTCGAACCATTTCTTCGTTGAATCGAAAAGTATACAATTCGACATCTGTTTCATCTTTCATGGATTTGATTATCTGAGCACTGCTCTTATTTATGTTCTCCATCGTGGCATCATCAATGCTCACATTGATTTCTGAATGATTCACGGGCAGTGAATCGTCTCGCACAAACTTGAAAATCTGCGCTTCCTTGATACAATCAGTCACAACTTCTTCAGCTCTCCAAGAAACGTTGGGCATAGCACAAAGATTCTCGTTACGTTTGAAGATTTCTCGCATGTGCTCAGGCTTATTGGAAACTGGAAGCCCTCTGCTACATTCCGCCCAGCACTTCATGAAATGCCAAAAGGAACTCCCGTCTGCAATAGAATGATGAAAATTGGTTCCGATACAGATTCCCCCTCCCAGAAAAGCTGTGACCTGCTCTGCAACACCAGAAATCTATCATAACTTTCATCATTTGAAAACGAATTGGCAGATATCCCCAATTTATTTTTTTCTTCTCAAATCTGGTAAAAAGGCTATAATACATTTACCCTGAACCTTCAAAAATTTGTAGACTTCCTACAGGTATGCCAGATTTGAATTTCTTTCTAATGAACTTTTCATTCTCCTTTTGGTTCAAAGACATATAATGAACATTCAATAATGCTAATTCCAGAGAAATCTCTGTTCCACCTGAATTTTCCATACCTGAATTGAGAGAAGCGGCCCGTCATAAGTTCCATTCTCCGACGTATCACGATCATGGCTCCGGACAAGTTCCTTGAATAAACTTTTGTGCCGAAACTTCTCTTTTTCCAACTCCTCAAATGCCATACCGATGGATGCTTCCACAAATTCCACTCCACCATCGTTGCAGTCAATTTCCGGCCGACCAGATTCTTCTCCCTTAATGTCCAGTCGACCAGCGAATGGATAAAAATCCACCAGTACTAACGACAGGCTCCTATTAAGTTTCTCAGCTATGGTACAAAAATCCATCTCCTGCTCGTCTATTTTATAGAACATAACCCTCTGATTCTTAATAGAAATAAAAAACACATCAAGGCTGGAGAGGAATATGCGATGCTTTAATGTAGGAATGACCGGTACCACGGATGAAAGCCTCAACAGTTTTACATTCTCTTGCTCTCCCGCCATTGTCCCGGGTTCCTCAGAAAACAGCTGAGGATTATATGAAAACCGCAGGCAAGTATCGAAGTCCAAGGATGTCTCAACTTAGTAATATAACAGTAGAGTAAGAGTCAGAGCTTATACACGGTTTCAACCAGAGGCAACCATTGTTATTGTCCAAGCTTTTCTTCCAGAGAATACAAATAAATTAATGTAAGGTTGGGCAATACAAGCATAAATGCTGATATTTACAAAAGTCCCCAGAGACAGAAAGCATTCGAGCTAGTAATAAAAAAATGTATAATGAATGCGATTAGTTCAACGGGAATCGATCACTGGACAGAGGAACGGAAACAAGAAAGTAAAGGTGGGTTCTTCTATGCTCACGCTGTGTGATATTTCCGTTATTAAATTCTGAAATCGTTCTTCAACCCTAATGGAATGAGGACGTCATCATATGGCTATGGCTCTGGCAGGGTATATCTGTAATTGGTTATGCTCAAATTCGTTTTAACTTTTATGTGTATTTGTAATTTGGTGTGGTCATATTTTTTTGAATTTTAATTAGGTGTTGTGTTATTCCAATTCAAGTTTCTGTGATCCATATTATAATTTATAAAATGTTTTTTTCAGAAGAAATCACATTAAAGATTTTGGTCGACCTTTTTCGAAACCAACAAGTGTGGTTTATCTTCAGGGCACGATGAAGAAGCACATCTAACATCTAGGAAGAGGGTTAAATAGGGACACAGATCAACCTAACAGCCAGAAAAACAGCTATATTTGACCAGGGGAGGTAAAGGGAACAATTTAATATTATTTAAATAGATTTAATTATTTATTTAATCCATATATATTAAAATCAACTTATTAACCCAAGGGTTATATTTCACTAGGGTTTTGATAATACTAATAAATTTATAAAAGGATTTTATTTATCTTATTAATATATTGTCTTATTATCTCAACGTTTATATTAATAATATTTTATTATTATTATTTTGTCACTGTTTCTCATATATATATTTTTAATATTAATACTAATATTACTAATAGATATCAACTTTCATATTACTAAATATTAATGATATTAATATTCATAATATGATACTAAGTATTATTAATATTCAAATTAGTATTATTATTAATATTAATATTAGTATTTAGTATTAATATTATTATTAATATTAATCGTATTATTAATATTAATGATACTAATAGTATTAATTATTTATATTAATATTAATAATACTAATAATATTAAACTAGTATTTACTATTAATATTAATAATCTTATTAGTATTAATGCTACTAGTAGTATTAATTATTTATATTAATAATAATAATACTAATAATATTAATATTCATATATATAGAAAAATAGGTACTAGACAAAGACAGAGCACAACTAAGAAGAGGGCGAGAATCAAGTAGCTACTAATTTTCCAGCTGTCATCCCTATTAATGTTACTGGAAAACCTCTCAATTTCAATGGCTTCCCTAAAGGTGGTGTTGATTAATGTTTATTTTTTTATAAAAATGGTTTATTAATTTTTTAAAAGATAAAGATATTATTATTATTATTTAAGTTGATATTTAAATAAGTTTCAATATTATCATAATTTTGTTTAGTTAAAAGTTTAAGAAAATTGGGAATGCCTTAAAAAAAATTATATTTAATTGTAAGTATTTAGTTAGAGTTTGAAGTAATTTTAGGAAGTATTTTGTTTTTTGGGTCATTTAATTTTTTGTTAATACATCAAAGTTCATAACTATATTCTTAATGGGGAAAGGTTTGCTTTGATAAAGATATAATAGAGTGTATAAATTATACTTTATAAATTGTGTATTCCTAAATATCACATTTTTATAATATAATAGGAGTAACCAAAATTTCAAAGAATAGTCTTTTTAAAATCTCATATCCAAGATTTATTTATTTATTTTGCAATTGTTTTCAAGTTTATAATAAGTTTTCCACCATCCATTAATATTTTTTTCAAATTGAATATATATATGTGTTTTCTAAAGAAAATAATATCTATTATATTCAAAAGAGATGAATAAAGATGTTCTTGTCCCAAAAAAAAAGAAAAAGAAAAGACTAGCTTTGCTTCAGTAGTAACTATTCCTCTTATCAACAAATTTAAATATTTCATGTCATATTTCAAACTAAAACAAACATCCTAAAAAAAATTCCATGTCTTCCACTTCCTTCTTGTCTATGAATACATAAAGGCCCATTGCTCCCACACGAAGAGACAATGCTTCCTTAGATAGCTCATAATCTTTTCTATTTAGCTCCAAAAGATTATAGTTGAAAAAGAGTCATTTGAAGGACCGGAAAGCCTACTTACTACCAATTGCACTAGATGTTGCAAAGGAAATGTTGTAAGTCCATAGCATGTGGAAGTAGAGCATAGATGAAAACAAATGTGATATGTTATGTGATCTAATTATAGCCTAATTTAAATAAAAAAGAAATATTAATGTTAAATGTAATATAATCAAACACTATATTCAAAAAAGATACATGTGCAACTTCCTTCCCAAATACTCAATCCAAACTCAATACTATCTAACCTTAAACATTTGAATCCCCTTGAAATGAACAATTTGAATGGTCTTGAAGTGAGAAAATTAATCCTAGATTTGCAATCTACCATGACATGTTTCCTTTTTATTAGGTTTACATTTAATAAGACGTGTCTCGGCTATATGCCTCTATATTACATTTCATTTTATATATTTTCTTTAAATTTAAATAATGAAAACTAAAGATATGGAATATAAGACATAATAAATTGAATTGATTTTTTAATATTTTTTTATTTTTATGAATCCATGTGATTGACAATATATGTTTAAAATTTGGAGAATATGTTATATCTAGCAAAATCTGGAGAATACGTGCAACTTCCTTCCAAACTTCTCAATCCAAGCTCAATACTATATGACCTTGAACATTTGAATCGTCTTGAACCATGTCAAGCTCAACAACATCTAATTGAATGTGGAAACTATGGAATTTGTTATGTATTGAAAGCTATGTGCGTAATAAGAAAGTCCAAATATAATAGTAAAACTTGTTAAAATCACTATTATTATATCATTTAAAAATTATAATTTGCCAAGTCATAACTGACAACAAACTCTTAAGAAACTAGAATTTAAAAATCATAATTTGCCAAGTCATAAGATATGCCCCGCCTCACGAACTATTTGTCGTAGAAAACTGCTTAACACCTTGATAGGCGGCCCATAAACGACAACACTTGAGTTTAAGTTGTTTAATTTGTAAAATTTGAATGCCCTAAGGGTTTTTCATGGTGTTGAATCCATTTATGCATTCAAAAATGTATTTTAAATAATAAAAGATCACAATATTGTTTGAAATTGTATCAGCCGTGAAAAAGGCTATTAAGTTAGATTAGCCTATTTTGTATCATCTAAACTAGAAGCGTTGACATGGTGCCATTAAACTAATTACACCTAATATGCATGTCTATTTAGGAACATGGCTTCCACAATTTTAATTTAATTATCAACAATAATTAGGTGGATGGTAGGGATTTAACTCATGTAGAATATTCTAGAACATATTAGTAGTATACACAAATCAAAAGTTGAGATTACCTCCAAATCATTTACATTTTTTTTTATTTTTTTTTATTTTTAATTAAATTGATTAATTAAAAAGAAAATCAATGAAACAAGTGACATATGGAGTTATGATTTTTTGGGCATCTAGTATTCATAAGCCATGGTATTATAACACAACCTATTTACAAGTTATAAATCTCATGGTAAAGTTGGGGTAAATCTTTGTGGATAAGAATCTTGTTCCATTTTTCTCAAATGTATATATGTTTCAACTTATATAATAATTATTTTTAATAATAATAATAATAAATAAATAAATAATAATTTAGTTAGTTTTTATGGTTTTTTGAATTTTTGCAACATGAGATGTATTATAAAATAAGTATTTTGATTCTTATTATGATCTATGCTATCAATGTTTACTAGCTATTTAATTTATATGGCTGCATTAATTGTACATACATGGACTTTGCAAAGTATATATATATATATATATATATATATGTGCAAGCTTACTTTTAAAACAAAATAGTTCACCTATTATAAATGTTAAAAGTATCCAAAATGCATATATATATATATATATATATATATATATATATATATATATATATATACTAGTAAGACTTATCATGGTCTCCCTAAACCGGGTCACATTACTTTGATCACAAATTGAGTTGCCTTGAAAAAACAAAATAAATTTTAAAAACATAAATTATAAAATAGTAAATCACAAAATTAAATTTTAAAATACCAAACTTTATATTATAATTTTACAATTAAAATTTTAAAATAATTGAATTTGAATTTGTATTGCTAGTAACTTATTCCTTCCCATCATAGTAATAAAAAGATTAAATAACAATAAAAAGATCAAACAAAGAGTTTAATGGAAAAAAAAATATTATTGGATTACATGTAAGGAAGAAATAAAGTAAGAAAGCAATAATAGTCTATCATAGTGTATATATATTAATAGTAGTAAATGCAATAGTAATGACAAAAAGACAAAACAAAAGGTTTAAGAGAATTACTTTTATTGTTCCATCACATTTATAAAGACATTATTTATTTTATATTAAATTAAGTTTTATATATATATAAAAGTAATAAACAATGATAACAATAAAAATTATTAAAAACTTGAAATGATTTTATTGTTGAACCTTAAAATGTATTTGCATATATGTTGATGAAAATCACCAATCAAATTAGATCCTGGTACCAAGAAAGAAAGAAAGAAAGAAAATTATTTTAACATCCACGAGGCTAAAGATAGCTTATGAGACATATTTATTCTTCATTGCTTGATGTATTTGGCCTTTTTTTTGTGAAGCCTCACAATAAATGCTCCCATCTTCTCGACAAACCCCTTGCTAAATAGAGTATCCCATGAGCTAGCTGGCAGCATATCTGCATAACTTTCCCTGTTGTCTTTGAAGGCCTCACATTCTAAAATGAAATGCCTTTCTGTTTCCACTTGTCTGAAAGAACCAAAAATGCATACTCTTTCCTCCCACACTTCTTTTGGCCTTTTCCAGTGCCTTGTTTCACAATGGAGTTGATGAGAATTAGTCCTTAACTGAGGAATAAGAATTTTGGCTCTCCAAGAGATATTTGCCTCTATGTATGCTTTTGGTTGATGACTATGAGTGAGATTAAACACTTCAATATAGTACTTTTTCTTTCTTCATAGCTCCTTATCCCAAGTACTCTTGTGGAACTTATCCATAACAAAAGATTTTATCTCCTTGTTGTTTATGGGACACGTGTTCAAACAAACACCCCATTTACTAAACCATTTGTTATTTTGCTGCATCCAAGTCTTTTTTTTGTTGCACAATATGTCATTAAAGACAACCTTAGGCCATCTACCCACTCCATTTGCTCAACTTTTTTTAAATACCTTATGACTCGCACCATAGCAATTGCTTCAATAGGAGCAACTCCTGTTTCACTTAACAAGATAGCATAAGGAATTGCACTTTTAATCTTGAATTTGTTTGTAATCAAACGCTTCTGGATTTTCTCAAGTTGTTTCCACTGCATGTCAGATGTACTGTTGGCCCATAGTTCACAACCATAGAGAATCACCGTAATCACTAGAAGCCCACAAATAATTTGAGTGGTTTTCCAGTCTCATAACTCTGCCTCTCTACACCTATTTTGAAAAGCATAAAATGGTTTCCAACCCCCCAAATTTCTTTTCTTTCTACAACCATCCCAACTTAGATTTTTGTTGAAGTCAATTCCGAGGTATTTGTAATACGCAACTTCTTCCAGAATGTTGCCTTCAAAGTAGAACTTATGCTGGTTATGTTTTCTTTTTAGAGAAAACCACTGCTTTTGTTTTGCTGATATTGACTTGCATTCCCACACTTCTAAGAAAATGCTTAAGGGATAGTAAGTGCTCTTGCAAACCAAAAGTCGTTTTAGCAATAAGAATAAGGTCATTTGCATACAAAAGAATCCTTATAACAACTTTCCCAAATAGATACCATCACCCCCTTGCGAATTTAACCACTCGTCAAGCTTGTAGATATATAAATAAAAAAGGGTAGGAGACAGTGGGCAACCTTTCTTGACCCCGATATCGCTTCTAAAACTTTTAGAAATTCCTGCTGAAGTTTTAATTTTGACTTTCACCTCTTCATACAGCTTATGCATAGTTGCTCTCAAATGTTTAGGAACCTCAAGTTCCTCCATTCTGTGCTAAATCTTATCCCTAGGAACCGTGTCAAACACTTTTCTGAAATCAACAAAAGACTTCTTCCCTTTTCTCCCAAATTTTTTCAACTATGTGTTGATACGAATTGGATCATTATATTGTTTGTCATCCATATCAATGCATTTGGAGTGGAAAACGTGGAGGAATCATCTCACGGGATTGTTTTTACTGGCGGGACCCAGTTTGGCAAAACGGGGTCTAAAACCTTCCGGGAGTGTTTTGAGGCATCAAACGACTTTTATTGGGGTAAAACATTTGACACTTTAGTGCCACATATTTTCATGCTATTCTACACACAAAAATATTTCCAACGGCGCAAGAATCATGCCAATCGGAGTCCGTATGCAAAAGTTATGCCACTCAGAAGTTGTCCTTCTTGTTTTGACACCTATAGTTCGGGAGGATGCCCTGCCAGCCCCCATTATTCATGGAAAAGTGTTATCGGGAAATCTAGTGTCTATGCAGAGCTGCTAGTCCCACTAAGACTGGTAGCTATCTTAGAAACAAACAAACTAAAACTACTTTCGTTTTCCTTTATGAGAAGTAGATAAGAGGGGAACAAAGGAGACCAACCTCTGTCTTGCGCTTGGTTCCTTGCTTGATTCCTCTCCCTTCTGATAGATTTTTGCCACTCGCTTCCTCATCTACCCAGCTTCAAAGAGCACCTGTAGAATCAAAGCAGCATAACACTATCCAAGAACAGAGATCTACTATCATAAACAATATAGGACCAGATATATATTGACCACATAAAAGCATATATTATCAATCATACAAGAATGTGGAGGAAAACTTGAATAGCTTTATTAATATCAAGAATAGCAAAGAGGATTACAACCAATTGTTTTGACCCAGTGTCATCCTCTCAGCAAGAAAGCCCTTCTTCACCTCATGAAAAGCTTAGATCACCCAACACTATGATGTTACACCAAGAAACCATCAGCACTTCCTTACAAGATACAAAATTCCAGCCTCAGGATCTCTGGGATGAGGGATCCATATATAGATGATTGCAGGGAGGTGAGTCAGCTTCTGAGATTTGATTAGTGTACTCTCTCTGATAGTTCTAGATTCCACTTGGAGATTGATGATCTCTTACTCATCCCTGGGCGAATGCAGAGAGGCAAGTTGCACAGGAGAAGTTTCTGGAAGATTCCATGATCATCCACCTCGCAAATTGACTCTGCCATTTGTCCACTCTCGCCCATCGCACCCCATAGAAGGGATTTTTAGTATGCATCGCACCTCCCGTGTGCATTTAGGTGGGATGCAGTGCACTTTGACCATGGAGCAGGTGAGATGGTCCTGTTTTGACCAGTTCTGAGTAGTTTTTCATGGAGAACTTCTGGGAGATGATGTAATCAGTTGACCTTGTTCTTTTAGGGGTTGGAACAACAATTTTAAGGACTTAGGAGCCCTTGGTTTATGGAAATATATGATTGGGGTTGCAGTGCCCAAAAATGTCTATAACGGTTGCCCCCTAAAGCATGAGGTCGTTAATCTTTTGATGTCGGGTGAAATTCTTTATCATGAGGATCCAAAGTTTTTTTCGAACTGGAAGGCGACCTGTAATAAGATACAATACAATACATTATCTTCATAATATTTTCATGATCTAGCTGAGGCGGGCATTCCCATGCTCAGCTTTATAAATTCATTTTCATGTACATAAGACAGATAATTGTCTGTGTGCAGACTGATGATTCTGGTAGAGCCATCATCCCTTAGATTGGATGATTATCTGTGCATCAATGATGTACATTTGATGTCTTTATTTTCCTGAATATATATCATAGCTCGGATGGATGAAACTAGATCCGGGGTCTTCAATCTCATTCGATCTTCACTCAAAGTACAAGTCGATCCATGTGAGAGATGTTCTGGAGTCGAACATGGAAAGACATCGCCTGATTACTAGCCAATGATGTAAGCTATTAACAAGCGCGAGAGGAATCATCGATAATGATGATGACCCTTAAGGTACTACAGTACAATTCACGTGGTGTGAATAAGGGACTTGGCGTCGAACACCACGCAAAATATTTCGGTCGAAGGCCATTGATGTAAACCTGTCGTCGGAAGTGAGAAAATTGCCATTGAGGCATGCAAGCTTCAAAGTACTGAAAGGGTTGTCCCTAACTCGTCTTCTTGGATAATGAGCTGATGTCGACAAGAAGCGACCCGCCGTAGGAGGGCCTTAATGAATCCCACATCTACGGCACGGAACGGAGCAAACGATTTTAATGGAGGTGAAAACGATCTGATGATATAGGGTTCAGGGTGGCGGTCATGAAAGAATGGAGCGTAAATGTATTGCAGTGGATGAGACACAGGTGAATTCTCTGAGCGACTTCTATTAAACATATCGGCGACACTGACATGATGGATTGGTAGCGTTAACCCCAAATGTGGATGGTGTGATGGACCAATGGGGATATGACCAGTGAACGGAACAACCCAACCTGACTCGGATGCGGAGCGAAAGTGTCATGTTCAAGAGCGACTTGCTACCAATAAAGTTTCTTCAAGTTTTCTTCCCAATTTTTCCCCAGTCATTGCTGACCAGTACCTCTTTATTTTTGTCAAGCTTGAGGAGGATAACATATGCTTGTTCTATAATTTTCCCTTCGGGAAAACCCATCACTATGTTTTAACGAGCCTAGCGATAGTGAAACTCGTTCTTGTCTGTATGGACAAGTTTGTCGCTATTCGGTTTTAACGAGTTTAACGACAAAGATAACTCGGTCCTTTTCAATTTTAGAGAGTCTGAAAGGGACGTAAAGAAAACTCCAATAATCCTTTTTCGTCTTATAATCCCTTAAGTCCGAAAAAGTATAAAATAATACAAAAGGGATGAATTTTCGATAATTTTAACGAGCCGAACAAACAAGCGCTCGATCTTTTTGTTTAATAATCCCTCAGGTCCAAAAGATTAAAATATAAAGGAGGGATAGCACTTCCGGTCACTTTAACGAGCTGGAGAGGCCAATTGCTCGGCAATCTTTTCATATTTTACGAGTCAGATGAAAAGAGCTTAAAGGAGACTCGTTTTTCGAGGAACGAGTGATAAATTCGGGTAGCAACTAATTCCAGGTAAGGTTTGGAATTTTCCAATCACGGCAGTGTCACAAGGATGGCTAACAGGATCACTCTTCGCAGCTGTTCCTCAAAAAGGGTAAACAATCAAATGGAGGTGAATGATCGGCCAATACAGAGTGGAGGTGATGATGAGAACACGACCAAGGCTTCAAAGGCTGATAATAATGCATTCACGATGGTTATTTACCGGAAATTGGTTCATTTTTTAATGAATGAGCTTAAACTCTGGGGGAAACATTTGCTCACTGCTTATGTTTAATTTTTAATGAGCTTGAACTCCACATAAAAACTGCTCGATATAATGGTCATTGATTACCTTGATTTTACCATTGACAACTTTGTTCCTTCAAAGGTTGTACTGCCTATTCAATTGCTTCATCAAACTAGTTAGAAACGAATAATATATGCTTGAAAAATGAGTCAAAACACTAATATTTTACTTGAATTACGTGAAAAGTAATTTAAAAGTGGTTTTTACCTCTCATTTTACCATTTCATTTGAACTTTGGTTTGTTGGAGCTTTGGAGGTGCTTTCCCCCTTGATTTTCACTAGCTGATTTTGGGAGATTCTGTGGACGATTCTTGGCGCCGTCTGGACCAGGTAAGAGCTAAACCTGAGCTCTTTAGTTTCATTCTTTCCTTTTTGAATTCTGAGCATGTTTCCTGGTTTTTCTGAGCCCCTGGGGTTTGAAGAATTCGCCCTGGCTCCATCGCACCTTTCCTATATCAAAAGGTGCGATGCATGCTGGCTTGGCCATTGGCCAGTCAGCATGCATCCCACCCAGTACACTACTGGGGGTGCGATGGGCGCAAGGAGGGAAACTTGTGCACAGTTTTTCATGGAAATTTTTGCCTGTTTTTCACCAAATCAGGATCCTAACTCTTCTCTTGTTTGTTTTCAGAGATTCATTGGAGAAAAATGCCTGTTACATGGCGAGAACGTGAGCATGAAGAAGAGGACATGCTTGCTTTACATGATCCGGTTACGGTAAATGCACTGCGGAACTGTGGCCTGTTCAAGTTTTTCCGCATCTCTAGCATGAGGCAACAAATCAACTTGTTGCAATATTTTCTCGATGCATGGGATCCTACCAACCAGGTGTTACACAAAAATATCATCACCATGATTATTTGCAGTCAGTATAGGTCTATCATCACTTGTACTGTCCTCCTAAGCAAGTCTAAGACCTCAGCTCTTCAAATCAAGCTTTGGAAGTGGGAGAAAGACATTAAAAATCAATGTAACTCTGGTTCCGCACTTTCTCCCATGGTCACCTGTGGTCCCGCACCTTCTGTGTACAAAAGCTACGTACCTACCCGCTCTGTTCCTAACGGTGCAGGTGCGGACCCCTGTGAAAGTCAAAAGGCGCAATTTTTATCTTAAAAAACTCACTTTGGGTTAATTCTAGAGTTTTCTAGAAGGAATTTTGACGTGGATTGTTCGCTCTGAGGTGGTTCATGCATCCCAAAAGAGAAGGAGCTAATCCCTTGACTAAAGGAGCTATCCCTTTGAAGGAGGACCTAGTAACTTCCCTCCATTGCACTATAAATACAAGCATTGGGGTGAGGACTAGGGAGGTTGAAAGCTGAACATTCCTAAGGGTAGATGCTGCTGAAATTAGGACTCCCTTATAGAGCTTGAAAGGAGAGATTCCAATCCTTTCTTAGCTTCATTTGGAAGTGGGTGAGCTGATCAAAGTAGAGGAGAACTCTTGCTGGACCCTGGGAGGGACTTGCACAACACCAAGGCACTGGTTGTAATGGTTTCTTTTGTTTCCAATTAATACAATTAAGTTCATTTTTCTCAACAAGTTGTTATATATAATTTGTTTCATAAACTCCTTGGTCTTTATGATGAATATGTTTTATTATATGAGTTATTCAGGTGCTATGTAATCGTTTGCTTGTTAGTGAATGCAGGCTTCAAGGAGAAGGAGCTCATCTGGATCGAAGAGGCTTGGCTGCTACAAACAGCGTTGGACTAAAGGTAAGACTTGAACACCTGGTTGCTTTTATTTTAAATGCATACTTAGGGAAAGATAGTGCTTGATTGTCTTGTTTGTCACTAGAAAGCCTTAGCTTCTAGGGAGGTCGGTTTTGTCCGCAAAATTGACTCTTTCCGCATGACAAAATGGCGACCATACTGGGGAATCCATGGATTTGATTGATTTCTCTTCTGATTGATACTTTGATTTGAGAAACATTGATTTCTTTCTAGTTTTTGACTTGATGATTGTGGGATTGGGTGAATTTAGTTAATTTTGAGTTAGTTTTCATTTTTCATACTTTTGGGAGAGGTACGCACCCTCTGAGTTAAGCACAGTGCGTACTTGTACGCACTTTTGCTTTGCGCACAGAGCGTGGATGCACCTGTGTAAACAGGTTGCCTGCGTACCCTGTCAAAAATTTGAAAAATTTTGAATTTTTCTCTTTTTTATCAGTTTAGAATTTGTTTATAGGTTTTAGCCATTGCCCAGACCTGCTTGTTCCCTGTCAAAAACTTTCCTTGGTTAATTTCATTGGCATTCCTGCTCTAAGCTTTTATCAATTGGGTGTTTTGAGTCTCTTTTTTGAGAAATTCTAAATTTGATTTCCTTTGGTCATTACTTGGAGGTTTGTCTCAGTCTTTTCACAATTTTGCATCTTTTTGCTTTCGTTTTTGCAAAAAAAATTTCCCCTCATTCGCCGGGGGGGGGGGCTAAATTGTGTATGAGTGTTAATCGCCTTTGAGTGTTTTTTATTTTTTGATCTTTGGAACTCTCACCCAATTTTCTCGACTTGCACTTGCTTGGTTCTTAGATTACATTAGAATCATCTTGTGTTTGAGAATTCTCTTGCATAGATCATATTTGCATAATTTGAATTCTCATTTTCAGAATATTAATGAAAAATGTGCATAGATTACATTTGCATACTTTTCAAGTGAATTGTGCATAGATTACAATTGCATAGTTTACATTCTGAAAAATCAATCATAGATTTAGATCAGTTTTCTTTGATTTGAATTTACACAAAAATAAAAATAAAAATAAAAACTATTTTGGAATTGATTTGCATTAGTTTTTCTTGATGAAATTAGTGCATTAGAGAATTTGTTATATTTTCTCTTAGTGATCAATTTTTTGCATTGTTGGAAGTGAATGGAAACTCTCTAGTTAGGATTCATCGAATTGAAAGGATTACATTATCATATTCGATTGCATTCAGTTTTGAGTCGGGTCATAACACCATTGGTTTCGTATCCATTTACCCCTTTGAGTAATAACAACCTAAATAACACAGCGCTTAATTAAAATTCATCTAGTAATTTTTACATTTCTAGGGCTCCGATACACCAACATAGCTTAGGCTAGTGTCTTGGAGTAGGAGAGTAATTAACTCTCCAAGACAGTAAAAACAAACAAGTAGCTGTATCTTGTGGTAGGAAGAAATCCAATTGTTGCATTTATGCTCTGGGAAAGCTCCTCTTAAAGGAGAAGCACGAGATCGTGTCCGAACCAGTGTGGGAATCAATCCTTACTCATTGGGAACGACGCCAGATATTCACGTATTAAAAACGGTAAACCTCGGATTAACCATTGTCGAGGAGCCTGGGGTCACTTGTTGGTAAACCTTGGATTATGTCAAGGAGCCTTCAAGGGGATTGAGCTTGCTACTCTGCCCTTGCGTGCGTATCGGATCGTAGACTGTTCCCCCAGGTATATTTGTTTCAGTTGGTAACCTTAGTGGCCATATTCTTTAGGATTCTTCCTGAGGTGACAGTGGTGGGAAGATCCCACTGTACCTGGAGCAGACATCGGCTAGACTCACTTGGATTTTCTGGGGGGTTCTCTTCACTCGAGACGGTTAAGTGGAGGAACTTGTGCCAGTCTATTCATTAAGCAGGTTGCCGGGGTAACTGTTCCAACCGCCATTTCTGTATTGAATTCTGCGAGGTTGGATTTCATCACCAACTAGTGTTTTCGGTACGGAAAGTTACTGTTTGTGTGTGGTTTGACTCCTAGATTTGATAGCGCGTGTTAATTTGTTGGTTTTTACTTTTAGAGACCATAGGTGTGAATTGTGAATTTTAATTATTAGGTGTGAATTGTGAATTGTTAATTTTAGTTTTAAATTGTTAATAAAATTCACTGAAGTTGGATATAATGGCAAATGTTCCAGAATTTACCAACCAAGGAACCCCTCTTAACAAGGATCCTAGTACTTTTCCTTTCTTTGGAAATGTTGGTCCTCCTTATATGGCTACTTTGTCATTACCTGGATTTACAATAGGTTTACCGATATGGTTATTTTCAACTTCATTGGCCCCAAATACTCCAATTGTTCCACCTCAACCGAATGCTTCACCTCAACAGAGTTCACCATCTCAACATCACCAACCTTCTGTTGACCCTTTACCTCCTTCGCCTAATTTTTCTTCCTCCATTTCTTCCTCTTCGCTTGGTAAAAGCCTTGATGCTAGTAACCAGGTGGCTAAGAAGAAGAAGAAAGGGAAGAAGAAAAAGAAGAAGAAGAAGCAAGATAAGAAAGAAGTCAACCAACCAACCACGACTGTAAGTGTTAGTTGTGTTGAGGAAAACTCCGACATGCATCGTAAACCCAAATACCCTTGCAGGCTTTGTAAGGGTGACCACTTCCTTATCAATTGTCCTGGTATTCCAAAGGTCTTGGAAGTATGGTCAGAAAAATCTCATCAACTTTCCATTGATCCATCAACCAGTGATAGTCAGGTTCCTGGGAAAAAGGGTAAAGTTAGGTTTCCTTGTAAGTTATGCAAAGGGAGTCATCAAACTCACATTTGCCCTCACATGGATGAAGCCTCAAAATTGTTGGAAAGCCTTGTTGTTCCATAGCAAGAATTTCCAACTGGTTACCGTAAACTTTCTCCCAACCTACCGTCAACTGACGGAGTGATTGATCTAATTTCAAGTACAGTCGATCACACTCTTCCATTGGAGAGTGAAACTCATGTCACTCAGGTTGATGATCCGTTAGTTGATCAAGTGGTCGATTCAATTTCACATTCGGTCGATCCCACTTTCCATTTATAGAGTGAACTTCATACCGCTCAGGTTCTTTTTGTTACATCAGCTTCCTCTACGCTGGGGGGCCTTTCACCTGTTTCTATGGAACCCCCTCCAAGTACTGAGGTCTTTTCCTTTGATTGGAATAGATTGACAGAACCTCGTCTTCCTTCCTCCATCCCTTTCCAAATCATTGTTAAGGCTGATGGTAGGGACATGCATCGCACACAGGTAGATGAAGGTGCTTCTGTTAGTATTTTATCCTCAACTGCTTGGAAAGCTTTGGGTTCCCCTCAGCTTGCGCCTATTATGCAGAATCTGAAAGCTTTTAACAGAACCATTAGTGAACCTTTAGGGATCCTTCCTAATTTTTCCATTACCTTGGAAGGTAAAACTGTCTATATTGATCTTATGGTAGTTCGAGGACCCTTGGATTTCAATTTACTCCTTGGGCGAGACTATATTTATGCAATGAAGGCTGTCGTATCGACACTCTTTCGTGTGATGTCTTTCCCTCACAATGGAAATATTGTGACTGTAGACCAGCTTTCGTTCCCTAGTCTTGTTTCAACTACAAATAATATGACACCCCTAAATGTTCCTGATTCTAAAGTGGTATCTACCCCTCCACGGGTTAATTATGTGGCAACTGGTCCCATGTTTTCAGTTACCGATGTAAGTGAGCCTCTCACTGTTTGCTCATCTTCCTTTGATTTAGATACGGTAATTGATATGGAAAACTCTATGGGATTACTTGAACACGATGTTCTTATCCCTTTTGAGTCCCTTGACATGTGTTCCTTCCAGAGAACTATTCTTCCTTCTGATGAAGACCTCTTGGAAGCCATGATCAAGGTGTGTCCATTGACATGTCTTTCTTCCAGTTGGAAGCCATGATCAGTGAGTGCGAGGATAGTTTTTTCCTGTATCAACCTCGTTAAAAAATGAAACAGGCTGCCATGAGGACAGTTCTTTTCCTGTGTCAACCTCGTTAAAAAATGAATCAGGTATGAGGATAGTTCTTTTCCTGTGTCAACCTCGTTAAAAAATGAATCAGGTACGAGGACAGTTCCTGTTACTGAGTCAACCTCATTAAAAAATGAATCAGTGAGTACGAGGATAGTTTTTTCCTGTATCAACCTCGTTAAAAAATGAAACAGGCTGCTGCGAGGATAGTTTTTTCCTGTATCAACCTCGTTAAAAAATGAAACAGGCTGTCAAGGAAAGTTCTTTTTACTGTGTCGACCTCGTTAAAAAATGAATCAGTGAGTCGAGGATAGTTTTGTTCCGGAGTCAACCTCGTTAAAAAATGAATCAGCTCTGAGGATAGTTCTTTTCCTGTGTCAACCTCGTTAAAAAATGAATCAGTTGGTCTGAGGATAGTTCTTTTCCTGTGTCAACCTCGTTAAAAAATGAATCAGTTGGTTCGAGGATATTTCCTGTTACTGCGTCAACCTCGTTAAAAAATGAATCAGGTCTGAGGATAGTTCTTTTCTTGTGTCAACCTCCTTAAAAAATGAAACAACTCCCTTTTCAAGTTAAATCTTGAAAGTAAACCTTCATTCCATCCACCTGGTTGAATGCAATGAAGCTTGCGGGGCATGTACCTCGCTTTGCATCATTATGCTGGGGGCATGCAAACTTCTGGAGCATAGTTCCTTGTCTTGTGTCAAGCTCGTTAAAAAATGAAACAAGGAGTCTTGAGCATAGTTCTTTGTCTTGTGTCAAGCTCTTTAAAAAATGAAACAAGGGTAGGTTATATAGGTAGATCGTAGAGAGTAGTCAGCGAGGATAGTTTTGTTCCTATGACAACCTCGTTAAAAAATGAAATAGGGTGTTTATGAGCATAGTTCCTTGTCTTGTGTCAAGCTCGTTAAAAAATGAAACAAGGGTAGGTTAAGTAGGTAGATTGTAGAGAGTAGTTATGAACATAGTTCCTTATCTTGTGTCAAGCTCGTTTAAAAAATGAAACAAGGGTTGTGAGGATAGTTCTTTTCCTGTGTCAACCTCACTAAAAAATGAACCAACTCCCACAAGTCTTTCCAAGATTTCGAAAGTAAATCTTCATTTCATCCACCTGGTTGAATGCAATGAAGCTTGGGGGGCATGTACCTTGATTTGCGTCATTATGCTGGGGGCATGCGAACTTATAACAAGCATAGTTTTTCGTTTCAAGCTTGTGTAAACATGAAACCGGATCCGAGCATAGTTCTTTTCCTGTGTCAAGCTCGTTAAAAAATGAAACAAATCCTCCTTCAGTTTTGAGTCGAGAGTTTGACTAGATCTCATAAATGTTAAGTTGTATATTTAGGTTAGTTATTCCAGTTTTTGCATAATTTTCTTACAGTTTTAGGTCGAGTCTTTCAAATGATCTCGTAAATGAACCTTCATTCCATCCAGATATTAATTACCAGCAGTGTACTTAGTTGAATGAAATGAAGTTGGGGGGGCATGCGCTCTAGCAGTTACGCTTAGGGGGCATCAAGCACAGTTTTCTCTCTGTTTCAAGCTTGTGTAAAAATGAAACTACTTTGAAGCACAGTTTTTCTTTGTTTCAAGATTTTGTAAAAATGAAACCTATCTCGAGTCAATTTCAGTTATTTTCAAGACTCGTTAAACTCATGAAAATCCCGAGATTATTTTGCTATCTTTCATTCTCGTAAAACAAATGAAAATGCCGAGTTCTTTCTGTCTTTTCCTGCTCGTAAATTAAATTGAAAGTCGGCCATATGAGTATATTTTTTATCATTTTTTCAAACTCATTAAAACTTACGAAAAAATGAAAACCATGAGTACATTTTTATCATTTTTTCGAACTCGTTAAAACTTACGAAAAAGTGAAACCTTAGAGTCATCTTTAAGCCCTTTTCTGACTCCTAAAATATGAAAAGATTGCCGAGCGTTTCTTTTACACTCGTTAAAACGGAATTAAAAGACGGTCCACTTACAATGCTTTTCCGACTGTAAAAACATGAAAATATTGCCGGATTTTTGTCGTTTCGAATTCGATATTGGTTATAAAACGACGTGTCGTTGATCGCTTTTTTACTTTTTCGGATCAGTGACACTAATAATGAAAAGTACTCCTTGGTCGTAAAAGATCAAGTGGTTCTCTCAAGTATTGTTTTATACTTTTTTGGGCTTGGGAGACACAAATTTACGAAAAAGGTCAACCCTGGAGTCTTCTTAAGTTTTTTCAGAATCTCTAAAATTGAAAAACGCCGAGTTTCTCCTATACTGGACTCGTTAAAATTTCACAGTAAAGGACCTGTTCAATTACAAACAGGAACGAACCACTCCTTCTTAGGGTTCGAATCTAAACTAAGTTGGACTCATCCAAAGGATGAGCTTATAATCAAGCAAATGTTATCCTCCTCAAGCTTGTCAAAAATAAAGAGGTACTTGCCAGAAATGGTGGGGGAAAAGAGAGAGAAATGAGTCTGTTTGTCATACTTTGTAACCACTCTTGAACACGACACTTTTATTCACCTGGGTTGGGAAATCCTTTGCCTAACAGTTGGTCAAACCACATTGAAAGTCTTCAGCCGGTTTCTGGGTATTAACTTTGGGTCAATTGTTACCAAGCCATCTGTCGTGTCATTATGTCTTCAAGAGGTCACTGCCAATAAGCCATTCATCTGCAAAATATCTGTCATCCATCTTGACCATCCCTGAGTCAGTCCTTGCAACTAAATTTCTTCAACTTGATCTATGATTTCGTGTTGTGGGCTTGCCTACGACGGATCGCTTTCTATCGACATCAACACATTATCTAGAAAGATGATCTAGAAATCGTCAGTACCTTGAGATCTGCATGCCTCAATGGCAGGTTTCTCGCCTTTGACGACAGTTTACATCATTGACTTTCGATCGAAGGATTCCGTGATATGTTCGACATCAACACATTTATTCACATCTCATGGATTGTACTAGGTACTTTGAGAGCCATTGACATCACTGGTGGTTTCTCTCACACTTGTTAACAATTTACATCATTGACTGGTAATCAAGTGGTTTCTACCATGTTCGACTTCAACACATTTATTCGCATGGATAGAATCGTACTATTTCGGGAAGTAGAAATGAAGACCCTGGATCTAGTTTCCACCATCCAGGCTGCGAGGAATTTTGTATTCATTATGTTGTGGACTATTCATAAACAGATGGCTGCGTCCATACTGTGTTCACACGAGTCTATACTTATGATGTTTTACAAGATCATTCCTATATCAGAGCAGTAGATAGTTTCTAGTTAGTTTTGATCTGAGTATGGGAATGCCTACCTCAGCGATGATATGATCTCATATATATATCTTGCATTGAATGTTTTTACAGGTTCCGACCGGGCTCTCCACAAGATAATCCTCGAAATGATAAAGTACTTCACTCTTCCTATATGATAAATGAAATCCTCATCTACTACAGACTTCGCACTTTAGGGGGAAATCTGTTACACAAAAATATCGTCACCATGATTATTTGCAGTCAGTATAGGTCTATCATCACTTGTACTATCCTCCTAAGCAAGTCTAAGACCTCAGCTCTTCAAATCAAGCTTTGGAAGTGGGAGAAAGACATTAAAAATCAATGTAACTCTGGTTCTGCACTTTCTCCCATGGTCACCTGCGGTCCCGCACCTTCTGTGTACAAAAGCTGCGTACCTACCCGCTCTGTTCCTAACGGTACAGGTGCAGACCCCTGTGAAAGTCAAAAGGCGCAATTTTTATCTTAAAAAACTCACTTTGGGTTAATTCTAGAGTTTTCTAGAAGGAATTTTGACGTGGATTGTTCGCTCTGAGGTGGTTCATGCATCCCAAAAGAGAAGGAGCTAATCCCTTGACTAAAGGAGCTATCCCTTTGAAGGAGGACCTAGTAACTTCCCTCCATTGCACTATAAATACAGGCATTGGGGTGAGGACTAGGGAGGTTAGAAGCTGAAATGAAGACCCTGGATCTAGTTTCCGCCATCCAGGCTGCGAGGAGTTTTGTATTCATTATACAGTAGACTATTCATAAACAGATGGCTGCGTCCATACTGTGTCTACATATGTCTATGATTATGATGTATTGCGAAATCATTCCTATATCAGAGCAGTAGTTAGTTTGTTAGTTAAGTTTTTGATCTGAGTATGGGAATGCCTACCTCAGCGATGATATGATCTCATATATGTATTTTGTCTTCTCTCCCTAGTCCTCACCCCAATGCCTGTATTTATAGTGCAATGGAGGGAAGTTACTAGGTCCTCCTTCAAAGGGATAAAGCCCTCCTTCAAAGGGATAGCTCCTTTAGTCAAGGGATTAGCTCCTTCTCTTTTGGGATGCATGAACCACCTCAGAGCGAACAATCCACGTCAAAATTCCTTCTAGAAAACTCTAGAATTAACCCAAAGTGAGTTTTTTAAGATAAAAATTGCGCCTTTTGACTTTCACAGGGGTCTGCACCTGCACCGTTAGGAACAGAGTGGGTAGGTACGCAGCTTTTGTACACAGAAGGTGCGGGACCGCAAGTGACCATGGGAGAAAGTGCAGAACCAGAGTTACATTGATTTTTAATGTCTTTCTCCCACTTCCAAAGCTTGATTTGAAGAGCTGAGGTCTTAGACTTGCTTAGGAGGACAGTACAAGTGATGATAGACCTATACTGACTGCAAATAATCATGGTGATGATATTTTTGTGTAACAGATTGCTCCCTAAAGTGCGAAGTCTGTAGTAGATGAGGATTTCATTTATCATATAGGAAGAGTGAAGTACTTTATCATTTCGAGGATTATCTTGTGGAGAGCCCGATCGGAACCTGTAAAAACATTCAATGCAAGATATATATATGAGATCATATCATCGCTGAGGTAGGCATTCCCATACTCAGATCAAAACTAACTAGAAACTATCTACTGCTCTGATATAGGAATGATCTTGTAAAACATCATAAGTATAGACTCGTGTGAACACAGTATGGATGCAACCATCTGTTTATGAATAGTCCACAACATAATCAATACAAAATTCCTCGCAGCCTGGATGGTGGAAACTAGATCTAGGGTCTTCATTTCTACTTCCCGAAATAGTACGATTCTATCCATGCGAATAAATGTGTTGAAGTCGAACATGGTAGAAACCACTTGATTACCAGTCAATGATGTAAATTGTTAACAAGTGTGAGAGAAACCACCAGTGATGTCAATGGCTCTCAAAGTACCTAGTACAATCCATGAGATGTGAATAAATGTGTTGATGTCGAACATATCACGGAATCCTTCGATCGAAAGTCAATGATGTAAACTGTCGTCAAAGGCGAGAAACCTGCCATTGAGGCATGCAGATCTCAAGGTACTGACGATTTCTAGATCATCTTTCTAGATAATGTGTTGATGTCGATAGAAAGCGATCCGTCGTAGGCAAGCCCACAACACAAAATCATAGATCAAGTTGAAGAAATTTAGTTGCAAGGAATGACTCAGGGATGGTCAAGATGGATGACAGATATTTTGCAGATGAATGGCTTATTGGCAGTGACCTCTTGAACACATAACGACACGACAGATGGCTTGGTAACAATTGACCCAAAGTTAATACCCAGAAACCGGCTGAAGACTTTCAATGTGGTTTGACCAACTGTTAGGCAAAGGATTTCCCAACCCAGGTGAATAAAAGTGTCGTGTTCAAGAGTGGTTACAAAGTATGACAAACAAACTCATTTCTCTCTCTTTTCCCCCACCATTTCTGGCAAGTACCTCTTTATTTTTGACAAGCTTGAGGAGGATAACATTTGCTTGATTATAAGCTCATCCTTCGGATGAGTCCAACTTAGTTTAGATTCGAACCCTAAGAAGGAGTGGTTCGTTCCTGTTTGTAATTGAACAGGTCCTTTACTGTGAAATTTTAACGAGTCCAGTATAGGAGAAACTCGACGTTTTTTCAATTTTAGAGAGTCTGAAAAAACTTAAGAAGACTCCAGGGTTGACCTTTTTCGTAAATTTGTGTCTCCCAAGCCCGAAAAAGTATAAAACAATACTTGAGAGAACCGCTTGATCTTTTACGACCAAGGAGTAGTTTTCATTATTAGTGTCACTGATCCGAAAAAGTAAAAAAGCGATCAACGACACGTCGTTTTATAACCAATATCGAATTCGAAACGACAAAAATCCAGCAATCTTTTCATGTTTTTACGGTCGGAAAAGAGTTGTAAGTGGACCGTCTTTTAATTCCGTTTTAACGAGTGTAAAAGAAACGCTCGACAATCTTTTCATATTTTAGGAGTCAGAAAAGGGCTTAAAGATGACTCTAAGGTTTCACTTTTTCGTAAGTTTTAACGAGTTCGAGAAAATGATAAAAATGTACTCATGGTTTTCATTTTATCGTAAGTTTTAATGAGTTCGAAAAAATGATAAAAAATATACTCATATGGCCGACTTTCAATTTAATTTACGAGCAGGAAAAGACGGAAAGAAATCGGCATTTTCATTTGTTTTACGAGAATGAAAGATAGCAAAATAATCTCGGGATTTTCATGAGTTTAACGAGTCTTGAAAATAACTGAAATTGACTCGAGATAGGTTTCATTTTTACAAAAGCTTGAAACAGAGAAAAACTATGCTTCAAAGTAGTTTCATTTTTACACAAGCTTGAAACAGAGAGAAAACTGTGCTTGATGCCCCCTAAGCGTAACTGCTAGAGCGCATGCCCCCCCAACTTCATTTCATTCAACTAAGTACACTGCTGGTAATTAATATCTGGATGGAATGAAGGTTCATTTACGAGATCATTTGAAAGACTCGACCTAAAACTGTAAGAAAATTATGCAAAAACTGAAATAACTAACCTAAATATACAACTTAACATTTATGAGATCTAGTCAAACTCTCGACTCAAAACTGAAGGAGGATTTGTTTCATTTTTTAACGAGCTTGACACAGGAAAAGAACTATGCTCGGATCCGGTTTCATGTTTACACAAGCTTGAAACGAAAAACTATGCTTGTTATGATCTCATATATGTATTTTGTGTTGAATATTTGCAGTTTCCAACTGGGAAAATATTTGCAGGTTCCAATTAAGTTCATTTTTCTCAACAAGTTGTTATATATAATTTGTTTCATAAACTCCTTGGTCTTTATGATGAGTATGTTTTATTATATGAGTTATTCAGGTGCTATGTAATCGTTTGCTTGTTAGTGAATGCAGGCTTCAAGGAGAAGGAGCTCATCTGGATCGAAGAGGCTTGGCTGCTACAAACAGCGTTGGACTAAAGGTAAGACTTGAACACCTGGTTGCTTTTATTTTAAATGCATATTTAGGGAAAGATAGTGCTTGATTGTCTTGTTTGTCACTAGAAAGCCTTAGCTTCTAGGGAGGTCGGTTTTGTCCGCAAAATTGACTCTTTCCACATGACACCAGGTGTTCCAGATTAGGGGCAAATCCATCCCCTTGACTGTCATGGACATCTATTTTTTGACCGGTTTATCGAGGCGTGGTGCCCCTATCTCATTATCAGGTTCGGTCCGTGGGGGTGAATCTGTGAGAGATCACATTCGCCGGTATTGCAGAGAGGGATCTCAGCCGAGTAAGGACGACAAGATCAATATCCGAGATGTCACTGACAGGTCTTTGAGGACCATTCTGTTCACTTTTGCTAGACTGGCTGGTAGTGTGGCTCTTCATGTGGCCAACAGGTCTTATATGCAGTATGCCTTGGAATGCCTTGAACCAAAGGTGTTCAACTGGTGTGATGCAGTACTCTCTGTGATGAAAGAACAACTGACCAAGGTAAAAAACGGAAGATTGAAGAACTTTGGATATGGTTCTATTTTGACCGCTTTTGCCTTGGAAAAGATCCCGCTGATGCAGCCGCAGTATGTTTCACTTGGTTTACCTCCACCAACTGAGCCACGGATGCAGAGATGGGTCGACCTTATGGCCAGACATGCTGGTCAGTCTCAGGTTTCCTTTTCTGATACCTTCTTCGAGTGGTTCAATCGTCAGGAGATGGTTTTTTCCGAGTATCCATATGCTGGTATGGATTTCCGGGGTGACCCGGATTTGGTGCTGCCGGCTGGTGAGCAGTGGGGTGCCATTGGTAAATTCTTTGACCATATCTCTATTTATCGTTTCTTTTTATAATGTTCTTGTGCTTTCTTCTATCAGGACTAATCAAAACTCATGTGCTCATGCAGATGTTGGACCAGTTCGGCCAGTAGTATGCCTGAGAGTGCCAGCTGCCGCTCCAGCAGGAGAGGCTGTGGGAAGGGCTATCCTTCGCGACCTTGATGTGGCCGAGACTCTTTCAACATTGCAGGATCAGGTCGAAGGCCTCACTCTTGGTATTCCGGACGTGAGGACTAACGAGCTACCTCTGAGGTTGCAGCGACATACTACCGGCGTGCCAAGTCGATGGACTAGGCTTTTACGCATGATTGCACAGGCGGTGACTTGTTATCACCAACATCATTAGACTAGGGTGCCCCCTAGCGTTTTGAGTTTTGGGTCATCTGACCAATTTTGTCTTGGTTATAGAACATTATGTGTAAACCATAAACAGTTATATATATATTTTTGATTTTCAGAGTTTTATTTTGGTTAAGTTACATGATCCTGATGCAAATATTGATGAAATGCTTCTTTTTATAAATGTTGCAAATGTCTATCTAACACATAATTTGCCAATGAGTCTGTTAATGTGTTTAAATTTCTGGAAATATGCTGATATTGAATAGAATCAAACTGCCTTTCCAAAATCTTGACCCTTAGGAACATGCGATATATAGCTGGATTTCGGACGGAGTAGATACCAGTGAGTTGTAGGATGACGAGTTGTGAGTCTAGCCTGATGACAAGTCAGCGTATGCCATGTGTGATGGCATCAGAGAGGAGTTCTATCAACGCGCTATATTCAGCGATGTTATTTTTTGACCGACCAATACATACCCCTCTGAAACTTACTAACTCGTTGCTTGGATCAAAAATGGCCCAGGCCGCAGAAGATAGGTTCCGCAAACTACGACTCGCTCCGTCGGCATATCCAACAAATGATTCCAATAGGTTCAACATCTGCAACAAATGTAAAAAGTGGATTACTTGACCAAAACAATTACCCTTAGCGAAAACAAAAATGTAACAAAAGCATAGGGGTTACTACACTGAATCATGCGTAGTAACGCTTAAGGTACAACCCGTTACGGGGTTGCGCCAGTGGAATCCCGTCATAATCCACTAACTCGTAGGCCCCTTTTGCTAATACACGTTTAACAATATAGGGGCCCATCCACAAAGACTTGAATTTACCTGCTCCCAATTTATCGGATTCCTGGTCGTAAAGTAAGACCAAGTCACCTTCTGAGAAGACACGGGGTTTGACATTCTTGTCAAACTGCGCCTTGACTCGTTTCTTATGGGCTTCGTTAGCCAAAGCAGCATCACGACGGGTTTCATCCAATTGGATTAGTTCCAAGAAACGAGCCTCCTCTTCTGAAGTTCCGGGGAGAAGGTCGACTGCGAGTTTGAGGGACGAGATTTCACACTGAACTGGTAAGATTGCTTCTAGGCCATACACCAGTTGAAAAGGTGTAAACCTGATTGCGTTCCTTACCGATGTTCGGTATGCCCATAAGGCTGAGTACAGGATCAGGTGCCAACTCCTTTTGTGGACTCCAATCATCTTTTGCAGCATCCGCTTCAGGACTTTGTTGATTGCTTCAACTTGTCCATTGGCCTGCGGGTAATATGGAGTAGAGCTGTTGTGGGACAACCCTAATTTGGCAGCCAATTCAACCATCATGTGATTATGAAAATGCGATCCATGATCTGTGACTATGGCCTGTGGAACGCCGAATCTGGCGACTACATGATTGAAAAAGAAAAGGGCAGCTGTTTCGTCGGTGTTGTTTAATGTAGGCATCGCCTCGGCCCATTTGGTAAAATAGTCTACCGCGACTATGATATACCCATGCCCCCCGGTTGAGGTGGGGTTACATGTCATGAAATCTATGCCCCATTTGGCGAATGGCCCAACAACAACTATTGGTTGCAGGGGTGCGGGTGGTCTTCTGGTTTTGCTATCGAAAATTTGACATGCATGGCAACTTCTGACTGCGGTTATGCAATCTTTGAACATTGTTGGCCAGAAGTATCCTGCTCGTAAAAATTTTTGCGCCGTAGCGTAACCAGATTGATGCCCCCCACACGCGCCTGAATGGCAATCATTCAGGACTTTTTCGGCCTCCTCATGGGTGAGGCACCTCCTCAGAACTGTATCGACACCACGACGGTAAAGCGTATCACCGACGATCATGTAGTCTTTTGATTGGTATCGAATACGTTTTTGTTTAGAGCGAGAGGTATTAGACCTATATTTTTGGGTTTGGAGATAGATGATTATATCTCCATACCACGGATTGCTTGAAGATATCAGAAACAAAGATTCATCCACGATGGTTTCTTCGGATGTTTCATCGTTGGACGACGATGGGAGATCGCATAGTAATTCCGCGAAAACCAGGGATTTTTTCGATTTGGATTTTACAAATTCCAGATCAAACTCTTGAAGAATTGCTATCCATTTTGAATATTTTCCCCCAGCAACTGTCGCGACAATATATAAGTCATGGGGTTGCAATCTGACAAAATGGTAGTTTTTCGAAAGAGGACATAGTGTCAAAATCTCTGTATCGCCTGAACAGCTGCGAGAGCCAGCTTTTCAACGTAGGAATACTTGCTTTCTATATCATTTAAATTTCTACTCAAATAATATATAGGATGTTCAATTCCATTGTCTTCTTGAACTAAAACCATTGCGATGGTTGTATCCGCTGCAGCCAGATACAGGTTAAAGTCTTTTTGATAATCAGGAGCGTACATTAATGATGCTTTCATTAGGGATTCCTTTAAAGCATCAAAGGAAGCTTGCGCGACCTGATCCCAGATGAAGGGTACTTCTTTTTTCAATAGACGTGTATAACCTTTAGCAAGTTTGGCGTAATTTGGAATGAACCTCCTCAGAAAGTTTTCTTTCCCTTGGAGTTTCTGAATCTGAAGCAAATTTGAAGGTGGAGGAAAATTTATGATTGCCTGAACCTTACATGGGTTGAGACGAATCCCGTCCTTTAAGACTACAAAGCCAAGAAAACGACCAGAACTGACACAGAACACACATTTGTGTGGATTGAGTCGTATCTTGTAGTGTCGGCAACGTAGAAATATCGCTCTTAAATGCTGCGGATGATCAGTCCGCTTTCACGAATGAGCCGGAAGATCGTCGAGATATGGTTGAACGATGTTTTTGATGTCATGGAAGGCATAATTCATTGCCCTCTGAAATGTTGCCCCTACGTTCTTTAAACCAAATGGTAACTTGCGATATGCAAATGTGCCCCACGGACAAATAAATGCAGTCTTTGACTGGTCCTGTGGGCGGATATTTATTTGATTATACCCGGAGAATCCATCCATAAATGAAAATATTTCACATCTGGCACATTCATCAATTATCTGGTCAATAAAGGCTGTAGGGTAGTTGTCTTTTGGACAAGCTTGATTTACATCCCTATAATCAACGCACACTCTAATCGTTCCTTGTTTTTTCATTATAGGAACAATTTTTGATACCCAATCGGTTAGAGGAACCGGGTAAATAAAACCAGCATGGAGAAGTTTTTCGACTTCTGCCTTGATGGCAGCGGCTTTCTTGGGGTGCACCTGCCGTAGCCGTTGTCGTACTGGTTTGACATCTGGATACATATTTATTTCGTGTTCAACTATACTCGAGTCAATGCCTGGCATTTCATCATATGACCAAGCAAAGACATCTCTGAATTCGCAAAAAAGAACTTTGTATATTTCCAGTTCTGAAGGAGAAAAACATTTGCCAACATAAATATTCTCTACAACATCTGTTTTGGTCGAGATATTTATGGCGATAGTCTCTTCGATATTGGACAAGTTTCGCTCGGAATCCACCGTGTTTACAGTATTTGATAGGAAATCAAAAACTGAAGGATGATGAAGGTCATCAGGAGTATCTTCTTGACAATCCGGAAGATGGGAACGATGGTGGTAATCTTCCCATGGTTTCCCGTCAATTATCATTGACTGAACAATTCCTTCGTCGGTGTAATGCACTTGCGACCAAGGATCTGAAGGGGTGCCATATTCCTTAGACCTATCTATCCAAACGCTTGATGAGCATTGATTAGGGTTTGCCTCCCATGCCAGAAACATTGATTGCTACAATATTTCTATTGGGTTTGGAGGTAATACCTGCAGATGATCCATGCTAATATCGTTATCTGAGATCTTTTGAATAGAAGATATCATATTGCAGGTTCCTACTGTTGCCACTTCCGCCAGATTGATTGGAGGTGGGAGGGCAAAAGTCCCCATTAATATAGGGTCTTTTAGTAGGCCTACTCCGATATTTTGAAGGGCTTCCATGGATCATCGGAATGCTTCCCGTAACTTGGGAACTATTGGGGAGAAATGTTTGTTTGTCGACGATTGTAATTCCCCCTTGAAAGGGAAATGCAATCTTCCTAAAGTAGGTCGACACAACCGCAGCCATAGCATATATCCAGGGCCTTCCTAGTAGGATGTTGTAATCGAGGTCTCCGTTGATTACTTCAACATCTATTTCTACTGTTTTCCCCCCAGTTCCACTTGCAAGTTACTTAAAATCCCATATGGGGTATATGTTCGTCCATCAAATGCTTTTAATGTCGTCGAAGATCGTGGCAAGGTTGGAGATCCTAAAGTTTTCCAGCAACTCATTGATGTAATACATGTAGACGCCCCCTCATCAATAATTGTTCGATTAACAATTTTGTTGAGGGATTTCACTTGAATGAGGAAAGCTAGTTGAGCTGGTAACTGAGGATCATATCCTTTGTGATTAAAGGACACGAGATTAGAATCCTTTGGGTCAATCCCACCTATTGCTGATAATAAAGCCTGCTTTTGGGAGGGGCAATTTTGCAGTACCTCTAGTGTCGACATAGCGGATGGCGATTGGGCTAGATCTTCCACTATATTATAATGTTGTGCTGCTCTGGCACGAGGATTAAATGTCGACTTGTGTACTACTCCCTTTGGCGGTTTTATTGTTAGCTCTGGAATGATGGGCGGCGCAACTTCTGTCGAAGTTGTTGTCGAACTACTAGGTTGATATTTATCCTTGTTGTTCGACAGCTGTGGATTCCCGTAATCTTTATTCCTTGTCGTTATCAAAGCATCATTTTGTTGTTTCGAAACCGACAACATCAGCACTTGGGACGGGGAAGCATTGTCACTGGCAACCAGATTTGTTCCTGGATTTGGAAACGGATCAGTTAATACTGCCGAGGTTTTTGAATTCTTGAAGAATTTTTTAAGCTCAGCTTTATATGGACAATCTTTTACCCAATGATCCTCATCACATATAAGACATGGACGATTTGGTTTCCTATCTCCAGAAGGGTTTGCGGAAGATTTTTCAGGTGATGATTCCTCCTGTTTCTTCTTCTTCCCTTTGTTTTTCTTCTTGCCTCCTGGTTGCTTGGTTTCTTTGCCCTTGGCAGTTGAGACGACATTTACTTCCGAGGCGAGAAGCTCTTCTTTCACATTTTGACTAGAAATCTTACGGGCCTTTTTAGATGTAGCCTTTGTTGATTTCGTGTCTGTCGTACCAATCACGCCATCGCCGGCATGAGAGTCATTGTTCGATTTAGGAGGAGGAGGAACGAAAAATTCCGGTCTGGGAGCGTCAGGGATTTTATCGTAGAGCGTGCCAGACTGAGTATAAATCAAGTCTAAATATTGTGCACGAGCAATAACTTGCTCTTTAGTGACGACTCCTCCCTTTGCCACATCTTCTGTAATGGAAGGTAATAATGACTTAATAAACCATTCAGCTAAAAGCTGATCAAGAACGTACGTTTTTACCATTCTACGACAACGTCGCCACTCATGAATATGATCGGATATGTGAGTGGCCGTCGTTTGCTTGAAATTGGTAAGAAGTTCTGTTCCCATTTCGTACCTTATGGGTAACTGAAAATGGGTTAAAAAGGTTGTGGCTAGGGTACTGAAGTTATCAAACGAAGCTCTAGGTAATTCGATATACCATTTTGCTGCTGGACCAGTTAACGTTCTCTGAAAAAGGCGAAGCCTAATCGAATCATTGTTTAGGGTGTTCGATGAGCACCATAGATGAAAGGTCATCACATGATTCGATAGGTCTTCACCCGGATTTCCATTAAATTTAGGAATATCTGACGGAAGTTTATGCGGAATCGCTGGCCACCAAGGGGCGTAAGCAATTAGATCGTTCGTTAGCCGATTTAGATCCAGTAACTCTAAAGTCACCACGAAGGGTAACTGTTGATTCAAGTTTGGCGAAGAATACCCAGGATAATATGGAATCGCCTGGGCAGTTGGTCTTTGCATACCAGCATAATGCATTTGATGCTGGTAACTTTGGTAAGGTTGATGGGCATAACCATTATAGAATGATTGATTTTGGCCGTTTTGAATATACGGCTGCCCATTATTTGCAAAGATTTGTTGCTCAGATCCTTGGTAAACTTGTTGGAATTGCGGTTGTTGATATTGCACAAGCCATGGTTGTGAAGCCATGTGCTATTGTCCAATACTGGCTGTTTGACCAAGATGAGGGGTAATTGTACCCATTTGGGCCTGTGTCATTCCACTAGTTGGCGATTGTGGTTGAGTCGCAGGGATAAGAGGTTGTTGCATTACAACCTGAGAAACCTGAGGTTGGCATACAACAGGCAACGCTTGTACTTGCGACACCGTCACAATAGCTGGTGTAGTTGGTATATTTGACATAGGTAAACATTGTTGCATCGATTATACAACTCTTGGTTGTTGAGGCAGTATTGGCACCCAACCGCTAGATGTAATTCCAGCATAACCTGAATTTTGTTGTGAACTCTTGTATGGTTGTTCTCCCAGAGGAGACAATGAAAGGGTATATTGCCCCCCATACGGTGGTAATCTGGTACTTAAAGGAATGATTTTCCCTTGAGGACCGAACTGCCCAAATTGACACCGTGAAGGATCAATTTGCTGAGACTCAACGTAAGAGCTTCTGGATATTACTCCGGACGAACAAACAGGAATGGACCATACTGTCGAAATAGCCCCTGAGTGGGCCCCATCTAGCGATTCTACAGGAGCTTTCGATAACGGTAGACTAATTTATGATGAAGAAGGATATAGGGTGATCCCGACTCCAAATTGCGATGGAGTACTAGATGGAGGATCCTCCACAATCTCTTCTATGGCAATCAGACCAGGTGGAAGAGGTAGACCGTCAGGTCCGAAAAATATTTCCGGTGTCGAAGAAGGTATAGATTCTGCAGCGACAAATGTTTGGGGAATGACACCTTCCGAATCAGCTGTAGATGGAGCTGGTTTAGTAATACAAGTGTTTACCTTCACACTAGGATCAGCTCTACTGTCCTTTGGTGGCTGCAAAACTTCTTCTATAAAGGCAGGGATACCAGAAATGTTTGGAGTAACCGGAGTCTCTGATGGTGTCAGAACACTTGTTCTAACTTTACCAGGGGATTTCGAACCGGTTAAACGAGTTCGCTTCGTCCGTAATAGTTTTGATTCTGGAGACAAAGACGGTTGACTCGTAAGTCTCCACGAACGACGGGGTTTCAGTTGACTTTCTTCCACGATTGCGGATTACTCGATCAACTAAAAATCAAGGGGAAATATGTTTCCGAATTAGATGAATTTTAGACGCTTTGACACAACTTGTTTTTTCAATTTTTAAGAGTCGAGAAAAAACAAAAGATGACTCTAGTCGCCTTCGATTTTTAATGAGATTGAAGTGACAAGTGCTCAGATGGACCTTTTCCTTTAAGGAGTCTGAAAAGGAACGAAAGAGACTACTCTGGAAATCTAGACAGAGGGATTACCAAACCAATCGCAAAACTGCAGAATACTTTTTACGGTATGGCAGCCAATCTTCCCGACTGCTGTGTTCAGTGCATTGCGATTGATAGGGCGGCAGACACGGCTTCCTATGGATAAAGGATATAGCCTATTGTGGTCTCCCAATATATACTCGACGGTACGTGGGAGCACAAGTCCGTACTGGTACTTGTCGTCTCAAAGTGGAGGAATCACCCAACCAACAATGAAAACAACAGTTACCAGGCTTTACGACGCCGGAATATGTCTCTAGCCTAGACTTCTAAATGTTGTGCGTTGGGTTCCAAAGCGTTTTTAGATTCATTAAATTTATTTTACAGTTGATATTTCTTAAGAAATTTGCCTTTCAGGTTCACCGCGTGATGTAGATGTACAATTCCTAAAATGCAATCTAAGATGATAAACAATCGTTTAATCTTCTTTTTGCAATGAAAATCCTAGCTACTAAAGAAAGAGAGATGATATTCTTTCAACATAGAGCAGAGAGCACACACTATATGCACTGTCCTAAATCAAACCAACAAACAGTCTAAATGCAAATGCACATGCATGTATTTGTTTTCAGCCTTCTTAATGTGTGAATGATAAAAAGAAAGCTAAGCGCAAATCTAAATTATTTTTCAAAGCGACATTACTAACAAGCTTCTTTTCAAGACAAAATGAAGACAATGACGACACTTTGTGATTTGGAATTGAAAACTTGCTTTCGACACTTGAAAAAATACTAATTCAAATCAAATACAAGAGTAACAGTGTAATCGACTATCAAGAACAATCAGATTCTCTTCTATGACTGAAAACGACACTTGCGACACTTCCAAATCAAGAAACGACAGTTCAATTACGCTACTTCTTTGTAAAAGAGAACTGAAAATGGCTCACAATACATAAAAACATTTACAGTTCTTTGCACAATGGAGGCAGAATAATGACAAGGAAGGGGGTTTCCAACAGAGGTATACTGACTACAGACAACAAAACTCTTGAATAGAGCTAAAAAGAGTGAAGAAAAACCAAAGTATGGAGGCAAAATTAGCCTTTTCTGATCAGCGCACCTGTTACACAGGGATTCCAGTATGCATCCCACCTACAGCACACGGGAAGTGCGATGCATACTGATATCCTTGAAGAGAGGGTGCGATGGTACAGTGCGAGACTTTTGATCCAGTTCTTGATCACAGTTTGTAGCATAGTTAAGGGATTTAGGCCGAGCAAGTGATAATTAGTAAATAAATCACAGGGGTAGATCTAAGGAGGTTACTAGAGCCACCACAAGGGCAATTAGAGAGTTTGTAAATCGATTGTTTAGTTCATAAACAAAACCCAGAGATAGACTGAAGCAACATTGATCTACTTTGCACTTGCATAGCAAATGCAGTTCGAAGGCTAGCTGGCTTGACTTCAGGCTCCGTCTGTAAGTTTATAAAGCAAACAAATATAGACAAACAAACAATCTATTCGCTCCCTAGTGGAGTCGCCATTTTGTTATCGGGAAATCTAGTGTCTATGCAGAGCTGCTAGTCCCACTAAGACTGGTAGCTATCTTAGAAACAAACAAACTAAAACTACTTTCGTTTTCCTTTATGAGAAGTAGATAAGAGGGGAACAAAGGAGACCAACCTCTGTCTTGCGCTTGGTTCCTTGCTTGATTCCTCTCCCTTCTGATAGATTTTTGCCACTCGCTTCCTCGTCTACCCAGCTTCAAAGAGCACCTGTAGAATCAAAGCAGCATAACACTATCCAAGAACAGAGATCTACTATCATAAACAATATAGGACCAGATATATATTGACCACACAAAAGCATATATCATCAATCATACAAGAATGTGGAGGAAAACTTGAATAGCTTTATTAATATCAAGAATAGCAAAGAGGATTACAACCAATTGTTCTGACCTAGCATCATCCTCTCAGCAAGAAAGCCCTTCTTCACCTCATGAAAAGCTTAGATCACCCAACACTATGATGTTACACCAAGAAACCAGCAGCACTTCCTTACAAGATACAAAATTCCAGCCTCAAGATCTCTGGGATGAGGGATCCATATATAGATGATTGCAAGGAGGTGAGTCAGCTTCTGAGATTTGATTAGTGTCCTCTCTCTGATAGTTCTTGATTCCACTTGGAGATTGATGATCTCTTACTCATCCCTGGGTGAATGCAGAGAGGCAAGTGTCACAGGAGAAGTTTCTGGAAGATTCCATGATCATCCACCTCGCAAATTGACTCTGCCATTTGTCCACTCTCGCCCATCGCACCCCATAGAAGGGATTTTTAGTATGCATCGCACCTTCCATGTACATTTAGGTGGGATGCAGCACACTTTGACCATGGAGCAGGTGAGATGGTCTAGTTTTGACCAGTTCTGAGTAGTTTTTCATGGAGAACTTCTGGGAGATGATGTAATCAGTTGACCTTGTTCTTTTAGGGGATGGAACAACACTTTTAGGGACTTAGGAACCCTTGGTTTATGGAAATATATGATTGGGGTTACAGTGCCCAAAAATGTCTATAAAAAAAAGGGGCTAGCCACGTGATTGTGATGTAAAAGACTCTTAGAGAAGAGTCTATTTTGTAACTCTAGCTAAGAGTTGATGTAGTCAAACTTAACCACTAGTAGGCTATCGGGCTGTGTTATAACTGGGCCACTAGGAGGTAGAGGCATTCCATTCTTTCAAGAGCATTTTGTTCCATAGTTGAGCAAAGATAGCCAGGAGAGATAGGAGGTAGAGCACAAAGAGAGGATCTGTGCATTATAATATCCCATGGGCCACATAAATTACTTCTTTGTATCTGCAACCATATTTCCGGACAGAGAAAGAGAGCAAAGTGACCTCACCTTCAAGTTGGGTTTTCTCCTGAAAGGGTTTCCCAGAGAGCATATCTTATGTAATATGTGTGTGAGAGCTTATTACGTCGTTCTCTACTTTTCTACTTGATTTACTTTTACATGCATGCACTAATTACAGTTAATTTTACAGATCTAGAAATTAAATAAAACTATAATAGTGTAGAATCTTAGATTTTTAATATAATATTATCAAATATGTTGTGATGAACTGTCCAGTGGAATATCCACGACAGTTTACAGATCATGTGCCTTAAAGTTATACAATGATCAACTATGGAATGTTAGGTCTAAAGCCTGCTTTCCCTTTAACAAGCTTATCTCTTTCTTCTGCCCACTTGCTAATTTTATTTTCTAGCATGCTTCCAAATATCTTTGCAAACAAAGGGTTTATCATGATGGTCCTATAATTGGAGGGATTATTGACGCCAATGCTTTTGAAAAGAGGTATTGCTAGACTAGTTGTCCAATCTGTGGGGAGCCCGTGTTGTATGATGTTGTTGAAATTTTTTGTAATGTGAGGTGAAAGAATCTTTGATCCCCACTTTAGATATTCTGCTTGGAGTTCAGCTAAGTCTTTTGCTTTTCCAACACCCAACTTCTTGATACCCATCTCTACCTCTTGCACGGTGAAGAGTTCAGTATCAGTGTTGACCAAGGGGGGAGGGTCAACCTTGGGATCCTGCTCATAGAGTTGTCTTGCATAGTAAAACCATTTAGAAGTTGTAATACTATTTCCAATTTGTATCTTTCTCGGTTGGAGCTCCTTCCAAAATAATTTGGGATTATTTTTCACAAGGAAGAGTAGTTCTTCCTTGAAACCATGAAATTAGCCTTTTTCTTGCTTAATAACTGCTTGTAAGATTTGAGATTTATGTTATCCTTGTTTGACTCTTTCCACATTCTCCTTTCCTTTTTTCATTCCTCGTCAAACCAAGCATTAACTGGAAAGCAATTTGTTTCAAACTTCTTAATTTTCGCTCTTTTGCACTTTGCAAGTGTGCATTGAATTAAATGTGTTAATTCATGACTATGAAGGCCGTGAATTGTGATTTTTTCCTTCTCGAAGAACCTCTCTAGTGTCATTTTAAAGGTATTACAATTTTCTGGGGTCAAAAGAATTCTGCCCTTTGGGAGATTTTGTTGGACATGCTGAATTTTTTACTCTCATTGTTTCTTTCCAGTCTGAGAGAAACTTAAATAAATTGGCTTGTGATCTGATTTTAAGTCCCAAAGCCAATCTCCAATCAAAACTTTCTCCATTTTCTCACACAAACCATGCGAGAAAATTACATAATCTACTACACTTGCTCCATTATAAGTATTGCAAGTGAAATTACCAGACTTTGCCCATCTAGTCAAGCCATTACAAATGACTAAATCAAAGGCCCCACTTAGAGTAAGCAGTTGTTCACCAAAGAGATTGCAACACTTGTTCTCTGAAATTATTTCCCACTGATGATTACTCTCTTTTGTAAACCAAATAGGGTCGCAGTCTTCTTTACAACAAAGAATTCTAACTTGCTCACTTGCAGTCCTAGCATTGAAATCACTCACTATAAGGACTTCACCTAGCTGAGAATATGTTGCAGTATATTATTTTAAGTTGCAGATGGATCTTTGTGGTCAAGCCCTCTACCTTTGTAGATTTTTGAAACTTGCAGTGCAAAATAACATGCTGCAATTCTGATGTGGTTTCCATTTTCTGATATTTTAAACCAAATGAATTGTTTATTTGAGTCTTCTTTTTCTAACTAAATGAGACGACCTTCTTTCTCCCTCACTAAAACCATGATACCCCCGTGCCCTTGCCATTCCTTGTTGCCTTGTTCCACATTGCCATCTTCCAGTATCCTTCAAATAGAGGTGTCTTGCACCCTTCATGCTCATGTGTTTCTATGAGGAAAATTATGTCTCTATCTTTCGCAATAGGCCCTAACTCAGGTCCTCATCTCCATGGGTAACCTCTGCAGTTCCAACAAAATAATCTTAAGGAAACCTGAGTATGACTTGATTGCTATTTATTTTGACATAAGACTCACATTTGAGTCTTTTTCCATGCTTTCCCATACCGACCTTGCTTCCTGATTTCCTGATGAAGAGTTTGTCGCCTCTTCTTTATTACCATCTTGCTGCTCATTTTTGGAAACAGGTCCAAATCACGCGATCATGACTTTACCTTTATAAATCCATGCTCTCTTGCCTTCATCTCTTGCTTCCCTAACCTTTAACATTTCCTCCCTCCTTTCCTCCTGTTGCCTTACAGTTAAATCTTCTTCTAGAAAAAAGCAAGAACCCCTAAAGAGATGCTTCTTGCTTAGAATGATATATTTATCACACAAACTAGGCATGATGAATTTTATGGGTCTGGCTCTCTCACCATTAAACTTACCCACCCTCCATGCTTGCATATTTTTCCTTGCCATAACAACTTGTCTTCAAGAAGTCTCTTGCATGGTCAAGAGTACATTCATTTTTCCCATAGCCTTTCACCCCTTTAATAATTATGTTTGCTGCTCTATTTTGTCTTTCCTTGCCTTCTCTATCTTGCATGTTGTCAACCCGAATGTTTGTTTCTCCTTTCATATTAGCAGAATTGCTAATAACTTGAGCCCAAGTTCTGGAAACTTTGGTGGAATCTGATTTCCTTTCTTCTTTTGCCTTCTCTTCATGGTTGTATATTTGGGCAATCATTTTCCCTTTATCCTGGGATGATTTTGCACTCACCACCTCTGTACTTTCCACTATAAATTTTTTTTTTTTTTTCACATCCGCCTTCATGCATTTCCATTCTGCCTTCTCTATCAGGAGAGCTTCCTATCACAATGCCACTTGTTCTTTCAAAACTTTATTGCTTTCTTCTAAAGCCTTGTTCTCAGTTGTTATTATATGAATTTTATGATCTCTTTCCTACTCTTTAGCTTCTAAAGCCTCCAACCTTTTTTTTGAGTTTAACAATTCTTTCACATAAAGATCAAATGACCAAGTGAGAGGTGTGGATGTGGGACTATAGAAGGTAGAATCATCAATGAATTTTCCTCTAGAATTATTGTTGCCACATGCTTGTAGAGGAGACTTGTTTGAGTGCTTATTGCGAAGGGCTCAAGTACTTTCCCTTTGAGACCATTTTTTCCTTGTCTGCTCCCATTTTAGACGGGCTAGTATTCGTTTTAAAATGCTCCGATATTGTTTGGCATTGACCCAAACCCACTTCCCAACTTTGGCGGATGAGGCAATTTTCACTTGTCCTAAATCATTTGTCTCCATAGCTTCTGAAATTTCTTGTCCCGTTGTCATGTTTGAATGCATTTTCCGTCCAACATATTTCGAGAAAAATTTAGGTCCAACCTATTCCTCATTGCGTGCCTGTAGAAATCGGTCTCAACCCTTCTCCTCACTGCTGTTGTCTGAACCTCGTTGCCCTTGTCTTCTATTTGTTATCCCCTGTCCTTTTGCCACAGAGTCACACCAGTCGACCTTGCTACGATCCTATGATGTCAATCCACCCCCGTTGTCTCAATCGACACCCTGATTTACCTCTAGATTCTTGTTTCAGCCACTCGCAGTCTTAGACCCTTGAACATAGATAGCCCTTGAGCCACTGGTCGTCCCAGATTTTCTATATACCTACTCGTTGGAGGTTAAACCACCCTCAAGAAACCTGCTACTTTTTGCTACCTAATTTGCGGCCTTCCTTCGAACTCTCGTTACCTCAACACACTCAGCTCTAGCCTTCGTTGGCTCCAGATTTAATCAAAAGGTACCATTTCTTTGTTGTGTTGTGTTGTGCTGTGAGCTGAGATTTGGTTTGGTTTGGTTTTGTAACATGCCATAGAGTCACACCAATAGATCTTGTTGCGATCCTGCAATGTCAATCCACCCCTGTTGTCTCAATCGACACTCTAATTCACCTCTAGATTCTTGTTTCAGCCACCTGCAGTCTTAGACTTCTTTAAGGCCATCAGTAGTGTATACAGATACACAATGGGATTCACAAAGTTTCCATAAATAAAATTAATAAAAAATTTACAAAACTCATTTTGTGTAGGGATATACTTGAGATAAATAGCACTCAAAGTCCCAACCAAATATTTTTCTTTGGAAAAAAGGAAAATTCTTTGGAATTTTATGCCTTTTAAATAGGCTACATTAGAGAATAATAACATGGGAAAAATCACAGGTTAAGAATATCATGAGAAAAAACATGGTTTGTGAGTCTAAAAACCATTAATGTTTACATGACATGAGATTTTTTTTAACTTTAACTTTAAATTTTATTTTTTGTAATTTGACATGGATGCATCTTTGCTATTTAAATTTATGGGTAGATTGATTTTTTCTCACCTTTGTCTTGAGGATAAACCACATTAGATGGTTCGAAACGTCGACCAAATCACACTAATGTGTCGAACAAATCGCACTAATGTGATTAATTTGAAAGATATCTTCATCATCTAAAATACTTTAATTAATATTTGTAATTAATAATATTACTTTTTTAAATTTATTTTTATTTAAATCTAATTTAACTAAGTCAAAATGTTTTAATTAATAATTAATGATTATTAATGTTAATATTTTATTTTATTGTATTGTATTTTTACTTTTATAGTCAGAATGTATAGGTAATATAACAATAACATCAGGGCATTACAACATTTCATTTCTTTCATATTGGATTGAAAAGCGTCTCTCGACAGAACTAAAATAAATAAATTAATTAAATAATCACCTATTATAAATATTACAAATATCTTGAATATAACTATCCAAACAAATATTTGTATCATATAGACATGATTACAACCCGAATACTTTACAGAGTATCCAAACAAATATTTTTATCGTATAGACATTATTACCACCCGAATACTTTATGGAGTCCATGTATGTACAATGAGTCTAATGGCACCATATCAATTTTTCCACCTTGGATGATACAAAATGGTAGTCTTTTAAGTGTGCCTTTTTGAAGTTTTTGGTATATTTCTAGCGAGAACCAGGTGAAACAATTTGTGGTCAAATCTTGATTTGTGTTGTTTAAACTAGTTTTTTTACTACATATATAGATTTAGCACCTTCGAAAACCCCTAGGACACTTCGATTGTGAAGACTTCACCTGTCAAACTTGTGATTTAATTAAATCCCTGCCGAATTCTAGACAGAGTTGTTACAGGGAAAAGTGTTTATGTAGAACTGCTAATCCCACTAAGGCTGGTAGCTACCTTAGAAACAAACAAAGTAAAACTACTTTCGTTTTCCTTTATGAAAGATAGATGAGAGAAGAATAAAGGAGACCAACCTCTGTCTTGCGCTTGGTTCCTTGCTTGATTCCTCTCTCTTCCGATAGTCCTTTGCTACTTGCTTTCTTGTATACCCAGCTTCACAGAGTACCTGAGAATCAAAGTAGCATCACACTATACGAGAACATGGATCTATTATCATAAACAATCTAGGATCAGATGTAAATTGACCATACAAATGCATAAAACATAAATCACACAAGAGTATGGAGGAAAACTTGAATAACTTTATTGATAATCAAGAAAGAGCCAAGAGAGTTACAACTAATTGTTCTGACCTAGCATCATCCTCTCAGCAAGAAGCCCTTCTTCACCTCATGAAAAGCTTAGATCACCCAACACTATGATGTTGCACCAATAAACCAGCAGCACTTCCTTACAAGATACAAAATTCCAGCCCTTGGATCTCTGGGATGAGGGATCCATATATAGATATCTGCAAGGGAGGTGAGTCAGCTTTTGAGATTTAATTAGTGTCTTCCCTCTGATAGTTCTTGCTTCCACTTGGAGATTGATGATCTCTTACTCATCCCTGGTCGAATTTAGAGAGGCAAGTGTCACAGGAGAAGTTTCTGGAAGATTCCATGCTTCTCCACCTCGCGGATTGACACTGCCATTTGTCCCTTGTCGCCCATCGTACCCCATAGAAGGGATTTTTGAAATGCAACGCACCTACTGTGTGTATATAGGTGAGATGCAACGCACTTTGCCTATGGAGCAGGTGAAATGGTCCAGTTTTGACCAGTTCTGAGTAGTTTTTCATGGAAAACTTCTGGGAGAAGCTGTAATCAGTTGACCTTGTTCTTTTAGGGGTTGGAACAACACCTTTAGGGACTTAGGAGCCCTTGGTTTATGGACATTTATGCTTGGGGTTGTAGTGCCCAAAAATGTCTATAACAAGAGTAGATCAGAAATAAACTGGAAAAATTTCAAAAAAGACACAATCACACTTAATTCATGGCTTCAAAAGTTGAAGAGTTGGTTAACTTCTAATTTAGATGTTCACCTGTTCTAAGTAAGGATGGATTTCTATATAGAGTGTTGACTTTCTCTCTTGTCTATATCAGAGTATTTAAAATTTGATTTTAAATGAAATATGATTAGTTATATATATATATATATATATATATATATATATATATATATATATATATATATATATATATATGGTTAAATTATTTTAATATTTTATGGCAATGTCACATGGTTCGGGTTCGAGTTTGGGTTCGACAATGATTAGGTTCAGTTTGAGTTCAAATTTTTGATGAGGTTCAGATGAGGTTTTCTATTAGGTTCGTCTATATATATATATATATATATATATATATATATATATATATATATATATATATATATATATATATATAATATCTATATATATATATATATTAAAATGAATTATAGGATAAAATAGTAAGAAATCAACATCACTAAACATCAAAAATGCTTTCACGACATGGAAACTACAAGGATAAATTACAAGATTGAGTTGTGACGTGAAGTTATGAGTTTTGATCTATGGACTTGGTAAATGGCTATGAGGTTCGATGAGATTCGCCAAACCTCAAAATTCTGCAAGGATAAATTACAAGAGTGAGTTGTGACATGAAGTTATGAGTTTTGATCTATGGACTTGGTAAATGGCTATGAGCTTTGATGAGGTTCGCCGAACCTCCAATTTTTTTTAAGGTTCGCCAAAATTCGAACCTCAAGGTTAAAGTTCGACTAACCTTGTGACATTGGTTTATGGTAAGATAGATTAGCTAAAAAGTTATTCAATAAAGTTGTTATCAATATATAGTATAATTAACTATCTCTTTTTAGAATCACCAATTTCACAATTTTAGAATTGCTTGATTTTCTTGAACCATTGAATTTTGGATCTTGGTTTATAACTTTTTCTATCATATAAAAAGTAGAAGAGTATATGCAATGGATATTATAAGATTTTCTTTAGGAAATAATATTTGCTCAAATTCATAACCTTATAACTCAAACTGTCCACCTTTTTCCAAATCTTAAACTCAAATGTATTATATATGTTAAGGAAAAGAGTAATGTTAGTTACACTAAAAATGTATGATTTAATAAATAATCCACATTGTTCTCCTTGCTAGTGGTTTGGAGGATGTTGATGGTACGAATGAATATGGAATATGTGTTCAATACATTGTCAAATCATTTCAATGTGGTCATTATATTACCATCATTTCAATAGCTTTTCTTTTTTATTAAATATATTTTAATATCATACACAATTGTGATTTCAAAAATTACAATTTGTAAATGAACCTAAACTAATTTAAGAGTTTTAAATCTACCAAAAAATACTAAAAATTACACAACTAACATTCAACTTTTCTGCATCGACTAAATTCCGACAAATATGGAGTGAATTAAGCATGCCATATAAAGATGTTAAATTTAACAAAAGGGATATTATTAATAAAAGTTGCTTGGGTCAAACTCTCTCAAATAATGTGTCCCAAGTTTTTAGTTGGAACTTGGAAAATGATTGTTGACCAAGTTCTTCACAGGCATTGATCATTAAAAACTCTAATGTGCCCTCACTTTCCATTACTGTTATAGCACCATTTACCACTCTTGGTAGATCTGATGCTTTGATTATGGCCTAGGGAAACCCTTCCTTCCAAACTTGGTCCAAAATATAAAAAATAGCGTTTTATTCCTTATACGCTACTTTTCCCTGTGATAAAAGCATGTACACGCGGGTCAACATATACCCAACCCACGCACATGTGTTAAAACACTTAAAAATAATAAATTTTCTTAATTTCGGGTGGAGTTCATGGGTTTTACCTATTACTCACCTCCTATAGCCTGTGGCCCAACTGTTTCCCAATTGAAAAAACTAATTTGGAGAGGTATAAATAAACCTCCATGGGAAGGCCTTAAGGGGGAAGAGAGGAGATATTGATACTATAGTGAGATTATCCCTGATCGAGTCTGACAAAATCCCTGTGCCTCCTGCACTCCTCAAAGCTTCAGGAAACCCTTGTTTCCTTGTTGGAGATATCCTTCATGTTTCTTGAGATATCCTTGTGTATGGTGATGGAGGAAGATTGCTGAGGCTGGGTGTTGGCTCGAAAGAGTCATCAGGGGGAAGACACTGGGTTCGGGCACAAGAGGCCAACAATAATCCGCTGTAGTCTAGGACAGCACTGACATTTTCACCTTACCCCAAAGGGCAAGGAGTCTCACCCAAGGCGCGTCGCGACCAAAAGGGAGAAGGGTTCAACATGGAGTTGAGAAAGTATTAACCAGGTTGCATTCGATCACATGTATGGACACATTACATATAACACAGAGATAACAACATACTCATGATAATCTAAGGACTACCAATTACATGCAATTGATAAGACATTAAAAAATTTAAAGATTCATCATACACAGGGCCCAGATACATCACAAGTCGCAACCAATCTTAGTCATTCTTTATATTAATCTTAATAAAAAACATTACAATATAACTCGGCTTCTGCTGCAAACAACTACATGAAATACCCGGCTCAGTTCCACGGGTTCGGCTCAGCTTCAAGGACCAAGTCTTCTAGGCTCCTGCAACCTTCCCTTCGTCTGCCGCAACTGGGGATCCTTTCACCTCCTCTCACAGCTTTGCTACTCCTCTCCTTAACCTCGCTAAATATAACCCCGCTTTTTTCCTGGTCTTCTCCTTTTATATCCTTCTCTGTTACCTGGATTGTTATTTCTTGCTCAGCTGTTCCTCCCCTCGGCTACCTCTGCACCTTCTCGCCCCCCTCGGCTACCTTTGCCTTCCATTGCCACCTTGTCGCAACTCTTGCGCAACTCCTTTTTCCACCAACCAACCGTTGCTGCCACTCGTTTCCTTCTCATCCCTTGGTCAGCCAAAATTGGTCAAAACCTTTTCAAAATTTAAACGAAGGCCCCAACAAGCCCTGACCACAATTTCTTGACTCGTCCCCGAGTCAAGTCATTTCAACCTCTGTTGGTCCCGCTGATCTTGTGGGTGGTGGCTGCACTATTACCTACGCTGGTTCTACTACCTGCTGTGCTGGTGCTTCTTCTACCTCGATCATTGCTTGCGGAGTGGAATTCATTTCTATTACACCTTCTCACCCTTGAGGTTCCCCCGTTCCAAACGAAGGCTCCAACTCTGGGACAGAGGCCATGGTCTGCTGCCTGAACATTGTGTAATTTTGAATGGTTGTGTCCCACCATCCGAGAATTGCATCGGCGGCCTGAGTAAACACTTCAGCCGAGTGCGACGTCAGTTTGGTTGGCCACTGGCTTTGCAGGTCGCTCCATTGCTGCTCGCTGGAGTCACACACCTCCTTCAGAAGTAACACCTGCATCCGAACCAGTGGCTGCAGATCCCTGATTACCTTTTTCGTCCTTGCGGACTCCTCCTCAATACTATCAACCTGAGCCTGAAGGGTGTCAATTTGATCATTGATTTGCTGCAGCTGGGCAGGGTTTGTACAGTCTTTCGTGCTGGAAAACAGGGTCTGTATTTGCTCTCTAAGGGGGTAAACCAGGTGGTTCTTTAGTGCCAGACTACCAGACCAGTCATGGACCTTGTTCATCAGGGCATATTCGTTGGTGAGGGAGTCGGCTAAAGCTTTCTTCTTTGCTTCCAGTTCCATGACCTTTCCCTCGACCGTCCTCGCGTAAATTGCCACTGGATCCGGTAGTGCAGATCTCACCATCTCCAATTTCCTCTTCATCTCGGCATTGGTAGCTGCCAGGCATGAGTATGCCACCTGGATGTGGTTGCAGCAGCTGACCAACGTGCAAGTAGCCAGGTCTGCTGGTGCTTTTGTATCCGCCTCGATGATGGTCGACCATAGTGGTCTAAACTGCTATGTGACTTGGTCGACATGGGCTTGTAATCTTGCGTTTGCTCGCCGTAGGTGATCACGCTCTTCTGTCACTGCCTACAACTGCTTTGTTTGTTGTTCATGTTCCAGGGCCAGGTCCTCATGGATCCTTTCAGCCTTATGTGCTACCTGCTGGATAAATGAAAACAATTGCGCCGACGACCAGTGCTGGAGCATATCGGCCTGCATTGTGCTAGGGTCTGGGAATTTCTGTTGTAGGGGTAGGCCGCTGGCGATGGATTTGTTGGAATGGGAGGTGGGTGAATGGGCTTGCTGTGATGGCGGGGTGAACTGTGGAGTGGGTGGAATGATGCTGGGAATCGGGTGGACTGTGAGCCTTATAGGGAAAGGTGGCAAGTACGACTCAACCCTTTCCCCCTGCAGATTGGTATATAAGTTGCCCCCTTTTGGGGGGTCCAACCCAAGCATCAGTGATGTGAGTTCCGTTGGTTACGTCCCAGTGTTAGGAGTGGTGCCCTCTGTCCATTCGACTGACTGAACTTCTGCTTCCGCAGTCGTCCTTCGTCGGCCAGGTTGAAGGGTCTCAGATAAGGTCGCAGAGGTTGAGGCAGTGTGCGAGGACGACTCCCGTGACTGATGTAATGCAATGGAGGTGGTGGTGGGGATCTCTTCAATTATGGTGGTTGCGGGGATTGATTGCTCGACCTCCACAGTAAGGTCGACGATTAGAGCTGGTGGAATAACTTTCGGCTTTTTGATAGTTGGGGTGTGGGCGACTCGCTTTTTCTTGGGCTTGGGGACCGTGGGCCTTGAGCTACTCCTGTTGGGAGCTTCATGGCCAACAGCGTCGTTATGATAAGAGAAAACATGGTGGAGCCCTGGAATTGGGTAGGGTAGTTTCTCTCACCTGACTCGAAGCTAGCAATTGTCTGTCGGAGTTCGAACATCCTTTCCTCCATCTGGAGCACCATCGACTTGATTTCCTCCTCGGCTGGCTGCTTCCTACTACTCTCTGCCCCATCTCCCCCTTGCCCCTGTGAGGTCAGCGCTCCAAAGAGGTACTTGTGCTTGCCTTCTGTTATCTCACAGGCCACTCCTGACCATGACCCCACTTCTCTATGTAGCGCTTCCTCCATTAGGACAAACCTCTGCGGTCTCATCTTAAACATTTGTGGGTGGAAACACCTTGGTCTTAGGTACGTATGCGTGTGGGAGGCACCAAACCAAATTTCTTCTGGGAATTCGTCTAACATAACCTTGGGTATTCTCTCTGTTTACCTTATGGTGGCTAGCATCTGCTCGTACTAGTATTTGAAGGCTATTTCGTTGGTATCTTTCGTGTTGGGGTCTCCTAATGTCTTCCATAGATCATATCAGAGTGTAATCAGTTGGCCTTCGACGATGGGTGCCATTTCCCTCTCCTTCGGCGACCTCCATTTCCACATCGCCAACGACATCAATAGATATCCAAACACAAAACCAACACCCCTTCTGTACACGTCCTCACATGCTTCAAATAACTCATTGAGAACAAAGCCTGACCAGTTGAGCACCTCTCCTCGACAACAATGTTCCATAACTAAGATTGCGTCCAAGGTGCATTTGTTATTTGTGAAGTGTTGCACTTTTTTTCCTGCATTGAGGTAACGAGAAAATCTAACATCATCCTTGTTAATTTTATCTAGCTTCGCCCCTCTCCCGCTCCGCTCGGTCCCATATCTGGCATAAATGTTTTCTTCATTTTGCTTCTTGCTCCGCTTAGACCCTATCTGGAACGCGATGCTAACTACATTTCCACCCTCAACTAGTCCTGTGATTCGACTGATATATTCCATGTGGATGGGGTACTCCTTATCCAGCCACAGTGATCCTCCATGCATCCTGCTCACTAACAACTTGGTACACTGCATCGCGGAAAATTGAGTGCCGAACACAGGTAGGCTCCTCAAATGGAGTATTGTCGATCTTTGTATACCCTTAAAGTCTTCCCTAACCCTGGAGGACTTGGTGCCATCCTCCTTCTGGAAATCCTCCACATAAACTTCTCTTTTCATGGCCGGGAACTGGAAACAGTCTGTGAAGTCGTTGTCTATCAAATTTTCCTTGTCATACTTGCCATACAGATTATCGACCATTTCAATTCATGCATCCAAGGTGTCCTGTGGAACTGATACTAGTCCTTTCGCCATCTCCTTTCTCCTGTGATAAACTATCTGCACTGGAGGCTTCCTACTTCTTTGTCTCTGCACTTGTTCTTCAGAGCGAACCTGTAACTCTTCTATTGTCTGCAATTGGAATTCTGGAATTCCCCTCATTCTTCTGCGACTTAAGTAGCCAGCCCTGACACGACATTCCCTAACTGACGAGGCCTTAATAACTAATTACTCCGTCGATTTTCCCATGCGTTCTAGCTATACCTTGCCGTCGCTGGCCGACTTGGACGTGACAACCATGACGTGGACTGGAAAGTACAGAGTGGGCTGCATGGCGTATTTATTTTGCCATGATGGGTTTATTTATTAACTAACTTTATGCTTAATGGGAAAAGATATTGCGGCTCCTACTTTGATAGTTTCTTATTTAGTTACTTAATTTGGAAATGACTACTGGTACGGTGGATAGGACGGGTATCTGTGTGGTCATAAATGTTGGAAAAAGTGCATGCCTATGTGTACTCTGCTGATTAGGATTACGTGTGTGGCCACTGACTCTACTGACTGGGATTACATGTGTATCCACTGACGCTACTCCCCCACTGACTCTGCTGACTGGGACTACATGTGTGTCCACTGATGCTACTCCCCCCCGACCACAAATGGGTTGCGGTAAGCAAAGACTTTGCCGCAACCTTGTTATTCCTCCGCCCCTTTTTTTATTTTTTTATTATTTTTTTATTTATTTATGGGTTGCGGAAGGGCTTCAGGCATGCGCCATTCACCCATCCATGCAGTAAGACTCCATCTAGTTGCGCGAGCCTTATCGCGCCTGAATCTCTGATTTCTGTTACTATAAACGGACCCAACCAGTGCATCTGCAGTTTCCCTGGGAACTTCTGGAACTTGCTGTCGTAAAGGAGCACTTGTTCCCCGACTTCAAATGACTTCCTCTTGATATGCCTATCGTGCCAAGATTTTTGCCTTCGCTGCTCCACTAATTGATGGAACTCTGCTAAAAACCGGGTTTCACCACATTCCATCAGCTGGTTTAGTCTGTCTCGTAAGGCAATGTTGTCCGTCATTCCCGTTGCCTTTGAAATGAACATTCTAGGTAGTATAAATTCTACTGGTACCACCACTTCCCTTCCATTTATGAGTTGAAATGGAGTTTTCTTGTGGAGTCTCTTTACTGTCGTCCTATATGCCCATAGAGTCGTGAGTATTATTTCATCCCAGTCGTCCCTATTGGTAGATACAACTTTTGTGAGCCCTTTCTCCAGTACCTTGTTAAATGCTTCTACTGCACTGTTGGATTGTGGGTGGTACAGGCTGCTCTTGTTGTGTTGAACTAGCAGAGACTCAATGGTATTGTTCAGAATATGCGTGCCTTGGTCGCTTGTGAGGCTCCTCGGGCATCCGAACCATGAAATGATGTTCTAAAATATGAACCTTGCTGTTGTTTCTGCTGTGCAGTCCTTTATGGGTGCCTCTTTTGCCCACCTTGTGAGATATTATATTGCTTTTATGATGTACCTTTCTCGTGAATGCGTTGCCGGTGGAGAAATGGGTCCAATGAAGTCTATCGCCCATTTATCGAAGATTTGCACTGTGTGGACCGGATGTAGAGGCAGCTCATCGTGTCACGAAGGCTTCCCGACCCTTTGACAGATATCGCATGTCCTGGAAAATTCTTTAGAATATTTATGGATAGTCGGCCACCATAGTCCTGTGTGGAGTATCTTTCTTACTTTGGCCTTACCTTCTACATGACCTCCTGCAACCCCTGCGTGGCACTCCTATAAGACATCATTCCTTTCACATTGAATGAAACAACACCTCAGTATTTGTTCTAAGACCATCTTGTAAATGTGTCCTGCGATCAGCTGGTAATCTGTTGCCCTAACTACCAAGTGTCATTTCAGCTTCGCCATGTATCCTGTTGGGCAGTGACCAGTTGTTAAAAATGAGGCAATCTGTTCTAGGTGGTCTAGGATTGCCTCTATTCTGAATAAATCGGCATCGGGAAATCGATCATCCACCGCTCCTTCATTCTCCCCTGTTTCCAACCGTGATAGGTGGTCTGGTCCCACATTGAGTCTGTCGGGCTTTACCACTACCTCAAACGTAAATTCCTGGAATAGTAACAACCATCAGCATATTCTCCCTTCTAGTACTGGCTTGTTTACTAAATATTTGAGCACAGAATGGTCTGTAAAGAATTTGAATGGCGTGCCCAGTAAATAGTGCCTGAACTTTTGGAGAGAGTAAACCATTGCCAAGGCTTCTCTTTCGGTTGTTGTATAGTTTCTTTCTGCAGTAGACAACTTTCTGCTAGCATAGTACACTGGATGGTCCATATTTTTCTCCCCTGGTTGTGCTAAGACCGCTCCCAGCGCTATTCCTGATGCATCGATGTGCACATGGAACATTTTGTTCCAATCAGGATACACTAGTATAGGGGCGCTTACCAGTCTTTCCTTTAAGTTATTCAGGGCTGTCTGACAATCCGCAGTCCAAATGAACTCTTCCGTTTTCTTCAGTAATTTTTCCATTGGAGCTGTGATGGATGCATAATTCCTGATGAATCGCCTGTAGTACCCCGTATGACCCAGAGTTGCTCTTAGTTGTTTTATGTTGCGCGGTGGTTCCATGTGGATAATTGCCGCAACCTTTGTAGGGTCTACACATACTCCATCCTTGCAGACGATATGCACTAGTAGATTTCCAAAGGGGACTGTGAAGACAAATTTCTTGAGATTTTAAGAAATTTGCAATTGTCTGCACATTTCAAACATTATTCTTAATAGGCTAGTGTGTTTTTTCAACAGACTATATACCATCCAGTCATCCATGTAAACTTCTAGAAACTTATGAATATAATCTCAGAATGCAGCTATGACGATCCTTGAGAAGATTGTTGGTGCATTCTTTAGTCCGAATGGCATCACATTGTATGCATATGACCCCCACTCTATAGTGAATTTTGTTTTCCTTTTATCTTCTTCAGCTATTCTGACTTGGTGGTAACCTGAAAACCCATCTGTGAACGAATATGCTTCGTTCCCTGCAACATTGTCTAGGACCTCATCACTAAAGGGTGTGGGAAATGGGTCATGCATGCATGCGTTGTTCAGGCTTCTGTAGTCGACACATACTCTGATTTCGGTTGCATCCTTCTTGTTCTGAATAACTATCAGGCTTATCCATTCAACTTCGTCCACTAGAAAAATGATTCTTGCCTCCAACATTTTGTCAATTTCCTTCTTAACTTTCTCTTTCACCCTTGGGTTCAATCTGTATGGCCTGTGTTTTACCGGCCGAGCATCCGGTCTCAAAACAATTTTCATTTCCCCAATGTTTCCTTTTATTCCCTTTAGTTCTGCCACTAAAGCTGGGAATAGGTCCTGATATTCGTGCAATAGGTCGAAAATTTCTTTGGTGGCTTGCTCATCCCAGTAGTCTCCCACCGATGCTATCTTGGGCTTATCCTTTGACCCAACGTTTTGCTTTCTCAGCTTCATTGGTAGAAGGTGGGAACCTTCCATTAGGGGGCTCTCTCGGATGTCCCTCTCCCCTTCCGTTTCCCCAAAGGTTAGGTGTCTCAGTCCCTCCAACCCATCGTCATCTAATCCTGCATCTACCCTATCGTAGGCTGCATATCCTGGCGACTCTATTTCATACAGATACTGCAGTAAATTTTCATCAGGCCCTCCCTCAACCAACGGCTCTGGTGTGAACAAAACCCCTTTTATTGCTTGGAGTGCCTCTGTCATTTGTGCCTCATTGCCTCTGAATGAGAAGTTGCTAACAAACTGTACCTCCACGGTATCCCAATCTGCTGTCTACCGACGGAGCTCCTCTTGGACATACCAAGCTCGGGGGATAGTTCCGAGGGTATGTATAAATGCGTGTACCCATCGATCCTTCGACATTCCTTTGCTTTTCCAATTCATTATGCAATCCTTGATGTGCTTCTTGGGACTTGAATCCCCCCTGTATCTTTCCTTATCCTATGGTGATCTTCATCTCGACCAAATCTTTCCTTCATGGCTTGTTTGATGCTCACCCAGTCTCTTAGTGTATTGCAATGCGTTTTCCACCATCTTGCTGGAGTTGCCATGAGGTCGATACTTAGAAAGGAGATCCTTTGATCCTCTGTCATTTCCCAGTCTACTATGTCTAAGAAGGTGTCCACTGGTTCAAGGCCATGGTACCTCGGATACTCAACTATCTCTATTTCTCCCGGTTTACTTGGCTTATCATCGCACATCATCTAGTGGTCAATTCGTATCCCCCCTGCTGCCATGCAGCTTCTGAACCGATTTCTGAGCTTTGGATACTTTGCCAACTTATTGATCCTCCGGCCGTGGGGTTGATGTAGTCCTCCCTCTTCCCTGCTGTGAGCGTGTATAGTTGGTCTAACCCTCCTGGCTCATCCTTATCATCTGCTGGTTCTGTAAACCTAGGTCCTTGGTAGGGGTCTAACGGTTGGATCACCCTTAGCCTATCTGCTTCGAAAATCATTAGTTCCTTCTTTAGGTCTATAACCGCATAGTTCTCATATGCCCAATCAATCCCCAGGAGTGCCGGGTATGGGTCCTTATCCCCCATGATGTCAATCACCTCGAATTTAGTGTGCATCTTCACCCCTGCCACATCAACCTCTATATTCTCCAATCTCCCAATGTATGCAGTATTGATTTTCCATTCTTAGTTGAATTGGTGAGTATTTTAGTTGAGGCTTCCCCATTGCCTCCCAAGTTTTCCTAGGTAGGATGTTTACATCCGACCCTCAGTCTAGCATGGTGTCCCTTATTTGGAATCCTTCCACTTGCACATTGATTTAGAACTCCTTGACACTTTTTCTCTTGTTCCGTTTCAATCTTCTAGAAGCCTTCTCTGGTAACCCTCCGTGTGGTTGTTCCACTTCCTCTTCTTCCATGGATACTGCTGCCTTTATACTTTTTCTAAACTCCTTCAGCATGCCTTCATCCTCAACAATTTTCAAGAATAGTTTAAACCATTCCCCAATCGGCTGGGTGTGATCAGGCATGTGATCTCGTGGTATTTTATTATCTTTCTCCATGGTCATCCCCTCGAATAGCTTAGCTACTTCCTGATAGTACTGCTTTTGGCGTTCAGGCTCATACCCCTTCTGTGGAGACGTCGCTTTAAGGATTAAGGGGGGGTCCTCTATGTAGTGGTCCTCCCCTGTCTTCTTCCCTCCTTGGGTGACTATATTAATATTGGTTGCGGGGAGGCTGTCATCGGTCCGTGGTTTAGCATTCACCAAGTTGGCCCCTCTCTGTCTGGTCCTTTCTTCCCACTTTGCAATGAGTTTCGGACAATCCTTCGTTGCGTGGGTATTAATTCTGCATTGTGAGCACCATGGTCTCCTCGGAAGTGGACATTCTCTAGCAACATGCCCTTCTTGGTCGTAGTTGTAACACCTCACGGGCCCTCTTCCTCCCGTTCTTCCTCCTCGTCCTCGCCGATTTGACTCATTAAGTTTGAATGTGGATCTATCTAGCCTTTCTACTAGAGCGTCCAACGCTCGACACTGATCGGTGTGATGCGTCGTTGATGCGCAAAACTCACAGTAGTTGTTATTGGGGACGTTAGAGTACTTTTGAAAAATAGGGCACATCCGTGGCAGGTGTCCATATGCCCTATAAATCTCACAAAAGTCTTGATTATTCCTCCCTAGGAAGGCCCCTTGTGCTCCTACCGCCACAACTCCTGTGGTTGGTGGGGCTCCTAACGACCCCGCAACCCCACCTAGATGATTAATCCCCCGCAACCTCGGGCATTCCGTCGCAACGTGCCCCTCCACCATGCAGTGGGTGCACCAAACGTTGGGTCTAGCTGGACGCACTGGCTGAAGATCTTTTAGTTTCTCTATCAAGGTCGCGATCTGGTTCTGTAGGCCTAAAATCGACGGATCTTGCAGGCTCGTCCCTCCCCTGTATTCATGCGGGTATCCCACCATAGCTTCTATGCGTGATGCTTGTTCCAACGCATCCTGGAGGGTTCCTATCTTCTGTTGTGTTAGTGGCGTTCTGGTCAAAGGCAAGAGTGCCTTAATGAACCAGTCCCGCTGGTGGTTTGGGTCCAGAGTGTAACTCAACTTGGCAATGGCATCCTTAAACCTTTGCATGAGCTCCCAAGCCATCTCCCCTTCCCTCTGCTTAATTTCCCATAGTTCCAATAGCCCTTGCTGATCCGTCTGTGGTACCTTGAATTCCTGCACAAATCCTCTCTTAATATCATCTATTGTGGGGTTCTGATTCTGCTCCGCCCACTTTATAAACCAGCGCAGAGCCCTTTCCCTCAGCGTGGTTTGGAATTCTACTGCTCTGACATTATCTGGAGTCTGACGGGCCCTCCAAATAGCTTCGCAGAGATACCAGTGCTGCTCCACATCCTCGTTTCCTCTCCCTGCAAATTCGAGATATCTGGTAAAAGATCCTACCATACTGATCTGGGTAGGAGCTATCAGCACGAACCCTTTGCTCCCCGGCTGCTGGGATCCCTGTAATCCTAAATTACTAATACTACTAGTTCTTATGCTGCTCCCGATGTTGAACTTGATTCGGTATTTCTCCCGCACACTATATACCCGCACTGCCTTGGCTAAGCTAATAATAAATTCCTCTGGATTGTGATAAAGTACCAGGGGAAGATCAGGGGAAACACTACCTATGTCTCGGGGGTATTGCTGCTGACTCTTAGCAGATTCTTCTTCTTCGTTGAATAATCTCCTCATCATGTCACCCATATCCTCTTTGCTTCCTTCTTCATGCCCATGCGGCCTCTGCCCTTGCGATGCCCCTTCCGCAACATGTACTTGTGATCCACCTTCCACAACCTATAGGGAAGGTCTGTCTTCATTTCCCTAGCTCCTACATCTTCCTTCACTGCTCTTTCTTTGCTCAGCACCTTCTTCTCCTTCCTCCTTGACTCAGGGTCTTCCCTTCACCGCTCCTACTTGGTGGGGCCCCATCCTCTTCTTCCCCAGAGTCTGAATCGCTCTCGCCTGCCACTTATCCGCTAATAGTGCCCTTCTTTGCGCCCTGACATCTCTTGCTTTCTTCAGTTCTTCGACATCCATCCCTTCAACAACATCTCTATCCCTCAACCGATAGCATTCCCCCCTCTACGTTCTTCCCCTGGTACTGGGGATTTACGTTGCCATCCCTGCGGTAGGCGAAGGCAACAGTCCTTCTTCCACCATAAACATCTTAATCCACATTGGTACTTCCCTCATCAACTCACCTCTCAGTCCCGAGCTGAACACAACTTCTGCCTTTGAGAAAGACTGATAACTCTCCGCAGCAAACTCAACTACGTATCCTTCCACCGTAGTCTTTACCCAAAAGTCGACTGCTCTAGTCAGATCATTATCCAATTGTTGCAGCAGGGCGATATCCGATGGAGTCCAGCTACGGCAAGCTGTCACCGATCCACCTGGCTGAGTCTGTCCCTTCAGCCTTCTTAACCAATTGTACAGGTCCTCCGGGAACTTACACCAGAAAATTTCATACTGATCATTAGTGTCGTCAGCATATAAAATTTCCTCGCTTACTTTAAAAATCGGTTGACTTCTATGGGTAGCTTGCTCCGCTACAAATTGGTCTAATTTATGATTCCACCAATCCCTGACCTCTCTCTTAAATATCCTTGACACCATAGTCTGAACTAGTTCTCGTATCTTCAGGTCCTGACAATGGAACCATTTGTTGGCTCAAAAGAGTCATCAGGGGGAAGACCCTGGGTTCGGGCACAGGAGGCCAACAATAATCCACTGTAGTCTAGGAAAGTGCCGGCATTTTCACCTTAGCCCAAAGGGAAAGGAATCTCACCCAAGGCACGCCGTGACCAAAAGGGAGAAGGGTTCAACATGGAGTCGAGAAAGTATTAACTAGGTTGCGTTCGATCACATGTATGGACACATTACATATAACACAGAGATAACAACATACTCGTGATAATATAAGGACTACTGATTACATGCAATTGATAAGACATTAAAAAATTTAAAGATTCATCATACACAGGGCCCAGATACATCACAAGTCGCAACCGATCTTAGCTGTTCTTTATATTAATCTTAATAACAAACATTACAATATAACTTGGCTTCCGCCACAAACAACTACATGAAATACCCAACTCAGTTCCACGGGTTCAGCTCAGCTTCAAGGACCAAGTCTTCCAAGCTCCTGCAACCTTCCCTTTGTCTGCCGCAACTGGGGATCCTTTCACCTCCTCTCACAGCTCTGCTGCTCCTCTCCTTAACCTCACTAAATCTAACCTCGCTTCTTTCCTGGTCTTCTCCTTTTATATCCTTCTCTGTTACCTGGACTACTAGTTCTTGGTCGACTGTTCCTCCCCTTGGCTGCTTCTGCACCTTCCCACCCCCTTGGCTGCCTTTGCCTTCCGCTGCCACCTTGCCGCAACTGCTTGTTCCACCAACCAACAGTTGTTGCCACCCATTTACTTCTTGTCCCTTGGTCAGCCAAAATTGGTCAAAACCTTTTCAATATTTAAACAAAGGCCCCAACACTGGGAAAGGACATATCTGGAGGACAGTTCCGCTTGGAGCCAGAGGAAGACTTAGGTTGTATTTCTCCACTTTACTTGTAGCTTACTTCAATAAAGAAATGATGTTTTGTTCATGATATTAAACGTGTTTATGCATTAATTTATATTTTAATTTGTTTATGAATCTTATATTGATGCGTAATTGTTCATTCATTTATATGATCTAAAGTTGATATCATGAACACGCTTTATGTTTCTACTATTGTATATGTTTCATTTGAATAATTTTCAGGTTTCAAAGGCACCAGGAGAAGCTGAGGGTTTTCACCCTGCGGGATCTAACCAAACGTAGGACCTCCGGGTAAGGACACTCCTGCACAATTCAGTAGAATAAGCATTTAGGTTGTTTTCCTGAGCATTTCTTGCTGTTGTTTGCCATCTGCTCTGTTGGGGTTTTCAACCCAAGACCCTAGGGTGATCTCACCCGCAACAATTACTAAAATGGTTTCAAAATCACCAATTTTAGCATTTTAGAATTAAAAATAGAATTGCTTAATTTTCTTGAGCCATTGAATTTTTTATCTTGATTTATAACTTTTTTTATCAATTTTTTTCCTAAATATATATTGTATTTATAAGAAAAATATTAGAAAAAGAAATATAAAAAGTAGAAAAATATATGTAATGGATATCATAATATTTTTTTTAGCAAATCATATTTGCTCAAATTCATAATCTTACAACTCAAATTGTCCACCTTTTTCCAAATCTTAAACTCAATTTTCTAAAACCCAAATGTATTATATATGTAAGGGAAAGAACCAATGTTAGTTACACTAAACATGTATGATTTAATAATGAATCTACACTGTTCTCCTAGTTATTGGTTTGAAGGATGTTGATGGTATGAAAAAATATGGAATATGTGGTTAATATATTGCCAAATTATTTCAATGTGGTCATTATATTATCATTATTTCAATAACTTTTATTTTTATTAAAAATATTTTAATATCATACACAACTTTGATTTAAAAAATTACAGTTTGTAACCTAACCTAAAACTAATTTAAAAGTTTTGAATTTACCAAATACTAACAATTACACAACTAATTTTCAACGTATCTGCATCCACTAAATTCCAACAACTATGGAGTGATTTAAGCATGCCATATAAAGATGTTAAATCTAACAAAATGGAGATAATTAATAAAAGTTGATTGGGTCAAACTCCCTCAAATAATGTGTCCCAAGTTTTTCGTTGGAACTTGGAAAAGGATTGTTGACCAAGTGACCATTAAAAACTCTAATGTACCCTCTCTTTCCATCACTAAAATGGTTTCAAAATCACCAATTTTGTAATTTAGAACTAAAAATAGAATTGTTTGATTTTCTTGAGCCATTGAATTTTTTTTTCTTGGTTTATATCTTTTTCTATCAATTTTCTTTTCCTAAATATGTATTGTATTTATAAAAAAAATATTAGAAAAATAAATATAAAAAATAGAAGAGTATATGCAATGAATATCATAAGATTCTATTTAGTAAGTCATATTTGCTCAAATTCATAATCTTATAACAGAAACTGTCCCCTTTTTCCAAATCTTCAAATCAAATTTTTAAAACCCAAATGTATTATATAAAAAGAAAAAAATCAATGTTAGTTACACTAAACATGTATAATTAAATAAAGAACCTATATTATTCTCCTTGATAGTCGTTTGAAGGATGTTAATGGTATGAACGAATATGGAATATGTGGTAAATATATTGTCAAATAATTTCAATGTGGTCATTATAGTGTCTCATTTCAATAGCTTTTATTTTTTATTAAAAATATTTTAATATCATACGCAATTGTGATTTCAAAAATTACAATTTGTAACTTAACCTTAAACTAATTTAAGAGTTTCGAATGATAGTAAAAATTACACAACTTTCTTTCAACATTTCTGCGTCCACTGAATTTCAACAAATATGAGTGATTTAAGTATGCCATATAAAGATGTTAAATCTAACAAAATGGAGATATAATTGATAAAAGTTGCTTGGGTCAACCTCTGTGTCCCAAGTTGTTTGTTGGAACTTTGAAAAAGGACTGTTGACCAAGTTATTAAGGGGCGTTGACCATTAAAATCTAATGTACCCTCGCTTTCCATCACTAAAATGGTGAATCACTGGATTTGTGAGTTGTTCTACGTGGGGAATCATTAGAAGGTTTGAGCCTATGCACTAACCAATTGAACTATTCTGATTGAGATTTTCTAGTAGTCAAATGCGATTTTCTTTTTTGCTAGAATTATAATTATATGATTTTTTAAATTTTTAATAATTGTAATAAGAAGAAACAAAGTTGGCCATCCCATGAAACCCCAATTCTTCAATTTTAATTACTAGAAACTCTCAGTCAATTACTTGTCGTGGGTGAATGCCAATACTCAAAAGTATTGTCGTTGTATTTGAATTTTAAGATCATATATCCTTATCAAAACACAGTTGGAATAGTTCAAGGTTGTCCAAATTTCTTCGAATGAGGTATTACAATGCTGACAACCGACACATATTTAACTGTAATTAATGTCAACCTTCGCAATCCTTCTGAAGCTTAAACAATCAAATAAACTAATGAAAAAACATAAAAAAATGAGTAAGTGGTGAACATAAGGAATTGGACTAATTGAATAAGGGGGTGAATATAAGGAATTGGTCAAGTTCAACAAAACTTGGGGAGAAAGTTTTCGGGCTTTTGTGCGCTTTGTTCTGGCTTGTTACTCAACCAAAACATGCTTATTTTCTAAACTTATAGCCATGTTTGGAGTAGTGAATTTAAGGAATTAGAGTAAGAGACTCAGGGATGAATTTAGTAGTCATCGCTCGTGAGGAAAGCCAACAAAATTTGTTTTTCAATGAAATATGTTTTTGTGTTCAAAATTTTCTCAATAATAGCCTCACCAAAGCTCTTCATTTGCTCCAAAATTCCATTGCTCATAAGGAAAGCTAGGAAAACAATATTATGTGTTACACTTAGTAATTTTTTTAAGAACTAAATATTTTATCCAATCATGGAGTGCATTTTCCCAAACACGAATGACTTCTACAACCCTTGGTAATGAATTTGTGTTGCTTCGAAATTGAAGAAAAAGTTGGTTACCTAATAATGTTTAAATATGTATACCTGCTTTGCAATTTCTGAGTGCCTTGCAAAGGATGGGAATTCATATGGATGACATTATCTTATCTAAAGCGATAATAAATCCCATAATGAAAGTTTGGTCGTAGCTAGGCCTCACTATCAGATTGAACACATCTCTTCCCAGACTTATATCTAATCTGACCTGCTTTGACTTGACCTGCAAAACATCAAATAGTTTCAGAACTTGGCATGAATACAATCCAATGAATTATTCTGTGCATACATGTAGAATGTAACAAGACTTTCGGGAACATACAAACCTCTGCGATGACCTCGTTAGAGCTGTTCACAAGGTTGAAACAACGCTTGGCATAACATCCTTCAACATCCTTCAACACTTAGTTGCTCAATTTAAGAATAGTACAACCATTGCAGTTGAAAACAAGAGATTTTTCCACATTGTGAGCATTGTGGTAGATACATTGGAGAGCTTATCGTCTATCTGAGGATGCCCGATGAACATTGGTTCATGTGGATGAATCTTGGTAGGCAATTCTATCACATGGACGCTGCCTAGTTTTCGGTAAACAAATGGTGATGGAGAATATCAGTATGAATTGTAACTAACTTAATACCAGTCTTCAATCAGATGACCAATGTTATTTCTATCATCTAAAACAGAAATCAAGGTACACAACCGCACATGTGGCATGGGAGGGGAGTTCTTCTTAGAGAAACGCCTTACGTCATAAATATCCCGAAGTAGGGGTTCAAGCCTTCCATTAGTCACCAAAACGTTTGTCTCAACCAATAAATCACCAACTTTGAATCTCCTAACACCAAGGTTTTATTTACATCTTTTTTTATAGCCACCATCAATAGGTCCATAACGTGTTAAACTCATCTTTGTTGTTTGTCCCTCTCCTAGAAGCATATTTGATATGAAGATAATGAGTGTGGTTTAGAAAGAGAACAACCGGAACACCACAAAAAATAGGGTGTCCTTGACAACCTCATCAAAGAACCACCAAGGAATATATAAACCAAGCTCAAGTATTATCAATCTCCTTGAGCTTTTAATATTTGGCTCCAACATAAATTATTTATACAAATTAAGAATGATACTAGTCGTGATTTTCAGAGGAACTTATTTATATTTAAGATGTTGGGATTATGAACTCACCACTTATTGAATACCAAAAAGTAAGGCATCCTTGCATATTTTTCCACGACTTTATTGACCAACCAGTGTTTTAGACAATCATTCGACTTAGATTTGTGATGAGGCTCATCAATAGGTAAATTATATGGGCCTTAATGCCACTCTCCAGCTTATTAAAATCAATTGTTCTCACATTTCTTTATATATTTTATTATATTTTTCTTAGTGAGAAGGGTAAAGGTGAGATGTTATGTCATGTGGCCTAATGTGCATTAATTGCAAGATTTGGAGCAGTTTTGGGCTAATTTAAGTGCAAGAACTTGAAGTAGACAAGAAAGAGGGATTTTAGGAGATTGGGTCTCCCTCCTTAACTCCTCAATCACTCGAAGATTCCTCCACCAGATCTCATTAGCTCAGAGTTACAAGCAGCCAAGCCCACCGAGTTCATTGGCAGCCAAGCCAGTGATAGTTGAAGACAAGTCAATCTCAAGTTTGGGAGCCAAGCCTCCCTAATTTTAAGGAAGTTGTTGGTAGCTTCAGTTGTATAAATAAGAAGGCCTAGGGCCTCATTAGGATTCGACTTTTTATTGTAGCCAAGAGGCAATTTTGAGCTAAGATATTGTGACTATTATTCTCATGTTATTTTTGACATTTTGATGATAATGAAAAGGGTTTCTTTGATCCAACACTGAGTTGACTCAGAGGGTTGAGAAGTAGATCAGTGTTATAGTAGTGAAATAAAATACCTCAAAAAATATTGTGACAGTGGCCTCATCCTCATCTCCCTCATGGGATCATGGTTTGAGGGCCACACTCTCACAACCCTAAAAACAAATTTATCTTTTGGTTATTACATAGATTAGGATTTATTGTTGAGTAGATCATTGTTGATGATTTCTTAGAAGCACTTGCAATTGTAATTTTGGTTTCTTGAGTTTTCTGTAGATCAGAAAGCATTCCATTCCATAGATTTAAGCCATTAGGCATCAATAAATCAGTTTCTCAAATTCAACTCATCTTTTCCACATTTACATAAAGTTGTGCATGAATGAAGAAAAGAATATGCGTTGTTGCAGGAGTTGTCGATCTGTAGGGAGGAACTCATTCCACAAACCTCATCTAAGTCTTCTCAGCCCCTCGCCCAATCCTACCAACCACTAATTGAGATTTCTGTTTTGTAGCCACTGTGGACAGCCACCTTGAGCAAATCCAACGATATTGAAGAGTTGGGCTAATCCTTGGGTAGTGTGCACCTTCCCCATACCTTATTCTGCCATCATACATCTTCCTAGTACTTCCTTTCACCTTCCATACCTTCCTACAACTTTCAGCTAAGTTTTTTGTAGTAAATCAGGACATCTTGTAGTAACTACAGGAAATCCTGTAACAACTACAGGAAACCTTGTAGTAGGCTGTTTTCGACTGTTTTGGGCAAAAATGACAATCAGAGCCTAAGGTAGGCCTTCAACTTGACCTCCATAACCCTCAATTCCATTTTGGACCAGTTTTCCCATATCTTCCTCCCTTGCAAATGATCAGCTTGTTTAGCTTAGAATTTACATTTCTAAATTGAAAACCAAAGGACTCTTTTATGCAATATTTAGCTAGTGCATGTATACATCAGTGATAGCAATGTTAGGATAATTTCCATGTCTACTTAGTCTAGATAGCTAGATGATAGAATGCAAAGGTTAAATTAGGTCTCTTTTGCAAAGTAATGTGTGTTAATTCTTAGCAAGGTAATTTCATGTCATTTCATAACACTTTCTATTCAACACTTTCATTTCCTTAAAATAGGCAAGCATTTACTTTATGCATCAAAGATAGCTTTACATTCAATGTTAGTAGTCAGCCTCCTTCTAGTTAATAGAAGACTAGTTTGAAAAACCCTAGTGGTCTATCGCCCCAGTTATGAAGTGACAAGAGTAGACTTTTTCATCTGCTGTGAATATAGCACTGTCACCTCCAAGTTTATATGAACTTCGAGTTGATAAAGTAAAGTTGGTTGCCCTAGGAGTTGCAGCATCCTTGCTGCAATACTGGGGCTCATCACTTTTTGGTGCCGTTTTTGGGGAGGTGTCTAGGTAGATGTAATTTATGCTTTCCTTTCTATTTGACATTCAATAGATAGTTGCAATTTCTGCTTTCTCTCCATTTTGCAAGTAGTTCCATTCAGCAAATAGTTCCAATTTATGATTTCTTTCCATTCTGTAAGTAGTTCTGGAAAAAAAAAAACCATAAAAGAAAAAAACAAATTTCTTTCATGCCTCGTAGGAGTAGAGACAACTTAGGAAAAAAATTTCCAAATACTCCCACACCATCAAACAACCAACCTTCCCTCTTCTTCAGTGGCTATGAACTAGAGGACCCATTAGGCGAACAACCAGAGATCTTTGAAGAGCCTATTGGGGAAGAAGAAGAAGAAACCATTCCACCAACCTACACCATGGTTGAAAATAGAAATGGGATTGAAAACAGAAATGGAGCTAAAAACAGAGTTAAGGGTGCTTTGCCCATTAGAGAAACTAATGGAGATGCTAGGATGAAGAACATAAGCCCCTCTGCCCTTCCTCAATTCTATGACTTAACCACAGAGGACCCCGATACCTTTTTGTTTGAGTTTGTTGTCATCTACAGAACTTATGATTATACCTCTGACAACTAGAAGTTGAAGTTGTTCCCATCCACCCTTAAGGATGCAACCTTGCGTTGGTTCATGGGTTTACCTGGGGACAACATCACTACCTGGGCTCAAATGCAACAAGCCTTCAACAACAAGTACAGGGATTATTGTAGGTCCAAAGACACCAAAGAGGAAATCTTTAGAATGACCTTGGGACATGATGAATCTTTGGAATATTATGAGGAAAGGTTCCAACTCATCTACAAAAGGGCCAGATGCACCCTCAATCCTGAATCACTCAAGTTAGTCCTTCTTAGAGGGATCAAGGAAGATCTCCTAGAAACCCTAAACATGTTTTCAGGAGGGGACATCTACCAGTTATCTTATGATGATATCAAGACAATTTTCAAAAATCATTCTAGGGCAGCCAAAAAGAAGGGTAGGGCTAGTCAAGCTTTGGTCAGTTCATCTTCCTCCAACACATCCATCAAAAGTGAAATTGGGAACATGTTGGAAGACTTTAAGAGTGAAATGTTGCATACCCTTTCTCTGCAAATGGACACCATGCAGATCAAGAGGAAGGAGGAAGCAAAAAGAGACTTAGCTATCTTTTTCCCTAGATGCATCAGGAGGCACCCTAGAAATGAATTTCCATTGAATCTTATTGAGATCTGCTCGGTCTGTGAGGAAAACCACTCCACAGACAAGTGCCCCTCTCTCTGGATTGAAAGTTATGTATCAAGGAACTGAAGGTGTGACTGAACAACTCTGCTATATCAACCAAAGGAGGCCTCAAGGACCTCGACCATACCAACAGGGCATGCAAGGGGCATCCTATTCATATTATAACCCCAACCAGAATGCATCCATTCCCCCTTGGTGTCCTCCTGCTCATCCTTCATGGTCCACACCTTCTCCCTGGTCTTTTGCACCTCAATACCATTCCCAACCTGCCAATCAATCATTTCAGCCATATGCTCCCCCACAACCTCAGTGGAATACACCATCACAGGGGTGGAGGCCCCCATACAACCAATCTCCAGCCTTATTGCCTCCACCTCCATCTCAACCATATATCCTTAACCTTTCTCCAACTAAGCAACCTCAAATACCTACTCAGCCAAAACCAAACTTGAACAACAAGCAGGCACAACAGGTCTATAGTGGAGAGACATCTTACCTTGCCTATGCTATGGAAATTCAAGAAATCAACCTCAGGTCTGGAAGAGTGATTCCAGATAATCAACCTCCATCTCCACCTAAGGAGATTGAAGAGGAAACGGAAGAAAGTGTTCCTCAAGACAATCCACCTCCTTTTCCTAAGATATTAATCCATCCTAGCCAACACACCCCAAAAGAGACTGAACTTCTGAGTGAATTGCAATACTTGTGTGTTAAAATCCCACTCCTCCAAGCTATAAAGGATGTACCCATATACAAAAAGCTAATCAAGGAGAAATGATTCAAACATATTGGGAGGATAAATAAATACACCCCTACCATTAATGTCATTGGACAACTGTCTGACTTAATGTTGGGGAGAGTGATTTGCTTGAAGTATCTAGACCCTGGAAGTCTTGTGGTAGATGTGAAGTCTCTAAGGATCATTAAGGAAGACCACAACAATCTTGCAACTTGCAGACTGATCCACAGTAGCTCCTGAGGGAGTTGTTGAGGATGTGATGGTCTCCACTGATTCTTGGGAATACCTTGCTGACTTCTTAGTTCTCCAACCTAAGACCAAGTTCAATGGTTATCCTCTCATCCTTCGAAGGCCATGGCTAGCCACTGTTGATGCTTACATAATTTGCAGGGCAAGAAATATGTCCATTAAAAATGGGCATTTGTCCAAACAATTGGTCTTGTACCCTCTTGCTCAACCATCTCTAGAGCATGACTTACGTTTATGGTTAGATGAGGAGGAGGAATATTGATCTAGGTGGATGTTGGTGGCCACCCACCTATCCCACTTGGACCCCCACAAATGTCTCCTTTAGTTTTTTAGTTTCCTTAATTGTAGCACAATTTACTATTTTTGGTAGTTTTTCAGGTCCTGAACTTCCAGAGCCGTTTTGAGGCCCTAAATGACGTTTTTTTGGAAAACCGGGAGCAACATGGGTTATTCACAAATTTTTCTCATTCAAAAGTTGTAGTGCTCGGATAGATATTTCTAACGAGGTATTGTGCGCGTCAAACAAAGATCATATGCCAAAGTTACAACCCTCGGAAGTTGATGTACCAATTTACCCAAATAGGGCCAATAGTTTGGTGCTTCATCTCCCAGGGTTAGGTTTTTGGATGTTTAGGGTTTTCCATTGTTTCTCAACAATAAATAGGCCTTCGAGCGTCATTGTAACAAAGTTCAGAGGCATGTAGCTGCCACATCTCTTGTTAGAGATAAGCTACCATCACCCTAGCTAGTTTATTTCCATTTCTGTTTGTAAGCGTGTTTCAGTATTTTACAATAATGAAATGAAGTATTATTTCCGCTGCATCTCTGTATTTATGGTTATATCTGTAATATGTTGCGTTCCTATTTAAATCAGGATTAGTGGTATCGGAGCGGTCTGCTCTTTCTCTATTTTTCTTTGCATGTCCCCAACGAGGTCGAGATATAAGGAGTTAGGGCTTGAACTTGTCGAACCTTTGCAAGACCAACCTCACAAATCCCGACGGCCTCCCATGGGGGATGAAAAGAAAGACGAGGGGGTAGGAGATCATATCAAAATCTTGCTCAAAGAAGCCCTCGAGTGACAAAGGAACGAGATGATGGAAAACTTCACCCAGATCCTTCAGCGGCTACCCAGAGGCAATGCATTGGCTTCCAACAACTACTATGAGAATGCCACACCCTTTAAGGTACAAGTTAATTTTGAAATCCCCATATTCGAGGGTCAGATAGATGCAGATGTCATAGATAAATGGTTAAATATGCTAGATGGTTATTTTTCTGTTCATGATTTTTCCAGCTGGGAAAAGATCACTTTTGCACTTCTCAAAGCAGCCCCCCACATCAAGGACTGGTGGGAAACCTACTTTGAGTAGAAGGATGAAAGTACGAGCTCACCATTTTCAGTTGCACCCACTTGGAATTCATTCTGGGATGCCATCAAGGAGCAATACTACCCTGTCAGGAGCTATGAGGACAAATACATAAAGTGGACCACATTGCGGCAGGGAAGGGACCAAGATGTGTCGCAGTTCACAAATATTTTTCATACTCTTCACAAAAAGTTGGGTATCAAGGATTCTGAGCTGCATTTGGTACTCAAATACTGCGGCTGCCTATGTAGATACATCCAGGACGAGATGGAGTTCCTGAACATATCCTTGCTCATCATGGCATACCGATACGCTATCAAGATTGAGCAGAGGTTTAAACAAAAGAAGTGAGACTTTGGATCTACGAATCTGAAGAACAAAGGACAAAACCAAGGTGGGGTGGCCCAAGACAACCCATCGACGCTACAAGAAAAGAACAGCACCGCGAAGTCAAAGAAGGACACAGGAAAGTGGTGTGAGTTCCATAAGAGCCCCACTCATAACACAAGTGAGTGTTGGACCGAGTAGTCGTTGGTGGCCGAGTTGAAGGCTTCAGAATCAGATGCATGTTCTGACCCTGAGTTAGAACCCGACAAGGGGAATGACAAAGGGAAGAAAATCATTGATGTAGAGCCCAGCGCCACTGTTTCCACCACCAAGGCTCTGAAGAATGAGCCCGAAGATCCAGAAGAGGGGGAGCGTCTTTTCCACTCACAAATGTGGGTGAAGGGTTTGCTGCTGCAATTCATTATCGACAATGGCAGCCAAAAGAACCTCATTTCAGCAGAGGTCATGAAACAGTTGGGACTACCAACCATACCACACCTGCAACTGTACAACATCAGGTGGCTTCACCAAGGACGTGATCTCCGAGTCTGCCAGTAGTGTCGCCTTCCCTACAGCATCAATCCCTTGTATTATTAGGCCAACCATACTTGTGGAAGCGACATGTTGTCTATGAGTCAAGGCCTCGCGTTGTTATTATTTCTTTTTGTAATACATTATATAGGATACCAGAGGTAGCCCCACCTAACGCCACTTCTTTGATCTCTGCTAAGAAAGGAAGTAAGATCATCTCCTAGATTAGGAATTTTTTTTTATGTTTGGTTCGCTCTCAAAGTAAGGGGAAGATCATAAACACATCCATGCCCCCTGGGAAGGGTTCCTCCACACAGCAGAAGCAGGTGGATGCGGTCATGAAAGAAGATAGGGACATCTTCTCCTCACCCACAGGGGTACCGTTGCACTGTGAGGTCAAGCATTCATCCGATCTGACTTCTAGAGCACCTCTACCCAACGGGCCGATCTATCACCACTCCATTATGGAAAATGCCAAGTACAAGTAGTGACATGATCAGCATTAGGTGCCACACAAGTTTCAAGTGGGCGACAAAGTCTGGTTGCATCTGTAGAAAGAACACCTTACAAGAGCCCATCAGAAGCTCAGACCACTCCGATATGGTCCTTACACCATTACCAAGGTTGTGGGAAATAATGCTTTGGAGCACAACATTTCCCCATTCCTTCGCTTGGACCAAGTGTTCAATATGGACCACCCTCGACCATGCTTCCCACCATTACTGGACACATCAGAGGTTGCAGAACAACTGACCAGGGACCAAGTTCAGCAGAAGTTTGCTCATCTCATGTAGGAACTCAATGTAATGGGAATCATTGCTTTCTAAGGGGGGAGGAATGATCTAGGTGGATGTTGGTGGCCACCCGCCTATCCCACTTGGACCCCCACAACTGTCTCCTTTAGTTTTTCAGTTTCCTTAATTGTAGCACAATTTACTATTTTTGGCAGTTTTTCGGGTTCTGAACTTCGGAAGCCGTTTTGAGGCCCTAAACGACTTTTTTTGGGAAAACCGGGAGAAACATGGGCCATAGACCATGTTGCTTGCTCAAAAGTTGTAGTCCTCGGATGATCCAAAATGGATCTAACATAGAATTTTAAGTCTATGAATTTTACTCACAGAAGAAAAATGAAAGTCAAAGGACGCTCTTGGGAATAGTCTCATTGCGTAGATCTTTTCAATCTGAATCTACTGCAATTTGAATGGACCAAAACAGACTCCAGATGAAGCAGTTATTGTAAAATGAAAATTGTCCAATGTCCTTAGAAAAGGAGACAATTTCATTAATCTTCAAACTATATTGAAAATGTTGATTTTTGGTATAGGCTCATGTGCCAATCCACAACTGACACATGGCAGGCCAAGATTGGGCCACGTGGCCTTGTTTGATTGGTCGAAAAGGAAATCGGGCAATATTATATCGCATTGCAAAAAGCCAAAGGGAAGAATTAACCAAAGGCGTGAAGACTTACAATGGGCCGATTGCGATGAGTGTTGTCAGCCGTCGGATCAAAAGGGAATCAATGGTCGAGATGTGATCGGTGATCGCAAATTGGAGAGACAAGACTACGGGCCATGGAACCAACGATATGTTGACTGCCGATATGCTGAAACGCCGATAAGCGATATTGTGATACTTTGACAGCGTCGATCGGAGCGATCAGAGATCAGAACACATGCGATGGGGCCAATATGCCGATAAAGCGACTCGCGATATGCCAATAATGCGATCGTCGATATTGATCGCATCGAGGAAAAAGGCATGGGAGGTAGACCTTTGGCCCTTATGCAGCGTGATTGCGAATTGCGATAAAGCGCGGACCCGATGGGATTATAAATGCGATTGCATATAATTTGAAATCTGGGTTATGCAGATTTCTGTGTGTTTCCCGTGTATTGAGGTTTTGACCTCCCGCCTATGCGATTGCGATATTGCGACCAAAGGCAGACCTGATGGGATTATAAGCGCAATTTCATATAATTTGAAGTCCGGCTGAACGGCTAATAATGTGTTTTTCGTGCATTTCTCTGTGTATTGCCATTACGTGTTCGAATTCGGGATTTCTGCAGGAGGGAGGCAAATTAATGGGTTACCCCGTGTTGTCGTTCCTTTCAATTGGAAAACAGATTCTTTGATCAAACGATTGGTCTTCCATGCTTTTGGGAGGCGAAGACAAATGTGTTATAAAAACATAGAGAACACAATTAGCAGGGATTCGCAAAGGCCTAGAGATAACACAGAGAGCACAATTGATAGAGGGTCGCTTGGAAGTCGAGCAAAACCAGAAGCTTAGAGAGCCGAGAGCCAGAGCTGGAGCAAGAGCCAAGAGCCAGAGCCAGAGCCAAGAACCAGAGCTAGAGCCTAGAGCGAGAGTGAGAGCCGAGAGCTAGAGCCAAAGCGAGAGCGAAAGCCAAGAGCAAGAGCCAAAGTCGAGAGCCAGAGCCAGAGTTAGAGCCAGAGCCAGAGAGAGAGCCAAAGTGAGAGCCAGAGCCAAGAGCCGAGATCCAGAGAGCCAAACAGCCAGGGATAAAAATGGTATTCTAGGCCCAATGGTTCAGTCGTAACCTATTGGAGTTGAGTGTGGAAATTGTAAAAGAATTCATCCATAATCCCAAAGAGTCTAATCAAGTTGATTAGAGCTCAAGGAGATGGGATTCCTTGATCAAATGATCGGTCTTCCATGCTTTTGGGAGGTGAAAAAAAATGTGTTATAAAAACACAGAGAACACAATTAGTAGGGATTCGCAAAGGCTGAGAGATAACACAGAGAGCAATTGACAGAGGGTCACTCAGAAGTCGAGTGAAACCAGAAGCTCAGAGAGCCAAGATCCAGAGCCAGAGCCAGAGCCAAGAGCCAGAGCCAAAGCCGAGAGCCAAAGCCAGAGCCAGAGCCAAAGCCAAGAGCCAGAGCCAGAGCCGAAATCGAGAGCCAGAGCGGGGAGCTAGAGCTAGAGCCAAAGCCAGAGCCAAGAGCCGAGAGCCAGAGAGCCAAACAACCAGGGATAAAAATGGTTTTCTAAGCCCAATGGTTCAGTCGTAACCTATTGGAGTTGAGTGTGGAACTTGTAAGAGAATTCAGCCATAATCCCAAAGAGTCTAATCGAGTTTATTAGAGCTCAAGGATACGTAGCCCAAGAGGTTTGGGTGAACTCCATATTATATTGTTGTTATGTGTGATTGCGTATTGCTGCATTGTATCTGTTGTTATATGTTTTATATCAGTTCAAACAAATAAACTTAAAGCACTTAACAGTTAAAAACAAACATAAGCATACAGCCCTTTCAAGCACTTTTAATTCCGCAAATTATCAATCATAAGCTAGATCTTGGGAATATATAATGATTTGAAAATGAAGATCTTAGATTACTTTTAAGGTATTACAGACTCATGTGCATGGATTTGCCTATATTACTTAGTGCAATGGATCAATAAGATTGCAAATAATATAGACAATTGAGCAGTTAGAGAAACATAATAAACAAACACACATAAACACACCAAGTTTAATATGGAGTTCACCAAAAACTCTTGGGCTACGTCTCTTGGTCTAGCCTTCAGTTGTGACCTCCCTATTATGTCTTCAAGAGCATAGTTTTACAAAATGTGAGCTCAAATTGAGTCTCAACACAACAGACACAAAACAGCAGGAGTTTTGCTTGAAACCCTCAAGCCTCTTTGAGTACACATACTCTTTCTTTCACTCTCTGCCTTTGTTTTCTCGTTGTCTCAGTACTGCCTCTCCTCTGTCTCTGTCAGTCTGTGGCTTTAAAGCCAATCGGCGCTGTTTGTTCATTTCCCCTTCTCAGGCTCTCTGGCTCCCGGCCTCTGTCCACTCGAATTCCCTTCTGAGTGTTAGCAATCATGGCATAACGTCTTCAGGGAAGGTGGCCACCTATTCTGCAACGGAAGGGACCATTGGGCCTTTGAAATCCCCAAAAATAGTGTCCTCTATTTACACAGAGAAACACTGTAAAACACGGGAAAAATCTACCAAATCACTATTTATCGGACTTTAAATATTATGAATTCCGCCTTATATTCCATCGGGTCCGCCTTTAAATCGCTATCGCATGTCACAAACGCCCGTTCCGTGGTTTCCCTTTATATTTGAAAAATACATTAAAACACTGAAAATATCGCAAAATGGCTTTATGGCGGACTTGAAATGCTATATATTTTCATCTATAAGTTCCATCGGGTCTGGTTTTATATCGCTATCGCATATCCACCGTTGATCTAAGTGATCTTGATCCAACGGTTGAGATTCATTTCAGGCGGAAAATGCGTACAAAGATTACCCGCCCGAAAAGGCGGTTTTCTTACGCCATGTGTCAGCCAGTGGATGGGATTGGGCGGAGCCCGTCCAATACCACTTATTGCCTAAGGCCTGCCTGAAATCCTACTCATTATGGAACTCAAAACATATATATCTGCATGTATATCCCTTTTGGGTCCGGATTCCTCGCTTTATTCACATTTCCTTTGTTTTTCATTTATTTACGAAAATACGAAATACATTGAAAAAACCCTTTTACCGGACTTGAAATATTATCAACTTTCATCCATAATCCTATCAGGTTTGGCTATCACAGTCGCAAGTATATTGGCCCCGCTCCTTTGTATTCTGCTGATGCGATACCGCGAGTTAACCTCGGCTGTTGATCTGTGCACTTGATCGACAGTCCTTGTTGATTTGTGTTGATCGCTATCGCAACTGTCATATGGCCGCCTCCGATAACCTCCGCTTGACCACCGATTGCGATATGCCGATCGAATATGGACTATTGATTTGCCAGATCCGACGGCTCCTCTTCAAAGTTGTTTTGACCTCCGATAGGCTCTATTTCCGTTGTTTCCTTGTGTTTTTCGCCCCCGATAGTTCAATCCGCCATTTTTAAAGGTTCTTCTTATGCGATAGTTTTTGATGTTTGAAGATTTACAGGGTGTTTAGGATCCATTTTGGATCATATAAGCTTTGGAGTGGGAGAGGTTCTTGTAAGTTTGACAAGAAGCCTTTAGGTCCCCATTTCAGATCAGGTGGTATCGGAGCTGGTTATATCGGAGCATCAGGTTGATTAACCCCACCTTCAAAGAAGGTTATATCAGAGCTTAAGTTATACTAGAGCAGGTGGTATCATGAAGCAGATGGTATCATGATGTAAGTAGTATCAGATCAGAATCCTTAATTGACAGAGCAATCTATATGCTTGGTTGACTTGAAAGGTGTTTGATTGTTGTAAACTGACTGTTGTTTGAGTTTGCAAAGGTGAAAGCTATTGATAGCTAAGTCCAGGAGAGGACAAGAAGGAAGAAGGGCTGAAGGCATTCTTCTTATCCCAAAGGACCTCAAAGCAATCCTTGAAGCACAAGAGGTTTGTTGCAAAAGGTTTCTTGAATAAGCTCTTTGTTAATCTTGTTTGGAGTTCTTTTGTTGATTTTGATAATGACAACTTCTACAAGTGAGTCCTCAAATTCTTCTTTCTTCACAAGATTCTTTGATGAAGACATGAAGCAAGACTTGTTCATCATGATGGATATGGTGAGAGAAATGTATGAGGATGGAAGGAAGAGCATCATACTTAGAGAGCAGTTGAATTCCATGAAGGAAGAGCAGCAGTTGCTTTCTGACAAATTGCAGGAAATGGAGAGACAACTTCATATTGCAAATATGAGCCTGGAAAGGATGCATGAGTTGGAGACACAACTCTTTGTTGCAAAGGAAGCCTTAGTCAAGTATCAACTTGAAGAAGAGGTAAATAATTCCAGTTTGTCTTCAATTTCCTCTAAGAATGTTTATATTGGTTCTTTTGAAAAACATACCAAAGGCATAGGGTCCCAGTTAATGTCCTAGATGGGATATGAAGGAAAAGGCTTGGGCAAACATGCACAGGGTATTGTTGAGCCAATAATAGTTGAGGAAAGGCCTAAGTATTTGGGTCTTGGCTATGGACAAGCTTATGGAGAAATTTCCAAAGCTGCCATGAAGGCCATTGAAACAGTTCCAAGAAGGAGTTTCATTTCAGGTCTTCTACCTCAAGAGTGTAAAGATTGTATTCATGGGGAATGTAATAGCTTGAAACATCATTTTCAGGAAGAAGGTGTTCATAAGCATACACTTGAACCATAGAGTTGTGAAAACTCTGAAAGCCTTGAAGAGATTGATGGTGTTCCAAAGGGAGCCACTTCTTCATTTGATTCACCTCCTCATGAAGGTAATAAAGGTGAAAAAGAAAGGTATAAATCTAGTTCTAATCATATTCCTTTTGATTATGTTAAGAATGATAGATTTCCATATAAGCATTGGAAAAGAATTGCATGTTCCTTTTATGGTTTGGATAACCATAATGTTTCTAGATGTTGGAAGAGAATGGCCACATACTGGACAAGGCAAATCATGCTGTCAAGAAGATGCACATGTGTTGCACTTACTACCATAAGCAAGGACATATTGCTGCAAAATTTTGGACTCTGAATCCAACAATGCTTCCACGAAACATGAAGAAGGTGGAAAGAGAGAATGGCAGAAATGGAAAGAAAGATTCCATGAATGATGTGTTTCAAGATGATTCACATGTTGATGTTGATGTGCAGACAAAGGAAGGACCTTTGAAATGGATTGGTAAGAAATGGTTAGAGTTCTTATCCAATTAAACATTGCATGTCTACTGATAGAATGCATTTATTTGCATTTCTTTGTTAATGGAATGCAAGTTGCAGGGTTTTACCAAGAAGGTGAATGGAAAAGTTGAGCAGGAGACTCACTTTATTGCTACAACATTATATTTATTTCAGCTTCGAAATTACAATGTACTTAAGCGAAAGTTGAAGGATAAAACATTATATTTCATTTCAGCTTCGAAAGTACAATGTACTTAAGCAAAAGTTGAAGGATGAAACACATGCATGAGAATGATGTGCATGAACACAGGGATGTTGATGATTTCCTTGTATTTGAACATGTGTGTGTAATTAACTTGAAGGGTTGATTGCTTTGTTGTTAAACATGCATGTAATGTTAATGTTGACTTGAAAAAATTTGATTTGGTCTCCAAGATGGAGATAATGATGAAGTGTTTCATCTTTGAAAAAGAATCCTAAAGTTCTTTTTCTACATGCTTGACTTGAAGGGTCAATTGTTTTAAAGGCATGTTTTGTTGGCTTGTTATCTAGTCAATCATTTGTATGCAGATGTAAAGACATGGAGGTGTTCACAAGATGTGAAATCTGTTTCTTTTGTTGAAGCAGGAGTTTAGGCCATCCAGTTTTTGTCTATAATCCTTTTGTTGTTAACAGTTGTTGTTAATTGTTGTTGTTGACAGTATGTCAAACAGGCACAAATGAAAATTTTTGTGAAGCAGATGTAACTTCACATTGGTTTGAGCCACCTTGGATTAATGATCAAGGCAGAGAAGTTCAAACTACCTTCTGTGACCTTCTCAGTAGGAGTTCTGCAAGAAGTCGGGGAGGAAGATAGTTCTTCCTAGGAGGACAAGCACATCCAGGAAGGAAGTGTTCAAAGGCTTTTGTTGAGAGGCACTATGTAGGGCAAGTGTGTGGAGGCTGAAAGAAGAGGGTGAGGTACTCTCATTCACTGTTCATATCAGTATATTAGTGTTTTGGAGTCCAAAAGCTTTTTAGTGGGAAGGCGTGATCCAAAATGGATCTAACATAGACTTTTATGTCTATGAATTTTCCTCATAGAGGAAAAATGAAAGTCAAAGGATGCTCTTGGGAATAGTCTCATTGTGTAGATATTTTCAATTTGAATCTACTGCAATTTGAATGGACCAAAACGGACTCCGGATGAAGGAGTTATTGTAAAATGAAAATTGTCCAATGTCCTTAGAAAAGGAGACAATTTCATTAATCTTCAAACTATATTGAAAATGTTGATTTTTGGTATAGGCTCACGGGCCAATCCACAGCTAACACATGGTAGGCCAGGATTGGGCCATGTGGCCTTGTTTGATTGGTCGAAAAGGAAATCGGGCAATATTATATCGCATCGCAAAAAGCCAAAGGGAAGACTTAACCAAAGGCATGAAGACTTGCGATGGGCCGATTGCGATGAGCGTTGTTAGCCGTCAGATCAAAAGGGAATCAATGGTCGAGATGCGATCGATGATCGCAAATTGGAGAGGCAAGACTGCGGGCCATGGAACCAGTGATATGCCAACTGCTGATATGTTGAAACGTTGATAAACGATATTGTGATACTCCAATAGTGCCGATCGGAGCGATCAGAGATCAGATCACATGCGATGGGGCCGATATGCCGATAAAGTGACTCGCGATATGCTGATAAAGCGATCAGTGATATTGATCACATTGGGGAAAAGGCATGGGAGGTAGACCTTTGGCCCTTACGCAGCACGATTGCGAATTGCGATAAAGCGCGGACCCGGTGGGATTATAAATGCGACTGCATATAATTTGAAATCCGGGTTATGCAGATTTCTGTGTGTTTCCCATGTATTGAGGTTTTGATCTCCCACCTGTGCAATTGCGATATTGTGACCAAAGGCGGACCCGATGGGATTATAAGCGCGATTTCATATAATTTGAAGTTCGGTTGAACGGCTCATAATGTGTTTTTCGTGCATTTCTCTGTGTATTGTCATTACGTGTTCAAATTCGGTATTTCTGTAGGAGGAAGGCAAAATTATTGGGTTACCCCATGTTTCTGTTCCCTTCAATTGGAAAACGGATTATTTAATCAAACGATCGGTCTTCCATGCTTTTGGGAGGCGAAAACAAATGTGTTATAAAAACACAGAGAACACAATTAGCAGGGATTCGCAGAGGTCGAGAGATAACACAGAGAGCACAATTGACAGAGGGTCGCTTGGAAGTCGAGTGAAACTAGAAGCTCAGAGAGCCGAGAGCCAGAGCCAAGAGCCAGAGCCAGAGCCAAGAGCGAGATCGAAAGCCGAGAGCTAGTGCCAGAGCCAGAGCCAGAGCCAAGAGTGAGAGTCAGAGCCGAGAGCCAGAGCCAGAGCCAGAGAAAGAGGCAGAACCAAAGCTAGAGCCAAGAGTCGAGAGCCAGAGAGCCAAACAACCAGGGATAAAAATGGTATTCTAAGCCCAATGGTTCAGTCGTAACCTATTGGAGTTGAGTGTGGAACTTGTAAAAGAATTCAGCCATAATCCCAAAGAGTCTAATCGAGTTGATTAGAGCTCAAGGAGACGTAGCCCAAGAGGTTTGGGTGAACTCCATATTATATTGCTGTTATGTGTGATTGCGTATTGCTACATTGTATTTGTTGTTATATGTTTTATATCAGTTTAAGCAAATAAACTTAAACCACTTAACAGTTAAAAACAAACATAAGCATACACCTCTTTCAAGCACTTTTAATTCCGCAAATTATCAATCATAAGCTAGATCTTGGGAATATATAATGATCTGAAAATGAAGATCTTAGATTACTTTTAAGGTATTACAGACTCATGTGCATGGATTTGCCTTATTACGTAGTGCAACGGACAATAAGATTGCGAATAATATAGAAAATTGAGCAGTTAGAGAAACATAATAGACAAACACATATAAACACAACAAGTTTAATATGGAGTTCACCCAAAACTCTTGGGTTACATCTCCTGGTCTAGCCTTCAGTGGTGACCTCTCTATTATGTCTTCAAGAGAAGAGTTTTACAAAATGTGAGCTCAAATTGAGTCTCAACACAACATATACAAAACAGAAAGAGTTTTGCTTGAATCCCTCAAGCCTCTCTGAGTACACAGACTCTTTCTTTCACTCTCTGTCTCTGTTTTCTCTCTGTCTTAGTATTGCTTCTCCACTGTCTCTATCAGTCTGTGGCTTTAAAGCCAATCGGCGCTGTCTATTTGTTTCCCCTTCTCGGGCTCTCTGGCTCCCGACCTCTATCCGCTCGAATTCGCTTCTAAGCATTAGCAATAATGGCATAATGTCTTCAGGGAAGGTGGCCACCTGTTCTGCAACGGAAGGGACCATCGGACCTTTGAAATCCCCAAAAATAGTGTCCTCTGTTTACATAGAGAAACACTGTGAAACACGGGAAAAATCCGCCAAATCACTGTTTATCAGACTTCAAATATTATGAATTCTGCCCTATATTCCATCGGGTCTGCCTTTAAATCGCTATCGCATGTCGCAAATGCCCGTTCTGTGGTTTCCCTTTGTATTTGAAAAATACATTAAAACACTGAAAATATCGCAAAATGGCTTTATGGCAGACTTGAAATACTATATATTTTCATCTATAAGTTCCATTGGGTCTGGTTTTATATCATGATCGCATATCCACCATTGATCTGAGTGATCTTGATCCAATGGTTGAGATTCATTTCGGGCGGCGAAGGCGTATGAAGATTACCCGCTAGAAAAGGCGGTTTTCTTACGCCACGTGTCAGCTAGTGGATGGGATTGGGGGGAGCCCGTCCAATACCACTTACTGCCTAAGGCCCGCCTAAAATCCTGCTCATTACAGAACTCAAAACATATATATCTGCATGTATATCCCTTTCGGGTCCAGATTCATCGCTTTATTCGCATTTCCTTTGTTTTTTGTTTATTTACGAAAATACGAAATACATTGAAAAAACCCTTTTACCAGACTTGAAATATTATCAACTTTCATCCATAATCCTATCGGGTTTGGCTATCGCAGTCACAAGTATATCGGCCCCGCTCCTTTGTATTCTTCCGATGCGATATCACGAGTTAACCTGGGCCATCGATCTGCGCGCTTGATCGACAGTCCTCGTTGACTTGCGCTGATCACTATCGCAACTGTCATATGGCCGCCTCTGATAACCTCCGCTTGCCACCGTCGATTGTGATATGCTGATCGGATCTAGACTGTTGATTAGCCAGATTCGACGGCTCCTGTGCAAAGTTGTTTTAACCTTCGATAGGCTCTATTTCCACTCTTTCCTTGTGTTTTTCACCCCCGATAGTGTAATCTGCCATTTTTAAAGGTTCTTCTTATGTGATAGTTTTGGATGTTTGAAGACTTAGAGGGTGTTTAGGATCCATTTTGGATCACACCTTCCCACTGAAAAAGCTTTTGGACCACCAAAAGTTGGTTTTCAAGCATCGATCAAGTGAGGATACAACTTCCTCACTTGTCCAATTTCCATCCATTGTGCACTGCTTGGTTTTGAACCTTTGAGTCCAATTCTGAGGTACTCAATATCCCCTATGTGCGTATTTCTCACCTTCCTGTCTAGAACTGTATCTTCCTGCAACTCATTGAGATATTCAGGCAACAAATAATCAATAGAAGGCAACTGACTTTGCTCTTCAGGATCTTCAATTAATGAAGGTTCAAACAGTCTCAAATTTTCTTCATTAACCACTGAATAGATGTGAATGTAAGCTGGAAAATCAAGGCGAAAAGCGTTCTCACCAATTTTCTCAAGTATCTTGAAAGGCCCATACCTTATTGGCTTCAGCTTCGTACCTTCACCTTGCATTCTGTCTTTGCTGATGTACAACCAGACTTGATCACCAACTTGGAAGCTATGCTCAATTTGATGCTTATCATGCCTTGCATTGTACTTGGCCTGGCTTCTTTCCAGTTGTTCTTGCACTGCCTGGTGAATTTGTTGGATCTGTTCAATGAACTTGGTTGCTTTGTCTACATCACTGTGTCCATCAACTGCTATGTCTTTTCCAAAGACAAAATCCAAGGGAGACCTCGGTGTAAAACCAAAACAAGTCTCAAAAGGAGATCTCTGTGTAAAAGAGTGCTTGGCACGGTTGTAAGCATGCTGCACATAACACAAATGTTCATTCCAAAGCTTGGGATGTTTGCTGCAATAGCCCTTGAGCAACTGGATCACTGTCCTATTGACCACCTCTGTTTGGCCATCTGTTTGTGGATGAAAGGCTGTGCTCTTTTTCAATCTGGTGTCCATCAACTCCCACAGACTTGACCAAAACTTCCCAACAAATCATGAATCTCGATCAGATAAATTGGAAGTGGGTAACCCAAAATGAACCCATACATGCTGAAAGAACAACTTCACTGTTTGTTCAGCTGTAATCTGCTTATTACAAGGTATTAAAATACACATTTTGCTGAACCTGTCCACAATAACATATAAATAGTCATGATCTTTTCTAGATTTTGGCAATCCCCCAACAAAGTCCATGGAAACACTTTCCCAAGGACGAGAAGGAACTGGAAGTGGAGTGTACAAGCCTAATTTTCTATTGCTGGGCTTGCTTTTAGCACACATGGTACACCCTTTAATATATCTAGAAACTGTTTCATTCATTCTTGGCCAATAGCAAAACCTTTGCAGCTGTGCAACTGTTTTACTTACACCAAAATGACCTGATATAAGAGAAGTATGTGCTTCCCGAATTATGTTAACTCTTTCAGTTTGTGGAATGCATAACTTTCCCAAATGATACAAGAGTTGGTCCTTAACATAATAATCCAATTCTTCTACTTGTTTTCCATGACTTAAAGTTGCATATACATCTTTAAAATCTATATCTTGAGCATATTGTTCAATGTAGCTTTCATGCATTACTGAGTTATGCTTAAGTATAGTAGATGCATTTATGATTGGTCTGGACAACATATCTGCAACTTTATTGTGTATGCCCTTCTTATATCTGATGACTAGATGAAACTGTTGTAGAAAACCCATCCACCTATAGTGTCTTGATTGCTGCAATTTAGTTTGTGAGTGCAAATATTGAAGTGGTTGATGGTCTGTATGGATGATTGTTTCTTTTCCCATTAAGTAATGTTTCCACTTTTTCACACTCTGCACTAATGCATACAATTCTTTATCATATGTGGGATAATTAACTACTGCATAATTAAATGTCTCAGAATGATAGCATATGGGTTTACCATGTTGCATCAACACTACTCCCATGGCATAGTCACTGGCATCTGTTTCAATCTCAAATGGTCATTGAAGATCTAGCAGTGCTAGTACTGGTGTTGTACTAATTTTTTATTTTAAGGTGTCGAAGGCTTTTTTTTGTTTGCCTCCCCACTGAAACACCTTATTCAATCTTGTTAAAGCATGTAAGGGAGCTGCAATCAAGGAAAAGTTAGCAATAAACTTTCTCCAATATTGTGCTGCTCCTAGGAAGCTCCTAACTTTTGTAGCAGATTTGGGTTTAGGCCAGTTCACAATGACTTCGACCTTAGAGGGATCTATCTTCAATTCACCACCCCCTACAATATGACCCAAATAATTTAAAGATGTTTTGCCGAATTCACATTTTGACAATTTCACATAGAGATTTTCTCTTTTCAAAACATCTAAAGTCCGCTTTACATGCTTTAAATGTTCTTCCCATGTTTTACTGAAAACAAGAATGTCATCTAAATATACAATTACAAAATCATCAATAAAAGGTCGGAGTACATCATTCATAACTAGACTCATGAAAGTGGCAGGAGAATTAGTTAATCCAAAAGGCATAACCAGCCACTCATACAGCCCTTGCTTTGTTTTGAAAGTAGTCTTCCATGCATCTTGTTCTGCTACTCTGACCTGATGATAGCCACTATGTAAGCCGAACTTGGAAAAGTAAACTACTTCTTTTAGCTGATCTAATAGATCATCAATGTGAGGAAGGGGATAACGATTCTTGATCGTTATTTTATTCAGTGCTCTGTAATAAATGCACATCCTCCACGAACCATCTTTCTTTCTCACCAACACGATTGGAGAACCGCATGGTGATGTGCTTGGTCTTATGAACCCTTTATCAAGCAACTCCTATACCTGCTTCTTGATATCTGCATTCTCTAAAGCAGATAACCTGTACATTCCAATGTTAGGCAATGGAGCATCTTGCTGCAAATGAATATCATGTACTATTTCCCTTTTGGGTGGCAGACCTTTAGGTTCTTGAAATGGGATATCATATTCTGAAACAACTTTAACTAAATCATCTTTCTGTTTAGCATCACAACCTTCAAATACAATGGTTTTATCAGGGTTCTTTTCCTTTACAACCATTAGTAAAAATTGCTTGCATGAATTTACAATTATTTTCATCTGCCTTGAGTTTATGAGAGTGTAATTATTTTTGAGTTTATGAGCTCTTACAATATATTCTATTCCATCTTTTGTGAGTTGATAATTATTTTCAAATCTATAGAAAATGGCTTTTCTATCATACAAGTAAGGACTTCCTAAAACAATACCACACATATCCAAGGGAACTATATCTGACTCAACCTCATCTACAAATGTTGACCCAAAAGCAAACCTAAGTTTACATTGTCTAGTCACTTGTATCTTTGCTTTATCACATACCCAACCTAATGGATATGGCTTTGTTACACAGTAATTTGTCACCATTTGTTACCGTCCCTGTTACCCCTCTCCCATACACTGGAGGACTCATTCCGGGACCTGTGAGAAGTGACATGACCTGAAACCACTTGCATTATATTCCTCTAAGTATGAGCTTCATATGCCCTGAAGACATCTCCTGCAGAATACCCATAAAAAGACCTCTTTTTGCATTGGCGCGGTTCCACAGTGTACTGCTCGCGCCAATGGGGGAAATCCTCTAAAGAGGGCGCGCCATTGGCGCTCTGTCTCAGAGTCGCACTCGCGCCAACCGAATTGGGTAAAGTTTTTAACAAACAAGCTTCCGAAGGTTCTCCTTAACCCATTCACCAACTGAATCCTTGTTGAGTTAGGATGGTTTGGCTTCGAATCTCCATAGAAGGGAAGTGGTTTGCCACCTTTCATGGAAGCTTCTAAGTGATAAAGCCAATCCCATTGAAATTGTGATTGATCTTATCTCCTTCCCCTCTATCTATAAAAGCTTGTCTCAATGCCTTGAGCAAGCTAGTTCCAGCAGAGTGCTAGTGATAGTGAGAATTCCAGGAGTTCAAGAGATTGAAGTTGCAAGAGCCTTCTTGTCACCAAGGAGAGAGAGGCTTGTTTCCCAATCCCAACAAGCTTTGCAAGAATTGTGTAGCTGATCACCCAGCCAAAGGAGGATTTGACGTCAGAACTATGGTTGTATTCTTCTTTGTTGTTTATCAATAATAGATGACTATCATTATGGTTCCACTCTCATTGTCCTTTGTAATGATTGATGTTGAGTTATATCTTTTCTGACTGATATATAATTGCATCTATTGGATTTTATGCTTGTATTTGCGTTGTTCTTTGCATGTGCAGGTGTCCAATCACGAAGATCGTGGGGATCGTGACCGGCCAAAGCAAAGGAACGAGAGCGACGTCTCTTCTACGAATATTAGCGTTGGAATCCAAGTAGGTTCTCATCATCCACCTTTAATTTGCAATTAGGAACTTGCGTGATAGCATTGTTTGATTTTTGCTAGACCCGGTCTGGGCTAGTAGGGATCGTCTCTGTCCGCAGAGGGGATTTACCTCCACAACAGGCTTCTTGTGAGGTGTGGTTAGTAATCCCAACTTCTTTACAATTGCTTCAGAAATCAAGTTTACTTGTGATCCACTATCAAATAAAGTATCAATCTTTTGTTGCTTGGAAATAACTCTAATATGAAAAATCTCATGTCTTTTCCTCTCATTTTCTTCATTATCAATAGATTGTGCAGAATTACTAGTAGATGCTTCAGAATTTTTAGCTTTTATACCTATAGCTGTGGCTGTTGTTTCATCACCTGATTCTAACCCCAAGTCTTTCTGAATAGCAGCAGCAGTCTTCTTCTTCTTACCATCGAACTTTTCAGGTTTCAGCTCCAGATTCAAAGACCAACAATGTTCATCATCGTGTCCATCCTTCTTGCAGTGAGTGCATGAAGGTTTGTCTTTCTGTACATCATTTTCCTTTCTCTCTTTCCATCTCAGCTTCTTCTTTTCCTTTTTTTTGCTTGCAGAGGGCTTTGATGATCCCCCAATCTCTGGGCTCATATTCTTGCCTCTAGCCTCTAGATGTGTCGCCTGAATTGATACATCATCTAGGCTAGTGGGGTTAAACATGAGAATGGTGTGCTTCAAATAGCTACGTAGACCACCTATATACTTCAACAAGGTTTCAGGTGAGTCTAGAGAAATGCCAAGAGTTAAAGCTCTTTTTATAAACTCCTAGGTATAGCTTTGTACACTTTGGCCCTTTAATTGGCGAAGAGTTGGCCAACTCATCATTGCTTGTTGCATATAAGCTAGAGGATAGAACTATTTTTTAATGGCAGAAACAAATTCATTCCAGGTAGAAAGAATTTTACCATGCTTCTTCAAATCAGCTTGCGTCCTACCTTCCCACCACGCTAGGGCAGTTCCTCCAAGGCAAAGGCTAGCTAGTTGAATTTTACTCCTTTCTAAATCAATGTTCTGCACCCTGCAATACACATCAATATGTCTAATCCAATTATCTAGCTTTTCTGCATTTAATTCTCCATCATAGATTGGCAAATCAAATTTTACATCTAATTTAATCAAAGATGTTTTCTTCTTTTTCTTTTCAGGGCTAGAAGGAGGAGTTGATGGAGGAGGCTCTTCCCCTTTCCCTTTGCCTTCTGAATGGGCAACTAGAAGAGGTTCCTCTACTCCTTTGCCTTGTTCGGGTGTTGAGGTGCTTTCACCTCGATCCTTCTTAAATTCCCGATACATTTCTTCCACCATGGCTCTCATGGTCATGAAACTGTCCATGAACTGAGATTCTGATTCCAATGGGACTTCTCCGGCCATTCTCCTCTGAGTGTAGACTCTTCCAATCTCTGGATTAGTCTCAACAAGCTCTCCTTCTCCTAGTTTGAGCTTTGACCTAGTTAGCATTCAACAATCTAGCACAAGCTTGTCTAACCTTAGCAAACCTAAAGCTCTGATACCACTTGATCTGAAAATGAAGATCTTAGATTACTTTTAAGGTATTACAGACTCATGTGCATGGATTTGCCTATATTACTTAGTGCAACGGATCAATAAGATTGCGAATAATATAGACAATTGAGAAGTTAGAGAAACATAATAGACAAACACACATAAAAACAACAAGTTTAATATGGAGTTCACCCAAAACTCTTGGGCTACGTCTCTTGGTCCAGCCTTCAGTGGTGACCTCTCTATTATGTCTTCAAGAGCAGAGTTTTACAAAATGTGAGCTCAAATTGAGTCTCAACACAACAGATACAAAATAGCAGGAGTTTTGCTTGAATCCCTCAAGCCTCTTTGAGTACACAGACTCTTTCTTTCACTCTTCGTCTCTGTTTTCTCTCTGTCTCAGTACTCCCTCTCCTCTGTCTCTATCAGTCTGTGGCTTTAAAGCCAATCGACATTGTTTTTTCGTTTCCCCTTCTTAGGATCTCTGGATCCTAGCCTCTGTCCACTTGAATTGCCTTCTGAGCATTAGCAATCATGGCATAACGTCTTCAAGGAAGGTGGCCACCTGTTCTGCAACGGAAGGGACCATCGGGCCTTTGAAATCCCCAAAAATAGTGTCCTCTATTTATACAGAGAAACATTGTAAAACACGGGAAAAATATGCCAAATCAATGTTTATCAGACTTCAAATATTATGAATTCCGCCCTATATTCCATTGGGTCCGCCTTTAAATCGCTATTGCATGTCGCAAATGCCCGTTCTGTGGTTTCCCTTTGTATTTGAAAAATACATTGAAACACTGCAAATATCGCAAAATGGCTTTATGGCAGACATGAAATGCTATATATTTTCATCTATAAGTTCCATCTGGTCCGGTTTTATATCGCTATCACATATCCACCGTTGATCTGAGTGATCTTGATCCAACGGTTGAGATTCATTTCAGGCGGTGAAGGCGTACAGAGATTACCCGCTTGAAAATGCAGTTTTCTTACGCCATGTGTCAGCCAGTGGATGGGATTAGGCGGAGCCCGTCCAATACCACTTACCGCCTAAGGCCCGCCCGAAAACTTTCTCATTACGGAACTCAAAACATATATATCTGCATGCATATCCCTTTTGGGTTTGAATTCATCGCTTTATTCGCATTTCCTTTTTTTTCGTTTATTTACGAAAATACGAAATACATTGAAAAAACCCTTTTACCGGACATGAAATATTACCAAATTTCATCCATAATTCTATCAGTTTCGGCTATCACAATCACAAGTATATCGGCCCCGCTCCTTTGTATTCTGTTGATGAGATACCGTGAGTTAACCTGGCCATCGATCTGCGCGCTTGATCGACGGTCCTCATTGACTTACGCTGATCGCTATCGCAACTGTCATATGGATGCCTCCGATAACCTTTGCGTGCCACCGCCGATTGTGATATGCTAATCGGATCTGGACCGTTGATCGTCCAGATCCGATGGCTTCTGTGCAAAGTTGTTTTGACCTCCGATAGGCTCTATTTCCACTGTTTCCTTGTGTTTTTCACCCCCAATAGTGTAATCCACCATTTTTAAAGGTTCTTATTATGCAATAGTTTTGGATGTTTGAATACTTAGAGGGTGTTTAGGATCCATTTTGGATCATATAAGATTTGGAGTGGGAGAGGTTCTTGTAAGTTTGACAACAAGCCTTTAGGTCCCCATTTCAGATCAGGTGGTATCGAACTAGTTATATCGGAGCATCAGGTTGATTAACCCCACCTTCAAAGAAGGTTATATTAGAGCTTAAGTTATACTAGAGTAGGTGGTATCATGAAGTAGATAGTATCATGATGCAAGTAGTATCAGATCAGAATGCTTGATTGACAGAGCAATATATATGCTTAGTTGACTTGAAAGGTGTTTGATTGTTGTAAACTGACTATTGTTTGAGTTTGCAGAGGTGAAAGCTATTGATAGCTAAGTCCAGGAGAGGACAAGAAGGAAGAAAGGCTGAAGGCATTCTTCTTATCCCAAAGGACCTCAAAGAAATCCTTGAAGCACAAGAGGTTTGTTGCAAAGGTTTCTTGAATAAGCTATTTGTTAATCTTGTTTGAAGTTCTTTTGTTCATTTTGATAATGACAACTTTTACAAGTGAGTCCTCAAATTCTTCTTTCTTCACAAGATTATTTGATGAAGACAAGAAGCAAGGTTTGTTCATCATGATGGATATGGTGAGAGAAATGTATGAGGATGGAAGGAGGAGCATCATACTTAGATAGCAATTGAATTCCATAAAGGAAGAGCAGCAGTTGCTTTCTGACAAATTGCAGGAAATGGAGAGACAACTTCATATTGTAAATATGAACCTGGAAAGGATGCATGAGTTGGAGAAACAATTCTTTGTTGCAAAGGAAGCCTTAGTCAAGTATCAGCTTGAAGAAGAGGTAAATATTTCCTGTTTGTCTTCAATTTACTCTAAGAATGTTTATATTGGTTCTTTTGAAAAACATACCAGAGGCATAGGGTCCAAGTTAATGTCCCATATGGGATATGAAGGAAAAGGCTTGGGAAAACATGCACAGGGTATTGTTGAGCCAATAATAGTTGAGGAAAGGCCTAAGTATTTGGGTCTTGGCTATGGACAAGGTTATGGAGAAAGTTCCAAAGCTGCCATGAAGGCCATTGAAACAGTTCCAAGAAGGAGTTTCATTTCAGGTCTTCTACCTCAAGAGTGTAAAGATTGTATTCATGGGGAATGCAATAGCTTGAAACATCATTTTTAGGAAGAAGGTGTTCATAAGCATACACTTGAACCAGAGAGTTGTGGAAACTCTGAAATCCTTGAAGAGATTGATGGTGTTCCAAAGGGAGCCACTTCTTCATTTGATTCACCTCCTCATGAAGGTTAGGTGAAAAAGAAAGGTATAAATCTGGTTCTAATCATATTCCTTTTGATTATGTTAAGCATGATAGATTTCCATATAAGCATTGGAAAAGCATTGCATGTTCCTTTTGAGGTTTGAATAACCATAATGTTTCTAGATGTTGGAAGAGAATGGCCACATACAGGAAACTTTTGAAGGAAAGGAAGCAAAAAGCCAAAGGTCCACTGGACAAGGCAAATCATGTTGTCAAGAAGATGCACATGTGTTGCACTTACTGCCATAAGCAAGGACATATTGCTGCAAAATGTTGGACTCTGAATCCAACAATGCTTCCATGAAACTTGAAGAAGGTGGAAAGAGAGAATGGCAGGAATGGAAAGAAAGATTCCATGAATGATGTGTTTCAAGATGATTCACATGTTGATGCTGATGTGCAGACAAAGGAACGACCTTTGAAATGGATTGGTAAGAAATGGTTAGAGTTCTTATCCAATTAAACATTGCATGTCTACTGATATAATGCATCTATTTGCATTTCTTTGTTAATGGAATGCAAGTTGTAGGGTTTTACCAAGAACGTGAATGGAAAAGTTGAGTAGGAGACTCACTTTATTGCTGCAACATTATGTTCATTTCAGCTTCGAAAGTACAATGTACTTAAGCGAAAGTTGAAGGATGAAACATTATATTTCATTTCAGATTCGAAAGTACAACATACTTAAGCGAAAGTTGAAGGATGAACCAGCAATATGCCAATCGCCGATATGCTGAAACGCCGATAAGTGATATTGTGATACTCCAATAGTGCCGATCGGAGCGATCAGAGATCGGATCACATGCGATGGGGCCAATATGTCGATAAAGCGACTCGTGATATGCCGATAAAGCGATTGGTGATATTGATCGCATCGGGGAGAAAGGCATGGGAGGTAGAACTTTGGCCATTACGCAGCGCAATTGCAACTTGCGATAAAGCACGGACCTAATGGGATTATAAATGCGACTGCATATAATTTGAAATCCAAGTTATGTGAATTTTTGTGTGTTTCCCGTGTATTGAGGTTTTGACCTCCCACCTATGTGATTGCGATATTGTGACCAAAGGCAGACCCGATGGGATTATAAGCGTGATTTCATATAATGTGAAGTACGGTTGAATGAATAATAATGTGTTTTTCGTGCGTTTCTCTGTGTATTGCCATTACGTGTTCAAATTCGGGATTTCTGCAGGAGGAAGGCAAAATGATTGGGTTACCCCGTGTTGCCATTCCTTTCAATTGGAAAATGGATTCTTTGATCAAACGATCGATCTTCCATGCTTTTGGGAAGCGAAAACAAATGTGATATAAAAACACAGAGAACACAATTAGTAGGGATTTGCAGAGGCCGAGGGATAACACAGAGAGCACAATTGATAGAGGTTCGCTTGGAATTCAAGCGAAACCAGAAGCTCAAAGAGTCGAGAGCTAGAGCCAGAGCCAGAGCCAAGAGCGAGAGCCAGAGCCGAGAGTCAGAGCCGAGAGTCAGAGCCAAAGCCAAAAGCCAGAGGTAGAGCCTAGAGGTAGAGGCAGAGCCAAGAGCGAGAGCCAGAGCCGAGAGACAGAGCCAGAGCCAGAGCCAGAGCCAGAGCCAAAAGCCGAGAGCCAGAGAGCGAAACGGACAAGGATAGAAATGGTATTCTAAGCCCAATGGTTCATTCATAACCTATTAGACTTGAGTGTGGAACTTGTAAAAGAATTCAGCCATAATCCCAAAGAGTCTAATCGAGTTGATTAGAGCTCAAGAAGACGTAGCCCAAGAGGTTTGGGTGAACTCCATATTATATTGTTGTTATGTGTGATTGCGTATTGCTGCAATGTATTTGCTGTTATATGTTTTATATCAGTTCAAGAAAATAAACTTAAATCACTTAACAGTTAAAAACAAACATAAGCATACACCTCTTTCAAGCATTTTTAATTCCGCAAATTATCAATCATAAGCTAGATCTTGGGAATATATAAGATTTGGAGTGGGAGAGGTTCTTGTAAGTTTGACAAGAAGCCTTTAGGTCCCCATTTTAGATCATTTGATAGATCTTTATAACAAGGTATTGTGTGCATCAAATGGAGATCGTATGCCAAAGTTACAACCTCGGGAAGTTGATGTACCATTTTACCCAAACAGGGCACATAGTTTGGCGCTTCATCTCCTAGGGTTATGTTTTTGGATGTTTATGGTTTTCCATTGTTTCTCAACAATAAATAGGCCTTCAAGCCTCATTGTAACAGAGTTCAGAGGCATGCAGCCACCACATCTCTTCTCAGAGATAAGCTACCATCGCCCTAGCTGGTTTATTTCCATTTATGTTTGTAAGCATATTTCAGTATTTTACATTAATGAAATGAAGTATTATTTCCGTTGCATCTCTGTATTTATGGTTATATCTGTAATCTGTTGCGTTCCTGTTTAAATCCGGATCAAAGATGAAGTCTACTCCGTCACATATTACCCAATATATACCCTAGATGCTATTATAGGAGGGGGGAAACCTGATGAAGATGACCTGATTGATCAAATCCTCCAGAATCAGCCCCCCAACACCATGTCTCTTGATGAATTAGTAAATAAAGTTGAAGATAACCCTTGGACTGATTTGTGCCTAGTTGAATCAATTCCTACTCATGTCAAAATGATAGAATTTGGTCCAGCTAAAACATTGAAAATAAATTCTTCCCTCTCTGCACATCAGGAAAAGGAGTTATGTGACATGCTAAGAGAGCATCTGGATGCCTTTTCCTGGAGTTATAAGGAAATGAAGGGAGTGCACCCTTCGGTGTGTACTCACCACATTTACATCAAGGAAGGTTGCAAGCCAGTGCGCCAACCTCAGAGGAGAATGAACCCAACCCTCAAACACATAGTTAAAGAAGAATTGCAGAATTTGTTGGATGCAGGGTTCATTTACCCCATCTCAAATAGTGAGTGGGTGTCTCCTCTAGTTCTGGTCCCAAAGAAGAATGGAAAATGGAGGATCTGTGTGGACTACAGAGAGTTAAACAAAGCCACCAAAAAAGACCATTTCCCTCTACCTTTCATTGATCAAGTCTTGGATGGTCTTGCAGGAAAGAAGTTCTTCTCTTTCCTAGATGGATTCAGTGGTTACAATCAGATCCAGATCAACGCAAAGGACCAAGATAAAACCACCTTCACTTGTCCTTGGGGTACCTTTTCTTATAGGTTCCTTCCTTTTGGATTATGTAATGCCCCTGCCACTTTTCAGAGGGCAGTTCTGAGCATCTTTGTAGAGCTAGTCCATGACTCTGTAGAAATCTATATGGATGATTTCACTCCCTATGGGTGTGATTTCCTAGAGGCTCTCTCTAACTTGGGGAAAGTATTAAATAAGTGCATTTAAATGAACCTATCCCTTAGTCCTGAGAAGTGTGAGTTCTTGATGAATGCATGGACTGTTCTAGGTCACTCAATATCCCAGGAAGGACTACAAGTGGACCCAAATAAAATTGCTATCATAAAGAGGGTCCCTACTCCTCAGAAGCAGAGGGATGTTAGAAGTTTCTTGGGCTTAGCTGGATACTATAAGAGATTCATAAAGGACTTCAACAAAGTAGCCTCACCTTTGTTTGGACTATTGGCCAAGGACTCTAAATTTTGTTGGTCAGAAAGCTGCCAAGAGGCCCTAGAAACCTTAAAGGACAAGTTGACTACTGCACCCATACTCTGAGGCCCAAATTGGGCTCTTCCTTTCCACATCCATGCTGATGCCTATGACAAAGCTATAGGAGCATCTCTAGGCTAGATAGATGACAAGTTTCCTTATGCCATTTATTTCATTAGCAAAAATTTGTCTAAGGCTGAATTGAACTATACTATGATTGAAAAAGAGCTCCTAGTTATTGTCCATTCCTTGAATAAATTTAGACACTACATCACTGGTTACCAGACCTTTGTACATACTAACCATGCTGCTATTAAATATTTGATGAACAAGCCTGATGTGAATGCCAAAATTATTAGATGGTTGCTTTTATTACAATAGTTTGATCTAACTATCATTGATAAGCCTGGTAGAGAAAATGTAGTTGCAGAATTTTTGTCTAGACTTGCTTTACCTGTAGGTGAGGAAGGAATGGTTGATGATAAACTTCCAAATGAGAATTTATTTGTTATTTCAGTTCTCTCTCCATGGTTTGCTGACATAGCCAACTACTTAGTGGCTGCACATTTCCCTCCAAATATGTCCTCCAAGGAAAAAATAAGAATTATAAGAAAGAACACCCCATTCACTTGGATTGGGGGCAATCTCTTCAAGCTAGGTCCAGATCAAATTTTGAGGAGATGTGTCAGGGAGGAGGAAGTATTTAACATCCTTCTATCCTATCATGATGGGCCTTGTGGAGGTCACTTTGCAACCAAGAGGAGAGCCTTCAAGGTACTGCAAGCTAGCTACTACTAGCCCACTCTCCGCCAAGATGCAAGAAGATACACCAGTTGATGTGACCAGTGCCAAAGAATGGGGAAACCTACTTACATGGATGGAATTCATTTGCAACCTCAAGTGACTCTTGAGTCATTTGATAAGTGGGGCATGGATTTCATTGGGCACATTGATGCACCATTAGGGCAGAAAAAATACATAATTGTATGCACTGCTTATTTGACAAAATGGGTTGAAACCAAGGTTGTCAAGGTAGAAACATAAGAGAAGCTGGCTAAGTTCTTAAGGGAGAATGTATTTTACAAGTTTGGGTACACTAGAGAGCTAGTCACTGACCAGAGAGCTCAATTCACATCACACCTGATTGAGAATTTGTTGAGGCAACATAAGATCAAACACAGGAAGTCAACTGCTTATCATCCTCTAGCCAATGGACAAGTAGAGGTTACCAACAAAGCATTGGAAGGCATTCTCACCAAGGTTGTGAGCAGTAGCAGAAAATATTGGGCTGACAAACTAGTGGAGGCCACTTGGGCCTATAATACAACCTGGAAGGCGACCATTGGCCTCACACCTTATGACTTGCTCTATGGAAAGAAGGATCTGCTCTCCATTGAGTTTGAGTACAATACTCTGAGAATGGCATCACAGTTGGATTTGAATGTTACAAATGCATAATAAGGAAGACTGCTCCATCTCAATGGTTTAGATGAATTCAGGATGTAGGCCCTCCTACACACAGTAGTTATTCAAGTACAAATAAAGGTTTGGCACGACAAAAACATCAAATAAAAAGTTTTTCAAGAAGGTGATTGGGATCTGCTATATGACTCCAAGTTGAAGGACTTCAAAGGAAAATTGATGACCAGGTGGATGGGACCATATCTGATAGAAAAGTGCCATGACAATGGGGCTCTGCAAGTAAGGACCATTGATGAAGAAGGTCCCCCCTTGTTTGTCAATGGATACAGATTGAAACCCTATAAAAGACCTCTGTCAAGGGAAGAGTTCATTAGTACCATCAGTAAGGAAGTGAATGTGCTTGGAAGTGTCTCAGCTTCCAGCTCACTAAATTCTTGAAGACTGTTTTTATTTTTGAAAAAATGAAAAAAAGAAGAAGGAAAAACAATAAGGGACCTAGGTGAAAACCTCATTGAGGCACCTGAGGTCAGCTTTTGGGTTGAAAACCTCCTTGACGCAACCCAAGAGTGAAAGAAAGGAAAATAAAAATATGTCTGGGTGAAAACCTCCCTTGAGGCGCCTAGGGAATGCAAATAGGTTGAAAACCTCCTTTGAGGTAGCCTGTGTGTCTTTCAAAAAAAAAGGAAGAAAAAGAGAAAAGAAAAAAAAAATGCCATGGCAGGGACCTCAAACCTGCCCACTAATAAATTTTTGTGATTTTTGCAGGTTTTTAAAGGAAACAAAGGACTCATAGTTCAGAGGACAGAAAGCTAAACATCACCCCATTCTTCCATCATTCACTTAATATCTCCCATGCCTACTATGTCTCCATCATCCATCCTCACTTACAGACATCAAAAACTAGTTTTTATGCAATTTTTTGACTTTTACAGGGTTTCCTGTAGTTAATACAGGAGTTTCCTTTAGTACTATAGGATGTCCTGAAACACTACAGGAATGAATTCCCCATTGGAAAATGATGATGCATGCTTGTTCTAGGTTGGAATAGGGGACCATACACCTCACCACCTCTCACCCAACACGAGCTCGTGACCATACCAACCTCTGTGTCCATCAAGAACCACTCAGAAACATGAAAAAAAAATACAAAAAGAGAGTCAAATGGAAATTCCATCATTGGCCTCAGTCACCTACCACTCCATATCCTCCACTACCATCCTTCCACTCCTACATCACCACCCATTCTTCCTCAAAGTGTAAAAAAAAGGAAAAAAATGATGAAAAAAGGAAGCTAGATGATTTCCATGCATTCTCCATCACCATCCATGCAAGTAAAGGGATCCAACACCCCTGCAGGCATCATGATTCCTATCCAGACCTTAGCAGCAGTAACAAAGACCAAGCACCTGCACACAATAACAAAGAAGACAACCACATCAACAAGAAGAAATATATAGAAAAGTGACCAAGGAAAATCACTTACCTGAACAAAAAGAAGCACAACAGAATCACCCTCCAGCATGCATCAACCAAGCGAAGGAAGGCACAGGTATGGCACCTCATCCAAATTCTTCCCTAAGTATGATATCATAAAAGTGTAGGAATATGAAAAAGTTTGATTTTATAAGTTGGAGGTGGCTAGTTAACTTGGCCACCCTCAACTCGAAAATAAAAAGTGAACTCCTAGTCAGCATGCCACGTTGCAATGTCACATCAAGGAGAATGAGTCGAAAAGGTGGTCGAGTTAAGTTGTGTGAGAGTGGGTGATGATTACGAGGGGAGGCTGCATGATAACTAACAGTGGGCCAATGGTCCCAAAGAGGAAATCCCGTACACTTCCAGCCAATACAGTGCTCCAAGGAATCGACCATAAATAACAAACATTCCAAACTCTCATGCACCATTTGTTCATTTCGAGATCAGAGAAGATCTATACCACCTTGGAGAGCCATCAAGGAAGTAAACATGTTTCAACCACCCTACAGGAAACATAACTACAAAAACAACTATAGGAAACACATGGAGCTACAAGAAGCATTGGAAATTCACAGAGAATGCTAAAAGGAGGTGCCTAGGGTCCAACTGCTCAGGAATTCTCCTCATCCAAATCATCACAGTGAAAGGTAGGTGGCCCATATCTCTTGTGTTATGAATTGATAGCTAGGAAAAGAAAAAATATGAGTTTTCTAAGTGATTACAGTGGGCCTAGGGTTTTAGATAGAATTGTGTGAAATTTAAAAGTTGTGTGGGGATAGAAAGAAGTTGCAGCCATACACCAATATTATAAAATCTTATTCACCCTAGAAACACTAAGGCTATCCCACCAAACTCTCTACACTCAGCTAACCAGAGAAGAGACATGACAGGAGGACTTAACAGAAGGGAACCCACAAAGACATCCATGATACATCTACACCCCCCTATGGTAGAGATATTTAGAAGGCATAACTGGTTGGGATTATTTGAGCTGCTCAGAGGGTATGATGATGATGTATCTCAAGAATTTTCCATGCCACTTAACCCTTAGGCTAGAACCAATGCTACTTATGTGGTAAGAGGACTGTCAAGTACAATTACTCCTGAGGTAATTAGTAGAATCACTACTCTTCCTCAAGGGATGCCATGGAGAAAGGAGGATAAGGCTGCAAGTACTTTTGCAAAGAAAAAATTCTTCTTAAGGGATGAAGAGCCAATTGAGGACAAAAATGGGATAATAAGGAAAAGCCTCCCCTATCCTTGAAATGTGCTGTGCTATCATAATCTCAAATATATCTCTTGTGAGGGGAGTCTCAGTATAATCTATGGCTACCAATTTACACTCCATGAGTTGATATTTGGAGAGGAGATACCCATTGACAAAAGAATCAGTGTACCTTAATTCTTGTTGCAATAAATAATGGACATCAGCCTAAATTTCCAAGAGGGAAAACATCAGCAATTGGCACACCATGGACTTATTAAGCTAATACTAGAGGATGCCTTGAGCCAGCTAAGAATCCCTATTCAATGGCCCACATTTAGATACATGGACAAAGAGGTTTTGATTGAAATACAAGCCCTTGAATATGATAGGGAAAATACCTCTAGTGGTGAAGAGAAGGCATAATAAGATGAAGAAGAACCTAAAGAGGAAGAAGAAGAACCAGAGGAGGAAGAGGAGGCGGAAATAAAGAAAACAGTTGAAGAAGAAGGAGAAGAGGAGAAAAGTGAAGATGAAGAACAAAAGGAAGAAGCAAGCTCTAAGGAACATACCAAGGAAATGGAGGAATCTCCAAGGTTGTCTCCTGAACCCACTGAGAAGGAGGTAGTTGCTGCCTTCACTACCCTAAGCACACTTGTCAAGTCAAAAGGGAAAAGACAGAGGCAGACTCCCCTCTATTTCAAAACAAGTAGGAGCACTAGGATCAAACAAGATAAGCCACAAACACCCACCAGGACTCCAATCATAATTGAGGACTCACCAAAAGAGCAAGAAAATCTAGTTTCCCTGGAAATAAAAGGTGAAGAGGGCACATCAAAACAAGCTTCCCTAAAGTCTCCCATCACCTATGTTAGGAGGCCTATCACCAGGACAAAATCAGAAAAGCAAGATAAGGCACCTTTGACCCCATTTCAAAAAGGAAAAATCCTTCTATAGGATCCTCAGACAGTCCTACAAGAAACTCTGTCAGCACTACAGGAAACACAGAAAAATCTACAGGGAGGACAACAGGGACAAAGAGAAGGCAAGGAAGCAACAACACAAGTGCAGGAGGGGGAAACTTCTCCAAAGGAATCTGAGGGAGAGTTACACAAGATGCAGGAGCCTAGCCCTCAATCCAATCTAAGCTCTTATTACAGATTTATTGAGGGAGGCAGAGTAATACCACAGAAATTTGTCATCCCTCTCTTCTTTGAGCTTGAGAAAGAGAGAGGGAGGACACATTGCTGGATGAAAATTGCCAAATCAAAGAAGGTAGAGGATGTGGGCCATATGGAAGAGAAACTACTAGATATGGGAAGAGAGTTGAGTAAGATAAGAGACACGGAAAAAGTTATGAGATATCAACTACAAGTAAGAAACATATGGCTAAGGAGAAAGTTACAGGAAAAAGATGTTAGAAAATTTTATATTACAGAGCAATGGAACACTTCAAATATATTGTAGAAATATAAACATAGAAAACACATAAAACAAGAGAGACATAGATATATGTGGTTTACCCAATTTGGTCTACGTCCACATAGAAACAACCAGTCCTTCCTTTTAAATTATCCAGCAAAGTGAAGAGATACAACCTACAACAGATCCGCCGTAATACCCTCTTCCCTCTCACACAATCTCCTCTCTCTTTCTCACTTTGAATACAGATCTACATAGACACAATAAAATTCCCTCATATATAGCGAGGGGTTTCCTTCTAGGGCAAAAAACCATAAATTAAACATAACTTCTACCGTCAAATCTCTGCCTAATGAATGGCCCAGATTGACTACAAAATTACAACATTTTACAAGGCAATTTTACATCTATTTTTAGCTTCGGGGGCGTTGTCCCCGATCCTCCACCACGGGGGGGGGCTCCCAAAGATCATAACCGCCCCCCCTGGACCCCCCTTGCAGCGCAAATATTACAGGTGATGTTGCTGCCACATTACGAACTAGGGTCCAATGTTGTGATACCTCTGAATAAAGAAGATAATCAGGCTCCACACCCAACAATCTCCCACTTGGAGACTGATCATAGCAACTCCACCACTGCTTCATTTGCTAGAAAATGAATCCACTTTGGACCTGGTTGTTTCTCATCTTATTCATCATACTTGAAGACTAATTGAAACTGAGTGGAATCTCAATTTCTCCCTGATTACAACTTTTGTTAACATATTTGCAGGATTTTGGCTAGTGTGTATCTTTCCAGCTTCAACTGTCCATCTTCCAACATTGGCCGTATGAAATGGTACTTGAGTTGTATATGTTTAGTCTTGGAATGAAATGTAGAGTTCTTTGTGAGATGTATGGCACTCTGGTTGTCACTATATAACCTACCCAATTCCTTCTTCTTACCTAATTCATCTAGAAACCTTTGTAACCAAATCATTTCTTTACTAGCCTCTATAGCAGCAACATACTCTGCTTCCATTGTTGAGATTGCAACAACACTTTGCAGTTTTGAGACCCAACTGACAGTTGTTCCACCTACAGTAAACACATACCATGTTGTGCTCCTCCTGTTATCTCTATCATCCGCCATATCTGCATCAACATATCCCTGTAGAGCAATGTTTGAACCACCAAAGCATAATGCTTGATTTGTGGTACCTCTCAAATACCTGAGAATCCACTTCACCGCCATCCAATGTTCTTTTCCTGGATTGTTCATGTACCTGCTTACAACTCCCACTGCATGTGCAATATCAGGCCTTGTGCAAACCATTGCATACATTAAGCTTCCAACTGCTGATGCATATGGAAATTTAGACACATGAGCCATTTCTTCCTGAGTCTTGGGACACTCCTCCTTACTTAATTTGAAATGGCTAGCCAAAGGTATACTAACTAGTTTTGCATTCTGCATATTAAACCTTTTCAACACCTTTTCTATGTACTCACTTTGAGACAATGTTAATTTGCGATTCTTCCTGTCTCTAGTTATTCTCATACCAAGGATTTGTTTTGCAGCACACAAATCCTTCATTGCAAATGAGTTCGCCAATTTTCTTTTGAGCACATTTATTTCCTGCATGTTAGAACCTGTAGCAAGCATGTCATCTACATACAATAACAATATAATATAACTGTCATCATTTTTCCTTTTGAGATAAACATAATGATCAGAGCGACATCTAATATAACCTTGTTAAGACATAAACCTGTCAAATTTTAGATACCACTACCTTGGAGCATGTTTTAAGCCATACAATCTCTTCTTCAACCTACACACTAGTTTCTCCTTCCCTTTACCTCATATCCTTGTAGCTACTGCATATATATGTCTTCCTCCAAATCCCCATGGAGAAAGGTTGTCTTTACATCTAACTGCTGAAGATGCAAATCTTCAGCTGCTACTAGACTTAAAATAGTTTTGATTGAAGTCATTTTAACAACAGAAGAAAATATCTCATCAAATTCCATACCATTTTTCTATGCAAACCCCTTTACCACAAGTCTAGCTTTATACCTTTTTTACCTCCATCTTCTTCATTCAACCTATAAACCCATTTATTCTGCAATGTTGTTTTACCTGCAGACAACCTGACTAAGTCCCAAGTCTGGTTATGTGCTAAGGGTTCCATCTCTTCTTTCATGGCTTGCTCCCACTTCTTCCTAGTTTCTACCTGCACTACTTCTTCATAACATTCTGGTTCACCAGAATCAGTCAACAATACATAATATAATGAAGGAGAGTATTGTTCAGGGGGTCTACTTATCTTGGTAGATCTTCTAACACCACTTTCAGGCATTTAAGGTGCTTGTTTCCATTGTGGTTGTGGTTGTTGTTGTTGTTGTTATGGTTGTTGATCATTATGATTTTCAAGCACCTTCACTTTTTCTGGGATCTCATCAAGCACTGTGTATTCTCTGTTTTCTTTTTCTTGTTTATTTTCCTGCAGCTGATCCTTATACAAAAAATTTTCATTGAATATGACATCTCTGCTTCTAATGATTTTGTGTTTTTCATAATCATAAAAGCGATAACCAAAATCATTAACACCATATCCAAAAAAGGTACATTTTTTTAATTTTGCCTCAAGCTTTGTTCTATTTTCTTTATTAATGTGGAAAAAGGCTTCACAACCAAAATTATTTAAAAATGAGTAGTTTACCTTTTTACCTATCCATGCCTCCTCTGGAATACCACCATCCAAGGAACTTGAAGGCCCTCTACTTATTAGATAAACAATAGTATCTACAACATCTACCCAAAATTGTCAAGGAAATCCTGCATGCAATCTCATGCACCTTGCATGCTCCATGATTGTCCTGTTCATCCTTTCTAACACACCATTTTCTTGTGGTGTTCCTGGAATTGTCTTCTCTCCGTGAATTCCATTCTTTGAACAATACCTATCAAACTCTTTGTCGCAATATTCACCTCCATTATCTGATCTGAGACACTTTAACCTTTTTCCTATCTCATTTTCAACCAAAGCTTTCCATTTCTTGAAAGTATCCAATACATCAGATTTATTTCGAATTCAATAAATCCAGGTTTTTTTGGTTGCATCATCAATAAAAGTAACATAATAACGAGAGCCACTGAGAGATGATAGCTGAGCAGGACCCCATACATCTGTATGCACAAGCTCTAATTTTTTGCTCTTATTTTCTTTCCCAACTCTGAGGAATCTGACTCTCTTCTATTTTCCAAAAACACAATTCTCACAGAATTTTAAATCAACATGCTTCAAACCTGGCAACAAATTTCTTGAGTGAAGAATCTGCATCCCCTTCTCACTCATGTGCCCAAACCTATGATGCCACAATGCCGTATCTTCTCCAGTAGAGGTTAAAGCATTAACATAATTAGAAACCTTTTCTCCTTTTGCTATTACCAGGGATCCTTTAATGACCTTCCAGGTTTGATCTATAAAAGTAGTCACACAACCTTCACCTCCCAACTACTGTGTTAAAATTAGATTTTTCTTCAGATCTCAAATATGCTTTACCTCCTTCAATAGCCATTGATTTCCATTCTGCTATTTTATGAAAATTGTACCCATTCCAATGATTTTACAGGGTTTATCATCACCCAATCGAACCTATCCAAAATCTTCTTGAACATAATCATGAAAATGTTTCCTATCAGGTGTGGCATGGAATGAGGCCCCTAAATCTACCACCCAAGCATCAATAATATTTTCTAATGAAATAATTAAAGCATCTTGCAACACATCACCTGTCACATTCACTTCATGATTGTTTTCTTGCTGCGCGTCTCCTTCTTTTCCCTTCCGAGACTTGCAGTATTTCTTTAGGTGTCCTTTCTTCCCACATTTCCAACACACTATCCCCGATCTGGACTCGGATTTGCCTTTCCTTGACTTACTCCGATATCCTGGGTTCTTTCCTCTTTCCATTTTTCTTCCTCTAGTCTCTGCAGTCAAAGCATTACCTGATGTCTCAGTGGAGCTTTTCCATCGCATTTCCTCGCTAAGGATTGCACCGACAACATCATCAAACTTTAAAGTACTAGATCCAGAGACAGAGTTACTAATGGCCATAACTAAACCATTCCAACTTTCTGGCAATGAGCACAGAAATAACAGAGCCCTAACTTCATCATCAAAAGTTACCCCTACATAACTTAACTGACTGGTAACTGTATTAAAGTCATTTAAATGTTCAACAACAGATCCACCTTCTGACATCTTCATATTAAATAAACGCTTCATAAGGAATACCTTATTTGAAGCCGAGGGCTTTTCATATAGTTTGGCCAATGCCGACATTAAACCCTCTGTTGTCATTTCCTTTGAAATATTAAAGGCTACCAATGCCACTAGGCACAGCTGTATTGTTCCAAGTTCCTTTCTGTTGAGAATATCCCATTCTATGTCTGTCATACTCGTTGGCTTCTTTGGCTTTACGCCCAATTTTTGGTACAAATATTTCTAGTACAAATAATCTTCCATTTGCATATTTTATAGTTGGTAGTTTTGGCCATTAAATTTTTCGACCCTAAACCTACCATCTTCCGCCATTGCTCCCACTCGAACCAGGAACCCTTATTTCCTGCGAGTTTATTAGCCAAATAGACCTTCAGCTCTGATACCAATTGTTATAAAATTATATATTACAGAGAAATGGAACACTTAAAATATATTGCATAAATATAAACACAGAAAACACATAAAATAAGAGAGACACAGATATACGTGGTTCACCCAATTTGGGCTACGTCCACAGAGAAACAACTAGTCCTTCCTTTTATATTATCCAGCAAACTGAAGAGATACAACCTACAGCAGATCCACTGTAATACCCTCTTCGCTCTCACACAATCTCCTCTCTCTTTCTCACTCAGAATATAGATCTACATAGACGCAATACAATTCCCTCATATATATCGAGGGGTTGCCTTCTAGGGAAAAAAACCCTAAATTAAGCATAACTTCTACCATCAGATCTCCGCCTAATGAACGACCTAGATTGACTACGAAATTACAACATTTTACAAGGCAATTTTACATCTATTTTTAGCTTCAAGGGTGCTACCCCAGATTCCTTGCCAGGGGGAGCTCCCAAAGATTGTAGCCACCCCCCCTGGACCCCCCTTGCAGCGCAAATATTATGGGCAGTGTTTCCGCCACATTACGAACTGGGGTCCAATGCGGTGATACCTCTGAATAAAGAAGATAATCAAGCTCCACACCCAACAAAAGAGAGCCAATTGGCCACCATGGAAAGCCTCTCCATGGAGGCACTCCAGTGCGGGATGCCACCAAAATCATATTCCTTGTACCTCAAATATCAATGGCTGCAATTTCAGATCAAGACACTAACACAACAAGGAACTATGCATTTCCAAGACTATAGGCAGTTCATTGAACTATGTGACAAGAGCACCCTAGAGGATAAGGCTAAGATATTTGAATTCTACTTGCACAACTTGGCCTTAACAGACTTGAATGTGTGGGACCCTAATGAAAAGTTGGGAAAATTACAACTAATGGCCCTTGCATCATGGATGAGTCATGAGGAGGCCAGGGCTAAGGAGGTGAAGAGGGTGTTGGAAAGAGAAGAAAGGGAGCCCCTTTACATCAAAGCAGAACAGATAAATTCAATGGATGTCATTAGCACCCACAACATCATCGCCAATGATCCCTAGCTTGCACCAAGATACCTAGCTACACAAGAGAAAGAAATCACACATTTTGATAACACCTTGAGATTGCTAGGGAATGAAATCCAGCAAGCATGCCAAAGGAGATGGAGCACCCTACCATACAACCTAAGGATCAGGGAGTATCATTCCCCTGAGAGGATGAGAGATGCACTAGAAAGGACCCCACTATATAAGAATGCACTACAGAGACTCAAAATCAATTGGATTGGTTTGAAACTTAGTCCACCTTGCTATTGGGTATGCTAGAAGGTAGAAAGAAGGAAGAAGAAAGAAAGTAGTGGAAGGAAATAGAGAAACATGCAGGGTTTTATCCACAAGAGGAAACTCCATCAATAGAGGCCTGGGATATTAGAGAAGCCACAAAATCTATGAAAGATATGGACATAGACTAAGTTTCTCAAAGGATGAGCAACACTTTCAGTATGGGGTGATGATGAGGCTCATCAATAGGTAAATTATATGGGCCTTAATGCCACTCTCCAGCTTATTAAAATCAACTTTTCTCACATTTCTTTACATATTTTATTATATTTTTCTTAGTGAGAAGGGTAAAAGTGAGATGTTATGTGGCCTAATGTGCATTAATTGTAGGATTTGGAGCAGTTTTGGGCTAATTTAAGTGTAGGAACTCGAAGTAGACAAGCAAGAGGGATTTTAGGAGATTGGGTCTCCCTCCTTAACTCCTCAATCACTTGAAGATTCCTCCACCAAATCTCATCAACTCAGAGTTACAAGCAACCAAGCCCACCGAGTTCATTGGCAACCAAGCCAGTGATAGTTGAAGACAAGTCAATCTCGAGTTTGGGAGCCAAACCTCCCTAATTTTAAGGAAGTTGTTGGTAGCTTCAGTTGTATAAATAAGAAGGCCTAGGGCCTCATTAGGATTCAACTTTTTATTGTAGCCAAGAGGCAATTTCGAGCTAAGATATTGTGACTGTTATTCTCATGTTATTTTTGACATTTTGATGATAATGAAAAGGGTTTCTTTGATCCAACACTGAGTTGACTCAGAGGGCTGAAGCTCTTGGGTTAGGGCCCAACCCTAGTAGTAGAGGTTCCTCTTTTTGTACATGTATTCTTAGATTAGAATCATAGATTAGCTGCTGAAGTTATCTCTACTTTGTTTAATTTACAAGTCTTTGAATGATTGGTTAGTTTTGCTTCCATTAGTTGGAGAAGTAGATCAGTGTTACAGTAGTGAAAGAAAAGACTTCAGAAAATCTTGTGACAATGGCCTCATCCTCATCTCCCTCATGGGATCATGGTTTGAGGGCCCCACTCTCACAACCCCAAAAACAAATTTATCTTTTGGTTATTACATAGCTTAGGATTTCTTGTTGAGTAGATTATTGTTGATGATTTCTTAGAAGCACATGCAATTTTCATTTTGGTTTCTTGATTTTACTGTCGATTAGAAAGCATTCCATTCCATAGATTTAAGCCATTAGCCATCAATAAATCAATTTCTCAAATTCAACTCATCTTTTCCACATTTACATAAAGTTGTGCATGAATGAAGAAAAGAATATGTGTTGTTGTAGGAGTTTCTGATCTACAGGGACGAAATCATTCCACCAGCCTCATCTAAGTCTTATCCACCCCTTGCCCGATCCTACCAACCACTAATTCAGATTTATGTTTTGAGGCCACCATGGACAACCACCTTGAGCAAATCCAACCATCCTGAAGAGTTGGACTGATCCTTGGGTAGTGTGCACCTTCCCCATACCTTATTCCACCATCATACATCTTCCCAATACCTCCTTTCACCTTCCCTACCTTCCTACAACTTTCAACTAAGTTTCCTGTAGTAAATCAGGACATCATGTAGTAACTTCAGGAAAGCCTGTAGAAACTACAGGAAACCATGTTGCAGCTTGCTTTCGACTATTTTGGGAAAATAATGTGATCAGAGCCTAGGGTAGACCTTCAACTTGACCTCCTTAACCCTCAATGCCATTTTGGACCACTTTTCCCATACCTTCCTCCCTTGCAAAATATCAACTTGTTTAGCTTAGAATTTACATTTCTAAATTGAAAACCAAAATACTCTTTTCTGCAATATTTAGCTAGTGCATGCATACATCAGTCATAGAAATGTTAGGATAATTTCCATGTCTACTTAGTCTAGATAGCTAGATGATAGAATGCAAGGCTAAATTAGGTCTCTTCTGCAAAGTATTGTGTGCTAATTCTTAGCTAGGTAATTTCATGTCATTTCATAGCAATTTCTATTTAGCACTTTCATTTCTTTAAAATGGGCAAGCATTTACTTTCTGCATCAAAGATAGCTTTACATTCACTGTCAGTAGTCAACCTCCTTCCAGTCAATAGAAGACTGGCTTGAAAAACCCTAGTGGTCTATCGCCCCAATTGAGAAGTGACAAGAGTATACTGTTGCATCTATTATGCATATAGCACTGTCACCTCCAAGTTTGTACAAACCTCGGGTTGATAAAGTAAAGTTGGCCCCTCTAGGAGTTGCAACATCCTTGCTGCAATACTTGGTCTCATCAATTTTCTCCACCCAGACTTCAGTTTTAACTCACTCTACAATAGAAAATTGGCTTTGTACATGCCACTTCTTGTACATTCTCGAACATGGGAAAGTGTGTCTATGGATTTTGTAGGGGGTCTACTCTAGAAAAGTTCATGATTACTTGTATGTGGTAGTGGATAGATTTAATCAAATATGTGTCTTGGTGCCTTGTAAAAAGAAAGTGATGGGAGAGAAGACTGTGCATATGTTCTTTCAAAATGTTTGGATTCTTTTTGGTTTTCCCACATTAATTGTATATGATCAAGACTCTCGCTTCCTTTCAAAATTATGGTCAACTTTATGGAGGTTAATGGACACCAAGCTTCATAAAAGCATTGTTTTTCATCAATACACTCACAGATAGACATAACTAGTAACCAAAATAGTGATACATCTACTTCGAGGATATTGTAGAAAACATCCTAAGCTCTAGGATGAGTAATTGCATCATGTACAACATGCCTATAATTGTGTCATACATTCTTCTACACAAAGGTCTTCTTTTGAGACATATTTTGGATATTTTCCTAAGCCTCATTTAGACTTCACTATGGGGAAAGGTTCAATGGTGGACGGACATAGCGATGTAGAAAAAGCAACAAAGCTTGTCCAAAAGATCCAATTGATTCATCAAGTTGTGCAGTGACAATTGGAAAAGAGCTAAATCATTATATGATTAGGCATGATAAGCATCGAGTCGATTATCAATTCCAAGTTGGTGATAAAGTTTGGTATATCAACAAAGAATGTCTTAAAGGTGGAGGTAAAAAGCTCAAACCAATTAGGTATAGTCTGTTTACAATTTTGGAAAGATTGGTAAAAATAATTTCCAATTAGATTTACCTCCATATGTGTAGATGTATTCATTGGTGAATGTTGAAAACTTGAAACTATATGAGCCTCCTATCATTATGGATCAAGGTGATAATGTTCAAGTTCATTTTGTTGATGATTTTTCTCTTGAATATCTCAATGAGTTGCAAGAAGGTGTTATTCTTGAAAGTAAGGTGAGGACTTCATGAAGAGGTGATGTGGAATACCTTAGTGCAGGTCTAAACGAAGTGCATCTAGATCAAGCATGATAGATGGAAATATGAAAAGTGAGACATTTGTACCCTCACTTGTTGAATAAAATCAAACTTTTTGTGGTCCAAAAGATTATTAATGAGGAGGATTTATCCATGAGGATTCTCACAAATAATCCAAGTTGATGGTGTAAAATGTTGATGAAAATCTCTCCATGTAAAAGAGCTTGTCAAGATCTTTCCAACACCATTTGAATGGGCTTAAACAGACGCCCTATGTAGAAGTTATGGACTTCAAAATTTGAAGGCAAAACATGGGTGGCACAATTGAGGATGACATGTGGCACACCCATAGGAGGACATGTGGCACACCAAGAGGACAACACATGGAACACCAAAGAATAACGTGACACATGGAAGAGTTGACATGGCTCAACGAGAGACTGCCACATGGCACTATAGGGACCAACTACAAGCTGTCGTGTGGCACTATGTAGACCAACCATAAGCTACTACGTGTTCCAACCACAAGTTGCCACATGGGCCTTCTAAAAGGATTATGTGGCTGACGCTTTGTTAGAGGATTTGAATTGTTGGAAAATTTGGATGGCTTGGCAAATTTCTTGGTTAAGATTTCACGACAATAAATCCCGTAAATCATGCACAATTGAGGATTGAACTCACAACCTCACCCATTGTAACCTTATTCCTTACCATTGCACTGTGGCTTCAAGTTGATGTATAGTATGCAAAAATTGTTTTAAGGTGTATTTTGAGTAGAGTTTTGGGAAATAAATGCCATAAAACCTCTTTGTGTGTAGGAAGTGGACAAAAATACTATTCTAGCAGTCTTATAATCTTCCTAGAGGTATTTTTGTTGCAGGTTGTAGATCAATGTTGATATAAGAAAGAATTGTAAGTGTTTTTCATCTTTTTAATGGATAAAATTCTCATTTGAAGTGGACCTATAGATGTAACAGACGAAGGGTGAACTTCATTATTAACTTTCTCTTATCAGTCTTTTCTATTGTTTTTTTTTCTATAAAATACATATGTTTAATTGCTTATTAAACATGGTTAATAAAGTTAAAAGAAGCTACAATAAACATACAAAAGTATTTCAAGCTTTGATTTAATATCATTCTTTATCCCTAAATATGTTGGAATTAGAAGCTCACCACATACGGAATACCAAAACACAAGGCATCCTTACACATTCATTCACAACTTTATTGGCCAACCCGTGTTTTTGTAACAACCCACTTTGCTTAACCTCATTTTTGCAATGTAAATATTTTCATAAAAGAATTATGGGTTGAGTTAAGGGACATAGATTCCAGAGGATGAGGGAAATTGCTTGGGATTTCAACTGTTGTGACAAATAAGGAGGCTAGTAGGTATGCACTCTAAATGAGCTAGAGCATGCCATTAAGAGGAGGTTGGACAAGAGGACAAGGGCCATACTTCCTTGGAGGAAAAGGAAATCAAGAGAGGAAAATGTCATTGAGCAGTTATGCCATAACATGTAATCAAAGAGGGGGTCGTTGGGTCGCAATTAAAAAGAAAAGAAAGGGGGAGATGTGGCACAACCCTACATGAAAAGAAGGTTTTTCATATGCTATCGGAAAACATGGGAAGAAGCATCATGGATGAGAGAGAGAGAGAGGTGAACACATTTGAACAATAGGGAAAAATAACACAGTAGTAGCAAGGGAGGAGACAATTTTTCAGCTGATAAGGAATCATAGAGGAAATCACTCCAGGTGGGGAAGAAATTACCTCTCGAGTCCCTAGTAGCTAGAAGGTGGATATGGTGAATGTCGGAAAATCCTGAAGGGCTGGGGTGGAGGAATTATTCCTTGGGGGATTTATGGATGGCTTATTTTATTTATGTTTGAATTTTTTGTGTTCTATAGTCTCCAAGTCTGGTGGAGACAATGAGTCTCTAAGTTCCCTATGCTTTTGTTGCTTGCAACTTAGTTGGAGGGTGGAGGTGGAGAGGCCTATGGAGTCCCTTAAGTAACTGAATATTGTATTCAATCCTTTAATAAAAATATCCCTCAGTCTTTGGAATATGGATAGAGGGTGATAGATTCAATTGAGGACTAGCTGCAACTATCTATGACTGGGTGGAGAGTCATAGTCCCATACTCAATTTCCCAATACTAATAGGACAATTGTTTCTCATGTATTGCCTATGTTGATGAACGAGCCTTGTATTTTTGGTTTGAAATGCTTTCATTAGTACATGAGACATGGTCGAGTAACTCTTATTTAGAAAATTGACTGGTACGTTGTGTTATTGTTTTAAAGGCGTTGTGATAGCTTGTGAGAATAATGGTTAAGCATGATATTATTTAGCATGAGGTTTCTTCTTCCTTATTGCAATATGTTAACTTTGATTTCAAGCTTGCAATGCATGGTGGTGTTTCAATGTGGAATATGGAGGATTCCTTTCCTTTTATTCTTAATGACTTGGTGTTTTATATGAGGGTCCTCTTAAAGCCTTCAGTAATGCATTCCTTATTGTTGAATTCTCATGGGACTTTCAAGTTGATGTTGCACTTGTGCATGACTGGTTCATGGTTTCTTGTTACTCGTAATTGTGGCTCTTCATCGATTATCCCAGGAGAGGGATTTGAATATAAATTCTCATCTTGATATTGTTTGTAAGAAGAATAGTTGATCTTCTCATGCTTGAAAGTTTTAAATTTCTAAAGAATGTTTCTTTAGTACTTTGGTTCCACAGCAATGCCTCCTTACATGAATTTAAATGCAAATTCCTTAGTTAATGTTGTTGCATGAAGGAGGGTTGGTTTTCTCAACCTTGAAGGTACAAAGGTTTTGATGGATGGTCCTGATTTTATGTGTTGGTACTTAGGTTCCTTCATGAAAAGTTATGTAGTGATTAGGTGATCAAATTTATGCTTGAAAATGAAAGTGCCCAAATCAAATTTCCTGTCGTTCTAAATCTAACGAAGTTCATTTCACCTCAATCCAACACTAAGAGCTCAAGTTATAGCCCACTAACCGTTGTCCCAAATAAGCAAAACTGACAATATTTGGGTTTTGACTATGTTTTTTGGGTTTTTGAGGGCCAGTGGCATGCTGCCACTTGGCCTCCCTCCATTGGTCAAAAAAATGCAGGTTTTTCATTGATTGCTGGTGTGTATTGGGTGGACCAATAGTAGGGAGCCACATGGGCTAATGGGAGGCAGCCACGTGACCTCTCCACACTGGTCAATTTTTTTTTATGGAGGTTGAGTAGCCCACGGGAGTCGAACTCGTGACCTCCCACCAAGCAACCACAGGCCTAACCACTATACCGCCGCATGTTTATTATTATGTATGCTGTAAAAACTATAAAAATGTTTATATGTGGCGCACATGGGTCAGGGGGCCAGGGCTAAGCCATAGCCCATGGCCACCCCATGCCCACAGCACTGTAGGCAAGGGGCACCAAGGGCTAGGGATTAGCCCCGAACCATAAAACTGTGCCCAAAGAAACGTGCGATATAACCCAACACCGGAGCCTATACAATGACTGGAGGTGGAAATTTGGGGGCTAGCCCGAGTCGCATGACCCCTTATGTGACCAAGCACATGAAATGGAAAGGGGGCCATCCCCTAAGGGATTAGCCCCAAGGAACATGCACAATCACGTAACCCATAACTGAGAGCTCAAGCGCTTTTGGGAAGGGCGCTATGAAATAGGCACCAGCCCATGGTCATTTGGACTGTAACGTGACCCAGTGATGAAGGAAAAGGGGCCCGCCTGGAAGGGAAGACGGTTAGCCCAGCCCTTGGCCCATATGTCCACATTTTTCAGTGCTAAGGCGTTAAAGGGTGAATTAATGGTCCAACAAATTGCACCAGTGGAGAGAAAATTTGTCGCTCAGTTAGCGATTTTCATAGCGGAGTTGTAGGACCATTAGCCAGAAGGGCGAAATTGTAGGATGGTTAACAGTCAAGCTCATGGATGAGCTTGTAGCTCATAACTTTTTGAGTTTTCCACCAATTTGAGCTCAGAAAGAGGCTACCTAGGGCTTTTCGGATGTTTTGAATCCATTGGTGACTTTTGTTTTTTGTTTTAAGCACATCTAGATGGTGTTTTTTTAGGTTGGAAGCTAAGGGGTGTATGGATCAAGTAGGGATTGGTAGAATTTTTTGAGGGTGTTGAGCATGAAGAAGATGTTGTAGGGGTTTCCTCACCTTCATAATTCATTTGTAGTAGATGATACTTGCAGGGTTCAAATCTTGGATATTTTTCTCTCTATGTCAAGTTGATGGAAGCTTTGATTATGTCCTTCTTTTTGCATGTATGCTCATTTTCAGATGAGGTCTAGGGTCTTTGTAGAAGAATACTTGTATTGCGGTAGTTTACATCGTGATTGCAAGTTGTCATGTTGTTTTTATGTGAGCTTTCTATGAAGGAGAACATTTCCTTGAAAGGAAAATATCCACATGGTCATCAACATACTTAATGTACTTCATTTTTACACTAAAATATGAGTGGTCTAGTCATGTTGACAGACTCGGAGATGTAGCCCAGGAGGGGTGAACTCCATCACCAAACCTTGTGTTGATCTTCTCTTTTCCTACATGATTTATATGTGTTATGTTCATTATGCTTAACTTGAACATGAGAACTAATTCATGCTTGAAGGGACACTAAACAAACATATTGCTTTTGAAGACCCATTTTCATGCTCGTAAAGCATCAACACGGTCCTAGTTTTTGTTTCGTTTGATTTTGGAAAGAGAGGTAGAATTGACGTCCTCCACTTTGATATCAATTTGGTATCAGAGCACTAGTTGACCAAGTTGCAAGATGGGCAGAAAAAAGAGTATCCAAGAACTTCAGGAGTGAAATTTGGCTCTTCGGATGTAGAACATAGAGTTGAGAAGGATGTTGGAGATAGCTAAAGAGGAGAAGAGGCAAATTCACTTTGTGTTGCAACAAGTTCTTGATGAGAAAGTTGCAGAAAGTGCTACTCCTGCACTAGAAAAAGAGACCTCTAAGATGAAGCCAATATGTGCTCATGGTTCAAATAGTGGTTTTGGACCATATGTGGAAGATGATGCATGTGATTTTTGCAAGCATCTCCAAGAAGCACACCCTATGGAAGTGGACAAGAGTGGATGGTTAGATTCATCTACAAGTTGGTTGTCATCATCATCATCAAAGGAAGAAAGGATGTTTAAAGAGGTAATTAGTATCTCAAGTACTACTCCTTCCATTCATTTGCATAATAATTCTTTTGCAACATTTGAGCAACATACCAAGGGCATAGGTGTGAATTTTATTTCTAAGATTGGATATGAAGGTGGAGGTCTTAGCAAAAATGGTCAAGGCATTACCAATCTGATTATGGTTGAGGAAAGACAAAAGTACCAGGGATTGGGATATAAACGAAGGGAGTTTGGAGAATGCTCCAAAATGCTTCAGGTACATAAAACATCTGAGCATGAGATGTCACCACCTTGTGACAACCTTCAAAGTTGCAACTCTAGAGACAAGTTTAACTCTCAAGAGTGTTTTCCAATGCATGGAAATTTTGAATACTTGTGGAATCAATACCCTTGTACATTTTGTGATGCTTCTGAACATTGCATAGATGTGTGCGAGAAATGCATAGTAATGGTTAAAAGAATGAATGAAATTCTACGTATCAAACATAATGACTTTATTTTGCATGAGAAAGATTCTATGTTTGCAAACAAGAACATTTTTTTTTGCACTTATTGCAAATTGCATGTACATGGCATTGAACGATGTTGGAAGTTTCATCCAGAGCTTCGTTCAAGGAAAGGTAAGGAGATTATGTTGCATAAATAAAGGGGCTCAAGAGGTAGCAAAGAGGACTCTCCACAATCCTAAGCAACCTTCAAAAAAATATGGTGCAAGAAGAGAACCCAAAAGCCTAGGAGAGGCAAGATTTGTGTAGACTTGTTGTAAAGATGTTTTGAAAAATATTTGTAAATACTTATTGTCATTACCTATTTAGGTACTTTTGTAAAGTGAACATCATTGTCACTATTTTCAACAAGTAGATTTTTTCATTGATGTATGTATTGGATTTTTATAAGTCCACATGTTCAAGGACTTTTTAGTGAATGTACAAAGTTTGTCGTTCAAGTTTGTCTACAAATTGTCACATGTTCACTGATACAAGTATTCAAGATGAAACTTGTGTGAATCAAATATTTGTTTTCAAGATTGTATAAGATGACTGTGTTTGTAGGCAAGGCCAATGTTGTCATTGAAATTTTTTGCAGCAGTGTACTTTTCATGTACAAGCTCAGTTTGAGGACGCTAAAGCATATTCATTTTGCTTTTGAGTTCCAAGATGGAATCAAGTTTGTCTTCAACAATTTTTACTTCAAGATGAAGTGTTTTGGAGCCGTGCAAAGATGAGATTAAAGAGAATGTTCATATTCCACTCATCGGTATTTTGTTCCTGCAACAACGATAAGAATGTTGGCTCAATTCTTGACAGGACAACAGGTCTTCATGAGGATGATAAGTGAAGTGCCTTGATTGGGGCTTGAAGGGAACCAATTGAAAATTTTGCAATTTGGATTGATTTTTTGGGTATTTTTGAGTTGCATCCTCTTTATATGAACTAGGGAAGTAAACTTTTGGAGTCCAAAAGTTCCTAGTGGGGAGGTGTGATCAGGTGATCAAATTTATGCTTGAAAATGAAAGTGCCCAGAACTTATTTCAAATAGTGCCAAATTGAAGTGTCCATCGTTTTGAATCCAACGACGTTCATTTTCACCTCAATCCGAAACCAGGAGCTCAAGTTATAGCCCGCTAACCATTTTCCCAAATAGGCAGAAATGGAAAAATTTGGGTTTTGACTATGTTTTTTGGGTTTTTGAGGGCCAAAAGTAGGTTGCCACTTGACCTCCCTCCATTGATCGAAAATATGCAGGCTTTTCATTGGTTGATGGTTTGTATTGGGTGGACCAATAGCAGGGAGCCACATGGGCCAATGGGAGGCAACCACATGGCCTCCCCACACTAGTCTAAAAATTTGTTATGGAGGTCAAGTAGCCCATGGGAGTCGAAGTCGTGACCTCCCACCAAGCAACCACAGGCATAACCACTAGACCACCACATGTTTCTTATTATGTATGATGTAAAAACTATATAAATGGTTTATATGTGGCACACATGGGGGAGGGGCCCAAGGCTAAGCCCTAGCCCATGGCCACCCCGTGCCCACATGACTGCAAGCAAAGAGTGTTAGGGACTATGTTTTAGCCCCGACCCACAGACCCGCGTCCATAAGAAACGTGGAATATATCCCAACACCGAAGCCTATACAACGACCAGAGGCAGAAATTTGGGGGCCAGCCCCGAGTCGCATGACCCCTTATGTGACCAAGCGCATGGAATGGAAAGGGGGCCAACCCCTAAGGGCCTAGCCCCAAGGCACATGTATAGTACCGTGATCCATAGTGGACAACTCAAGCGCTTGAGGGAAGGGCGCTATGAAATAGGTGCTAGCCTATGGTCATTTGGACCGCAACGTGACCCAACGATGAAGGAAAAGGAGCCCAGTGGGAAGGGCGGGTAGTTAGCCCAGCCCTTGGCCCTGTGGCCCATATGTCCACATTTTTTGACCCTAAGGCGTTAGAGGGTGAATTAATGGTCCAACAAATTGCACCTGTGGAGGGTGAATTTGTCGCTCAATTAGTGATTTTTAGGGTGGAATTGTAGGATCGTTAGCCAGAAGGGCGAAATTGTAGGATGGTTAACAATCAAGTTCATGGATGAGCTTGTAGCTCATAACTTTTTGTGTTTTTCACCAATTTGAGCTCAGAAAGAGGCTACCTGGGGGTTTTTAGATGTTCTGAATCCATTGGTTACCTCTATTTTCTATTTTGAGCACATCTGTATGGGATTTTTGTAGGTTGGAGGCTAAGGGGTGTATGGATCAAGCAAGGATTGGTAGCATTTTCTAAGGGTGTTGAGCATGAAGAAGAACTTGTAGGGGTTTCCTCACCTTCATAATTCATTTATAGTAGCTAATACTTGCAGGGTTCAGCTCTTGGACATTTTTCTCTCTATGTCAAGTTTAGGGAAGCTTGGATTATGTCCTTCTTTTTGCATGTACTCTCATTTTCAAATGAGGTCTAGGGTATTTGTAGAAGACTCCTTGTATTGTTGTATTTTACATGGTGATTGTAGGTTTTCATGTTGATTTTATGTGAGATTTCTTTGTAGGAGAATATTTCCTTGAAATGGAAATAGCCACGTGGTCATCAACATACTTTATGTACTTCATTTTGACACCGAAATATGAGTGGTCTAGTCATGTTGACAGACCCGAAGATGTATCCCAGGAGGGGTGAACTCCGTCATCAAACCTTGTGTTGCTCTTCTCTATGCCTACATGATTTATATGTGTTATTTTCATTATGATTAACTTGCACATGATAAATAATTCATGCTTGAAGGGACACTAAACAAGCATATTGTTTTTGAAGACCCATTTTCATGCTTGAAAAAGCGTCAACACGGTCCTGGTTTTTGTTTCATTTGATTTTGGAAAGAGAGAAAGAATTGACCTCCTCCACTTTCATATCATGTAAGTAAATACATCCATGTGAGTGTAAGGAGTACTTGTTAAGAGGATTTTGTGTTTTGGACACCCAAACCCTTGTATCAATGCTTAAAGGGATTGTTGAATCTCTTTGCATGAGGCGAATATATGAAATATAGTGATTTCCTATCAAAGGTTCGATTAAGCCTCTATGCATGCTGAGAGATTGATGAAATTGGTGATTGACATGCACTGTGTCAATGTTAAGTGTATGTTATGTGTAATATTATTAGTAGTCTGGTTGTGTGCTTAAGTTGCAATTGAGGAGTTTGGATAAGTCTCTTGAATCTGGTATAAAGTACTAAGGCACTTCCTTCAACCTACTATGGTGATAATTCAAGTGGGAGAGTTTCATATGAAACCACTAGGTTCAACATTGTGTGGTGAAATCACACTCAATCCAACTATGCATTATGTATAGGAAAAGGGGCAAGACCCTATGAAAACCTTCAAATTCAAGAACATATATATAACATAAATGGCTCAATTTTCGACCAGAACAACCATAGTCGAGTCATGGGCATAAATCCTTCACAAATGAGCCAGGTGGAAGCCTTATTTCATTCCCTTAACCTTAATGTTTTTGTGGTCATGATAGAATTTTATCACGCTGAGTAAGGGATGGCTTCAAGGCAGAACACTAGTGATAAGACCCCATAGCTCAACCAATGTAATTTTGGTGGAACAAGTGACCAAGATTGAGTAGTGAAGGTGATCAGCAGTTGGGCAAGGGCTTGGGATGATGTAAAACCAGAGGAATCACATCCCAGAATCCCTCAGAAGTTCTGCAAGAGGGAAGAGTCGTGATGACAAGGGCTCGATTGTGTTGGCACGACCGACAGCTTCTTGCTGGTGAGAATAAACCAAAAGGCATTGATAGTATTGGGGAAAGGGCCCACCAGAGACGGTAAGCTCAAAGTGTAACACTCTAGGAGTATAGAGAGGAGCGCACAACAAAACGAGTGGGGTGACGTAATCTCAGATCGTCGTGGAATACAAGTGAGCCTGACAACCATGACATTGGCACAAATGAGTATACCCACAATGATTCAGCTTGAAGGGTAAACCCTAGAACAATCATCAAGTGTGCACAATTGTGTTGGCTAGGTAACGAAGCCTGGGAGATGGGAAGAGTGCCAACAACTAACAACTCATTTCATTGGTGTGAGAAACCATATATTTATATACATTTATTTGTGTGCATATAGGTTTTATTCTATTACATATTGTAGGGGTGTGGGGCCCAAATCAATGAATGGGTTAGCAACTAATAATTAATTTCCTTGTGGTGTTGGGGGTTAGAAAAGGATATGGTCATGTGGATGCCACTTGGCCAATACTGCGATATGGTATCCTCTAATTCATTGGTTTGTAATGGTCACATATTTTGATCCAGAGATCAGATTGAATCAACATTTTATATAACCGGAATAATCCTAATGAGATGAACACAATGGTAATGTCAAAATTAGGCTTTAAGTGAGTTAGAAAGATGAAAAAATTTAGAGATCATTTGTATAACGACTTGGATCTTAGGTCAGCATAGTAACCACCCCCTTTTAATCGAGGTTATGACGAGAATTAGGAGGGTGTTGTTACAAAGTGGTATCTGATTTGAAATGGAGCAGATTAGTAATGTTGTGCCAGTTCCCCATTCAGAATAAAACCCAAGATGCTTATCATTTGCTTATCAAGTGCTTAAGGATTCAATATTTTTGCTTAATTAACTGATTTCCATGAGAGTTTCTTATGTAAATGTTAGAAACAATTTAACATAAAACATATGATGAACAACACCAAAATAACAACAAAGAACATCAAAATACAACACACAAAAAGCCGATGATAAAGGATTTCACCCCTCCTGGGCTATGTCTCCTTGGTCCAGCTTCCAATGGCTTGGGCCTCTCTATTATGCTCAAATTACAACAAAAGTGTGTTTAAAATGCTCAGATGCCTCTTAAATGTGTCTCAATGAGTTCAAAATGCTCAAAGATGGCTATCTAGTCTCTTTTTGCATCCAATTTGGATAAGAAATGAAGAAGTTATGACTTCTCCTAGTTCTCCCACTATTTGTTCCATAAAATGCTCCAAAACTGACATAATCCCACAAATTCGCTCCAAAATCCGCTAACTGAGTGAGAATGCGCCACGGGCCATAACATGTTGTCCATATTTCAAATCACAATCGATGGAGTCCTTCGGCCTTATGAACTGTGAACTAGGCAGGTGATATGCGATTGCGATACGGCGGACCCGCTGGGAGTATTAAACTTAACATATAAATTATCGCATCCGGGAACCCAATCGCAAATCAAAATCGGCTCTTTCCATTGGCAAATATCAAAGTCTATACCTCTGCAGACCCACTGGGATTATCAAACCTAGTCCATAAAATATTGGGTCCGGAGCCCCATCGCAAATCGCAATCAGCGTTTTCTCTCAGCAGATATTAAATTCCATACAACTGTGATATCCTCGAACCCACCGGGCTATGTAATATAGTGTATAACATATCACATCTGAGAGCCTTTCGCAATCAGCGACGTACTAGGGGTAACATAAATATTAGCGGGGTTTTGGTATGATATTCGATTGCGATTATCGCAAATAGCAATCTAACTTGCCAGGGGCCGATTTCTGTAATACCTTCCACCTGCGTTATGTGATTGCGATAAGATCGTATCGCAACCTGTCTATGCCGGGGCCAATTCTTAACTTGCATCCTCTATTTTTCCCCGATATGTGACATGCGTGATCCTGTGGCAACCTGCCACTTGGCGCTTCCCCATTCGCTGGGACCTTTTCCATGTCATCCAATCCTGCCACGTGTCCAAGTCAAACTTGAACATTGACTTGTTCTAACTTCTGCATATGAGCTCGGATTTGAGTGTCGTTTGCACCATTGTATTCAGAATGGCGAGATATTTGATTTGAAACTAAATTTGACAAAATTCTGACACTTCTATTTTTTAGCATAAACTTGAGCCCCTGATCACTCCTCCTCACTAGAAGCCTTTTGGACCTCAAAAGATTATATTCAGTTATTGAACAGATGAGGGTATTGTTCCCTCACCATCCCCTGTTCAATCAATTTGGCCTTTAATGGATTTGTACCTTTGAGAACCACTCGAAGATAATCAACATTTCCCTTTTTTGATGTCTCGTTCTTCTGCCAAGTATGGTGTCTTGCTGAAGCTAATCAAGAAATTCTGGAGAAAAATCTTCAATTGATGGAATTTGTACACTTTCTCCTTGATCTTCAATCAAAGGAGGCTCATACAATCTCAAATTCAACATTAACAACGGAATAAATTTGCACATATGAAGGCAAATCTAGCTTAAAAGCATTATTACCAATCTTTTCCAGAATTTTAAATGGACCATAGTGGATTGGTTTCAGCGTTTTACCTTCACCTTGTAGCCTTTTCTTTCTAATGTAAAGCCAAACTCCATCACCTACTTGAAATTGATGATCCACACAATGCTTGCCATGTCTCGCCTTATACTTGCCTTCACTCTTTTCTAGCTGTTCTTGAACTGTCTGGTGAATCAACTGAATTTTCTCAATGAATTTCTTTGCTCTGTCTATGTCGCTATGTCCATCTACAACCATATCTTTCTCAAAGATGAAATCCAAAGGCAATTTAGGAAAATAACCAAGACATGCCTCAAAAGGTGAAGTTAGAGTAGAAGAGTGTTTTGCTCGGTTGTAAGCATGTCGAATATAATGCAACTGTTCATCACACAACTTAGGATGTTTGTTGCAATATCCTCTTAGAAAATGAATAATTGTCCTATTAACCACTTCAGTTTGACCATCTGTTTGCGGATGGAAGGTTGTACTTTTATTCATCTTGGTGTCCATCAAGTTCCATAAACTTGACCAAAAATTCCCAACAAATCGGGAACCATGAACACTTACAATAGAAGTAGGTAATCCAAAATGAACCCATACATTTTGAAAGAAAAGTTGAGCTGTTTGTTTAGCTGTACTTTTTTTTTACAAGGCATTAATATGCACATCTTTCTAAACCTATCCACAACTACATACAAATAATCATGACCTTTTCTTGATAAAGGAAGACCTCCTAGAAAATCCATAGAAACACTTTCCCATGGATGTGAAGGTATTGGAAGTGGTGTTTACAAACCTAGTTTCCTATTACTAGGCTTACTGACTGTAAAAAATGAACAACCTCTGATAAAATGTGACACACTTTCAAGCATACGAAGCCAATAAAAATACCTCTGAAGATTTGCCATTGTTTTACATACACCGAAATGTCCAGCAATAAGAGAAGTGTGCGCTTCCCTTGTGACATTTACTCTCTCTCCCTATGGAACACAAAGTTTTACCAAATGATACATGATAACGTGGTAGTCTAATTCCTCAACTTAGTGGCCTTGACTCAAGTGTAAATATACCTCTTGAAAGTCAGCATCATGTGCGTATTGTTCAACATATCTTTTAGGCAAAACAAAATTATTCTTGAGAAAAATGGCTACGTTAACAACCGGTCTAGAAAGCATATCAACAACTTTGTTATAAATACCTTTCTTGTACCTGATTACCAAGTGGAATTGCCATAAAAATCCCATCCAACGAAAATGCCTTGATTGCTGCAATTTTGTTTGAGATTGCAGATATTGCAAAGGTTGATGATCAGTGTGAATAATGGTTTCTTTACCCATCAAGTAATGCTTCTATTTCTTCACACTTTGCACCAATGCATAAATCTCTTTATCATATGTAGGATAGTTAATAATAGCACCATTAAAAATATCATAATGAAATGAAATGGGCTTACCATGTTGTAAAAGAACTGCACCCATGGTGTAGTCACTCGCATCTGTTTGTATTTCAAATGGTTGTTTCAAATTTGGCAATGCTAAAACTGGGGCTGGAATGATCTTTTGTTTTAAAGCATCAAATGTTTTTTGTTGTTTGCCTCCCCACTGGAAGACAACCTTCACGTTGGTAAAAACATGTACTGGAGCTGCTATGGAAGAGAAATTGTAAATAAACTTCCTCTAGGACTGCGCTGCTCCAAGAAAACTCCTTACTTCTGTGACTGATTTGGGTATTGGCCAATTCACAATGACCGAAACTTTTGAGGGGTCAATCTTCAGCTCACCATTAGGGGAATTTTGAGGTCTAAAATGAGCCTCCTAAGGAAATTATAAAATAATAGTGGAAATAATAAAATAAGATTAGATTACATCAAATTTTAGAGGAAAAAAAAAATGCAACTCGTATTTTCAACTTATCTCCCTATGGATTTACTCAAATTTTGAGAAGAAAAACTCGTTGGATGCATAATTTGATTCCTCATCCAATTAGTACCCATGTTGCATACTTTCGATGAAGCCTACTACATGAAAAATGAGAAATACATGAAAAACGTGATGCAATCACATTATTCCACATATTTCTCATTTTTCAGGTAGCAGGGTCCATCAAAAGTATGGAACATCGGTACTCCTTGGATGAGAAATAATTTTTTTCATCCAACAAGTACTCCTCAAAATTTGAGTAAAAAATTAAGGAGATAAGTTGAAAATATGAGTTGGAAAAGTAGTTTTATTATTTTATTATTTTTAAATTTTTTTACTGTTTTACTCCAAAAATGGTGAATTATCCCCCATGGTTGACATCATCATATTGGTTCTTATAAAAATTATTTTGGTTGTACATTTTTCTTAGGAGGCTCATTTTAGACCTCAAAAGTCCCCTAATGCTCCTCCAACTATATGGCCCAAATACACTAAGGACGTTTTTTTGAATTCACATTTAGACATCTTCAGAAATAAATGTTCTTTTTCAAGACATCCAACACTTTCCTCACATGCTTGACATGCTCTTCTCGTGATTTGCTGAATATCAAAATATCATCTAAATAGACAATTACAAACTCAACAAGAAAGGATCTTAAAACACCATTCATAACTCTTACGAATGTAGCTGGAGCGTTGCAAAGACCGAAAGGCGTAACCAGCCACTCGAACAATCCCTATTTGGTTTTAAAAGCAGTCTTCCAAATATCCTCCTCAGTTATTATAACTTGATGATATCTACTTCTCAAGTCTAATTTAGTGAAATATTTTTCATTCTTCAACTGATCTAGCAAATAATCTATTCTAGGCACTGGGTATCGATTCTTTATGGTAATTTTATTCAAAACTCGATAATCTACACACATGAGCTGTTATGAAACCAGCTCACAAAAAGATAGAAAATATAGTTGAACGCCTTAGAATTCAGCCTCTTCGAGGGGGAAACCTCCTTTACATTACACAAATGAATGATTCTTCGATGATACAAATGACAAGACCTCCTTTCTATATATAGGAGTCTAAGGGGTCATAATATAATCAGAGCTGACATAACAATAATAATGTAAGGGCACAATAATAACAATAGTGGGCTTCTATGGGACACAACAATAACAATATGGGGACTACATGGGCACAACAATATAATAAGGGGGTTGTACTAATAACAATAAGGGGTTACACTAGTAGTATAGGGGCCTAACATGCCCCTCTCCTTCAAAAAGTGTTGTCCTCAATGCTTGAGTAGTTCTTGATGTTTCTGTATTAAATTCTTGTCCTCCCAGGTGGAATATTTAGCAGGTAAGTTCTTCCACTTGATGAGATACTCTGAAATTGATCGATTTCGTAGCTATCGGGTTCTTGTTTGGTTCTAAATAATTAGATGCAATACATACCTTTTGTAACAATGGTACACCATGAGATCCAAATATTTCTCCATCTGTAGTATCCAATTTACCAGATCCTAGCCATCAAACTTCCTCATCTCGCTTTTTCTTGAATTTAGGAGCTCGATCTTCAAACGACTATAACTCTGTAATTTCATATCTTCCAGTTCTAAAATTGTGACCTGCAATATCCCTTTGTGTCCTCTTTCCAATGCCACCAGTATTATCCAAATTGGATTCTCCAAGGAAAAGTTATGCCAAATCTCCCACGGTGACCTGATTATAGACTAGTTCAGTAGAGCGAACTTGTACGACATGACACGTGTCACTGTTTTGACCTTTGGATCTAAAAAAATGTCTTCAAGAAACTACAGTCTATCCTCTTTCTGAAACTTCTTACGAAATTTCAATCCGATGCTTAGAGAGAAAGTTATGACGATTTTCCCCAGGTCACATGTTTGGAATGTAATTCGAGGGTCTGCAAAAACCATAACTTCCTCAGACTATATCTCCGAAAATATAGCGAGACAGGATCTAAAATTCAGAGCCAAGGTTCATACCGATTTTGTCTCAAATGGGTTTTTTTCTTAGCTTCTGAAACTTCGTAGCGAAATAGTTATAGTGAAAATCCCACGATGACCTGTTTGGAGCAGCGAAACCCTAGAATCCACAGCTCTGATACCAAATGTTATGAAACCAGCTCACAAAAAGATAGAAAAGATAGTTGAACACCTTATAATTCAGCCTCTTCGAGGGGACAACCTCCTTTACATTACACAAATGAATGATTCTTCGATGATACATATGACAAGACCTCCTTTCTATATATAGGAGTCTAAGGGGTCAGAATATAATAAGAGCCGACATAACAATAATAATGTAAGGGCACAATAATAACAATAGTGGGCTTCTATGGGGCACAATAATAACAATATGGGGACTACATGGGCACAACAATATAATAAGGGGGTTGTACTAATAACAATCAGGGGTTACACTAGTAGTATAGGGGCCTAACATGAGCTATGTTCCATCTTTCTTGGGTACCAAAACAATTGGTCAACCACATAGCAAAGTAGGGGGATGAATTACACCTTTATCTAACAATTCCTGGACTTGTTTCTTAATTTCTAAACTTTCTAGAATTGACATTCAAGACATACCGATGTTTGGGAGTGGACAGTCTTGCTATAGCTAAATTTCATGATGAATTCCCCTTTTTGGTGGCAATCCCTTTGGTTCTTGAAACATGTCTCCATATTGATTGAACACATCAACCAATTTGGCTTTCATCTTCACGTCACAGCCTGCAAATGATTCATGCTCCGTGTCATTCTTCTGCTTGATCATAAGGAGCACAAGGTTCTTGCTAGAAATGACTAGTCGCTTCATTTTCACTGTGCTTTCCAAAGACAGATTAAGCTTCCTTATATGGACTCTCGCAATAAACTCCACTCCATCTTTGAACAAATGGTATTTGTTCTCAAATCTATGGAAAATGACTTTTCTATCATATAGATACGGGCTTCCCAACACAATTCCAGAAATATCCAGCGGCACTACATCTAATTCAACTTCATCAACGAAATTAGCAGTAATAGCAAACCTGAAAACGCATTTCCTTGTGACCTGAATATTTTCATCCTTGGTTATCCAACCCAATGGATACGGTTTATGATGAGGCGTGGTTTCTAGATTCAATTTCTTGACCAAGTATGTAGAAATTAAATTTTCCTGAGATCCACTGTCAAACAACATATCAATCTTGGTGTGTTTGGAAATAACTCGGATATGGAACAACTCAATTCTATTTTCATCATTTGAAGCATTATTGGAGTTATTTGTTGCGTTGGTGCTTGTCACAACTTCCTCTTTACTTTCTTTTGACACAGATTTTCCCTTAGTGACTGTGGCTGCAATCTTTGATTCATCACTTGAGTCAGAACCCAAGTCTTGTTGTACAGCAACATTTGTCTTCTGTTTCCCTTTATTGTTAGATTTCTTCAGTCTTAATTCAGGATGAAGCTTCCAAAAATGCGCTTCATCATGACCCTCTTTGGAACAATTCTTGCACACAGGTTTCTCCCCTTCTTTCTTAACATAAGCATTTTTCTTCTATGTTCCTTTAAAATTCTTTCCTTTTCCACCACTCTGGAATGGATTCTTCTTACCTTCTTCTTTTACATTTTTCCCTATTGCTTCGAGGTGTGTAGCTTGAACACATACCTCATCAATATTTGTGGGATTAAACATAAGAATGCTATGTCAAAGATAGCTATACAAACCTCCTATATATTTCAACAAAGTATCTTGTGATTGCAAGTCTACTCCTAGCATAAGAGCTCTTCTCCTAAACTCTTGAGTATACTGTTGCACATTTTGACCTTTTAACTATTTGAAATTTTTCCAATTCATGATAGATTTTTGCATATGGGCTAAAGGGTAGAATTGTATTTTTATAGCAGCAATGAAATCAGACCAAGTAATAGAGATCTTACCATATTTTTTAATCTCCTCTTGAGTCCTTTCTTCCCACCAAATGAGTGTTTCACCCTCCATTCTGAATGAATCCAACTGAATTTTGATATCATCCTATTGAAAGTTTTGAATTCTATAATACACCTCCAATTGACGAATCCAGTTATCCATATTTTTTGCATTAACTTTTCCGTTGTACATAGGAAACTTGAATTTAACATCAAGCTTAAGAAAAGTTAATTTACCAGTTCCTTTTGTAGAATGATGATGAGTATGAGTAAGGGTTGTATTAGTGGTGAATATGCTTGTGAAGTAGACGATGAAGAAGAGGGTGGAGAGGGTGGAGGCTTGTCTCCATTCCCATTACCTCCTTTTCCATTACCTCCTCCTGAAGAGCCTTCTCCTTTGGGAGGTTTGGAACTTTCTCCTTGCAATCTGCTATTCCTCTCTTCATAGAGGACCTTCACCATCTCTGTCATATCAAAGAAATCCTTTTTGAAGGTCTTCTCATCTTCTATCATGATAGGTTCTCCTTCATGAGACATGGTCTCTGAAGACTCAACTAAAACTTCTGCAACTTGAGGATGTACTAGTGTAGAAGACTTTGGAAACCTTGCTCTTCTTCCACTTGACCCAACTTCAGGGCTTCCAACCAGCTTTCCTTCTCCTCTTTTGATCTTTAACCTTGTAAGCATGACATAAACTTGCAAACAATTAAATCCTTCTTTCATAAAGAAAATCTAGTAAGCAGAAACCAGTGCTCTGATACCAACTTGATCTGAAATGGAGCAGATTAGTAATGTTGTGCTAATTCCCCATTCAGAATAAAACCCAAGATTCTTATCATTTTCTTATCAAGTGCTTAAGGATTCAATATTTTTTCTTAATTAACTAATTCCCATGAGAGTTTCTTATGTAAATGTTAGAAACAATTTAACATAAAACATATGTTGAACAACAACAAAATAACAATAAAGAACATCAAAATACAACACACAGCAAGCACATGATAAAGGAGTTCACCCCTCTTGGTTTATGTCTCCTTGGTTCAGCTTCCAATGGCTTGGGCCTGTCTATTATGCTCAAATTACAACAAAAGTGAGTTTGCAATGCTCAGAAGCCTCTAAAACCTATCTCAATGAGTTCATAATGCTAAAAAATGGCTATTTAGCCTATTTTTGCATCTAATTTGGATAAGAACTGAAGAAGTTCTTACTTCTCCTAGTTGTCCCACTATTTGTTCCACAAAATGCTCCAAAACTGACATAATCCCACAAATTCGCTCCAAAATCCGCTAACTGAGAGAGAATATGGTCGTGCTGCAGGCCATAACTGTCGACCATATTTCAAATTGCAATCATGGAGTCTCGTAGTATTACAAACTGTGAACTAGGCGGGCAATATGCGATTGGGATATGGTGGACCCGCTGAGAGTATTAAACTTAACATATAAATTATTGCATCCCAGAACCCAATCGCAAATCACAATTGACACTTTCCATCAGAGGATATCAAATTCCATACCTCTGTAGACCCATCGAGATTGTCAAACCTAATCCATAAATATCGGGTTCGAAGCCCCATCGTAAATTGCAATCAACGTTTTCTCTCGGCAGATATTAAAGTCCATACAACTACGATATTAGCAGACCTGTCGGGCTATGAAATATAGTGTATAACATATCGTGTCCAAGAACCTTTCGCAATCAGTGGTGTATCGGGGGTAACATAAATATAAGTGGGTTTTTGGTGCGATATGCAATTGCGATTATCGCAAATCGCAACCCAACTTGCCGAGGGCCAATTTCCATAATACCTTCCACCTGCGATATGCGATTACGATAAGATCACATCGCAACCTGTCTGCGATGGTCCTGATTCTTAACCTGTGTCCTCTATTTTTCCCCGATATGCGATATGCGGGACCTAGTGGCAACTTGCCACTTGGCGCTTCCCCATTCGTTGGGACCTTTGCCATGTCATCCAATCCTGCCACGTGTCCAAGTCTAACCTGAGCTTTGACTTGCTTAAACTTCTTCATATGAGCTCGGATTTGAGTTTCGTTTGCACCGTTGGATTTAGAATGACGAGATCTTTGATCTGAAGCTAAGTTTGACAAAATTTTGGCACTTTTATTTTTTAGCATAAACTTGAGCACCTTATCAGTATCAGAGCATCCAAGTTCAACACTTGGACCAGATGGGCTCTATCATGGGCAAGTAACAACAAAATTCCTGCAAGAAGGCCTTGTAGCAAATTTTAGAAATTAACTAAACAAATGTGTAGGTGTTAAAAGTTGGTCTATGACTGTTTGACTGAGATATACTCTGTTATCTGCCTATGTAGAATGGACTAACAATTGACATGTTTCATTTTGATTGATGAGCTAATGGTTGTGTTGACAGATGCATGTTTTGTGGACTATTCAACCTTCTGTATCAATAATTTTTTTATTGACTCACATTAGTATACTGATATGGATTGTTCGTTTTAGCCAAGGTTGGCCATAACAATTTTGCAAAAACAAGATCAGGGACATGAATTCTTGTCATTTACTTATGTGATAATGTGTTTAAGAATTATGTGTGAATGAAAACAAATAACGTAAGGTATCATCAGATGAGGATCACTCAAAATAAAAAAGGGTGGTGCACTATAAATCCTGATGACCAAGAAATGATTAGCAAGATGGTAGAATACAATTTTAACCATACATCTCACAGACATAAAGGATTAAGGAAAAATGAAGAAGAAAGATCAGTTGGCCAAGAGGGAGGGACAAACTCTCCCAATTGGATGGATACCTTGAGGACCCTAATGGCAGAGGTTAGAAGTTTTAAGGAAGATAATGAAAGATTGGTAAGAGCCCAAGAGAAGCAAGACGAAATCAATGCAATCATCTTATAAAGCCTCTCGGACTTATAGAGACAAAATCTAGGAGTTGGGAACTAGTCATAGAGGCAAGAGGAGCCTTCAAGAACAAGAAGAGAAAATAAATGGAGTAGATGGAAGCAGGTCTAGGAAGAGGCATAGGCGGGAGAGTAAAGACACAGTGAAGGGAAGTGTACCCCTAAGTATCCTACGAGAAAGAACTAACACTTATGTGCACCACTCTAGTGGATATTCCAACTCTACTACTAGGAGGAACCACCATCACTCTCATCATCATCATCAGAGAAGGAGAGAAAATTATTATATGTCTGAGGAATTTAAGAAATACAAGCCACACACATTTGATGTAGACATGAGGAAGGTCGAAGATGCAAAGGATTAGTTGTTGGGTATGAAGAAAATTTCCAGAATCCATGATTATTCTGAAAACATGAAAGCCATGATTGCCACCTATAGCTTGAAAGGAAAAGCAGACATATGGTGGGAAGATCTTAATAATGTCAGAGGTATCACTGAAGAGAAGCTAACCAAGTGTGAGTTTGAGAAGATTTTCAAAAATCAATATTTATCATAGCAATATTATGACAACAGAGCAAAATAATTCTATGAGTTCAAGATGGGACAAATGATGGATGACGAGTATGTCACCAAGTTTCTGGAATTGTTAAGATATGTGCCATATCTTAGAGATGAGAAGGCCAAGATTCAATGGTTCATCAGTGGGCTGCCTATGATATTTAGAGACCGAATTGAACTGTTGGAACCTCATACCTTAAATGATGCCATTAGGAAATTGAAACATTTCTATGAGCATGCAAATCATAGGCTAGAGATCAAAGGTGAGTGGAGAGAAAAGAACAACGCTATAAATAAAAGGAAATGGCCTAAGAAAACCATGGAAAGAAAGGAAGGCATACCCCTCGCCAAAGAAAATCGATATCAACTGAAAATCAATCTGGTTTCCAAATGTAGTGTTCATTAGTCGATAAAATAACAATGCACAACTGAGATGAAATAGAAATTGATATGTTGGACGTGTGGTAGAAACCACTGGAAAAGGGATTATATGCATCAAAGAAATGTAGGGCCAAAGATTTATAGAACTCAAGAAGCTCTTACAGTGGGTGATGTAGTGCAAAGCTTGCCCAGAATGTATGCTATCATGGACAATCACCAAGCAAACCACCAAGCATCCATAATTGAGATAGAAGGTAAGTTATGTAATCAATTCACTTCCATTTTAATTTACCCTATTTCTAATTACAACTATGGCAGCCTGCAGCTTGTGGAAAAGTGTAATTCGACTAAGGAATTTCACACAGAGACATGGTTGGTTTAATTGGAAACTGGGACAAAGAGAAAAGCTAGTCATTGGGTGAAATCATGTCCATTTGAACTCAGTTTCATGCCCACAATAACATATTTAAACTCACTACCATTGGGTGAGTATAACATATTATTGGGCATGGATTGGTTGTACATGCACAAAACTATTATAGTGGAATGTTTTGAAAAAACAATCAAATGATTGGATGATGTTGGGGAAAGCCAAACATTACAAGGCAAGTGAAAACTAATCTTGATCATACTAATCACAACAATGCAGGATAAGCGCATTTATCAGAAGGGATGTAAATTATTTTTTGTGTAAATATCCAATGATAAATAAGCTAGTGATAGTGTTGGGTGAAGAAGAAATTAAAATACTGAAAAAATACTTAGTGTTACAACAATATGAAGATATGTTTCCTGCAGAAATACCTGAGTTACCTCCTCATAGGGAAGTCAATTTCTCTATTGACTTGGTGCCTGGGGCTGCACCAGCGTCCAAAGCACCATAACGGATGAGTATGTCGGAGCCATAGTTGAGTTAAAATTGTAGCTGAAAGATATGATTGATAAAGGCTACATATGACCAAGTGTTTCACCTTGGGGAGCTCCAATATTATTTTTGAATAAGAAGGATGGGATTCTTCAACTCTGTATGGATTACAGACATTTAAATAAATTAACCATTAAGAATCAGTATTTTTTGCCACGACTTGATGATGTATTCGATCAATTAAGAGGAGAAACAATCTTCTCCAAGATTGATTTAAGGTATGGATATTATAAAGTGCATATCAAATAAGAAGATATTCATAAAACTTCTTTCCAGACAAGATAAGGCCACTATGAGTTTGTAGTGGTGCCCTCTAGGCTTAATAATGCCCCTAGTACTTTCATGTGTCTAATGAATAGTGTGTTGCACCCTTATTTGGACAAATTTGTCTTTGTTTTTGTTGATGACATATTATTGTATTCAAGAACTGACAAAGAACATGAAAAGCACCTGTATGCAGTATTATAATTGTTGAGAGAACACAAGCTTTATGCAAAGATTAGAAAATGTGAATTCTTCCAACCACATACATTACTTGGGGCACATTGTCTCTAAGGATGGGATATCACTTGATTCAAAAAAGGTCAAGGCCATCATGGAGTGGCCAACACCGAAGAATGTAAACAAGGTTAGATCATTCATAGGATTGATAGGCTACTACAAGAGATTCATCGGAAATTTATCCTAGATAGGCCACCCCATTACATCCTTGCAAAGGAAAGGAAAGAAGTTTGAGTGGAAAACTGAATGTGCAACAAGCTTTGAATAATTGAAGCAATTTATCACTAATGCACCCATGTTGAGGATTACAAAACCGAACATAGATTTTGTGGTATGCACATATGTCTGCAAGGAAGGACTCGGTGGAGTCTTCATGCAGGAAGGTCAAGTGGTTTGCTATGAGTCACATAAATTAAATGAGCAT